>JAKSZP010006622.1:0-257270 GCA_022478985.1 Massospora cicadina | reverse complement strand
GAGAGTCTTGCTGTATTAGGAAAAAGGATAATTGATACCATACTCGTCCTGCTGAGCCAAGATAGCTCAACCGGCGTAATTATAGGCATCAATAACAGCATAAAGGGCTTGCCATAGTTAGGGTGGCGGAGGATTGGCCATTGTTTAAACAACTCTTTCAGGATCTCAAATATGGGTTTTTTGTTCCACACCCTAATAAAATGGAGTGTCCTTGGCCAAGAGGCGGACGAGGGGCTCACTGAGCTGGGTGAACTTGGGGACGAATTAATGCTAATACCCCATCATGACCAATAACACCTGGATGGCGCAGAGGGTTTTGAGAGCCAGCATCATGGATATAGCTTTGACCTTTTTTTGTAAAGACTGGATCCCCTCTTGGGGGATGGCATGTCTGAGGAATCTAGCTTCTTTTGGAAGAAGGTTTTTAATGTTTCAACATGATGTTAAAAGCCCTCAGTCATTGAAAGACTTCTTTTAAATGGGCAAGATGATCGGTGAACGTTGCAGAAAAGACGGTGATGTCATTAAGATAGACAACCACACATCATAGCTTGAGATACCTCAGAATGTGATCCATTGCGTGTTGGAAGTTTGCTGGCACATTACACAGCTCTTAGGGTAGGCGGGTAGGATGAAATAATCCTTCACTGCAAATGAGAGAAAATTTCTCTTGATCTTAGGGAGAAAATTCCATTTGCCAGAATCCGCTGGCCAAATCCATGACTTAGAAGGATTTTGAGCTAGAGAGTAGTGCAAGGGCATAAGCTATGCGTGGATAGGATAACTGTCTTTCTTAGTGAGGTTATTCAGTTTGTGGTAGTCCATCACTACATGATGACCTCCATTCTTCTTATTGATCAAAAAGAGAGAAGACGCCCAAGAGCCTTGGAATGATACTAAAAACCCAGCATCTACTAACTGCTTTTTTCAACCCTCATTTTCTGCTCTTCAACCTTAGACTTAAGGTAAGGTTTGGAGCGAATAGGTTAGGCATCACCAACATCAATAGTGTGGCTCCATCCCTTCATATGCCCATAGTCCGTGTCAGGCTTGGAGGAAATATTGCCGTAGGTGTCTAATAGAGAATGAACTTTTCAAGCTCATCTGAATTAAGTCATCTGAAATGTGGACGTTAGGCAGAGAACATACCAATTGATCAGTGGGTAAACCCATATCCAACATTGACCCAATAAAGTGGACCATGTCAATTTCATTTAGGGGGATTATCAGACCTTTCACTATCTCTTGATGTTTTTTGACTAATAATTGGTTTATTGGAAAGGTTCCCCAATAGGATATCAATGGGTCGTTGATAGGCGATGTCTAGTATACAAAGCCACACCTGGGGTTCTAAAGAGCTTACTACATCAATGCTAGTTATGTGCAGAAGATAGGTTTGGGAAATCTGTACCATAATGTTGGTAGCAACTACCCGTTGTTTATCAGCCTTGATTACTGTATCCTTTGAAGCAAAAAAGGGAATGCCCTCTGAAGAGTCCACTAAATCAGGCAACTTTTTTGTGTTGTGTCGAGAGGTCATGTAGAACAGAGATAAGGCTGATGAAGGGTACTCAAAGAAGCAGGAGTATTCCTTTTTATTAAGTTCATAAGTAAAGACCAGGGAGACTTTATAACTGAGTAGGGAAAGATAACCCTGTTTCATATTTATTATCTTTCCCTACTCAGTCATATACTGTGTGTCAATGAGTATATCTTAAGCGTTACTATCCAAAGCCATAATGGGATCTGAAAATGAGCTTTCCAATCCGAATAGAAAAAGAATAGAAAGCTTCAACAGCACGGATGTTTTTGGGACCCACAGTTACAAACTCTGCATACATTCAAGGTCAGGAGCCAGCTTAAAAAAATTGATCATCTTGGAAGAGAGAACGTTCACAGGTGATCCAGTGTCCAAGATAGCCCAAACTGGACATTTTAAATAACGACCTCAACCTTAGTTATGGTCCTGCCAAAGTTAGGGGGAGAGCTAAAACTTCTTAAAGACGGAGAGTAGATACAAGCTATTTAGCTTTCTTGGTATAGTTATTTTAATGGACTGTAGTTGTGAACTTGATATATGGGTTGGATCAGCGAAACAATATCCTGGTCAGCATCGCTAGTGGTATTTTTAACCTCAGGCACCCCATCACTTGATTAAGGTAGGTTTCTTGAGGGATCAGTGCTTTATTTACTCCTTCAGAGTTCAGCCAATCTGGTATGCTTACTTCAGCGGTTCTTAGAACTTTATAAACGACGTCCTCATAACTCCCCTCAGATCATCATCTGAAGAGTTGTCCACACTCATTGGGTGGATTCTAGAAGGGCGGCTGAAGGTGATATCCATAACTTTACTTAGCTTTGGGGCCATCCGCGGCTATGATCATTGGGGGAGCAGGCAGCTTATCTTGAGCAGCCTTGTCCTTGAGCCCATGGTTGAGGGGAGCAACTGGCACCATAGGGAGAGGTTTGGCTTATAAGTAGCCTTTTGGGCCGCTGTGAGAAATCTCTCTACAAACGGCTTAAGGCTGAGTAGAGGCTCAATAGATGGCAAACAATGAACTTTTTCAACAGATAGTGGCAGGGAGTGTGGACTCACTAATGGCTCGCACACTGACTAACTTACTTAGTACCCTCATGCTTGCAGGACAGAGGGAGATCAGTTTTGAAACACAAAGAAGGTTCTGGGCTTGGGGTAGTGAACAACACAGTTGGGGCCATAGGAATCCACTTGGACTCATTTTTGGGGTTATGAGTGAGAAGCCCTCAATGAAGACGATTTGTGGATTTGACCCAAATCCAGAAGTAACCTCATCGCTATAGATTTCTGCAACCTCCAACAGCACTACAAAGATATCATGGATGGTATGGATGTGTAGTTTAATGGAGACAAAATTCCGTGGTATGGAATGGTGAGAAGCTAAGCCAGTTAAAATGACAGTGATGGCATCATCAAGAGGTAACATATTAGAAAGTACCAGGAGTTGAGCTTCACCATAAAATCGATTAGCAATGGTGGTGAGCGATTCTCCCCTTTTCATGCTGAGGCACATAAAGGCCTGTTTCTTACTCTTCAAGCTTTTCGTTGAGCCAAATTCAAGAGTCAATGCGTCCTTAACCTCAACCCATGTCTCAGAGTGTCCATATGAGGGGCCATCACCTCTTGGACCATTTAACTCAAGCAAGGGAGTATGTGCTTGACTTTTTGCAGGTCTTTCAAGCCTTCCATGGCAAATTATAGACATATATAAATGAGGCAATGCTATCCTTCCCAGGGGGAACTTCTTTGAAGAAAATTTTCAAGAAGATAGCCTCATTCAAAGTAGAAGGGGGGCACTGTTTTAGGTTTTAAGACGAGACAGAGTGCTGGCTAGTTGCAGTTCAAGGGCAACTATCCTTGTTTCATTTTCCGTGGAAAGGGAAAGAGGGGTACTCACTTGAAAGCTATACATTTTTTTAAGATTGTGGTGTACAGGCTCCTGTAGTGAGCACCATTTGTTGGAATATAGGTTGTTGGCATGCTCACTGGTGCATTTTAATACCCGTTTACAACAAAAGTTTGCAGGAGAAATATTACTCTCAACTTCTGAAAAAAATTTCGCAGGAAATTTTATAGTATTAAACAGTTAAGAGTTTATCTTAAGTTTATTAGGTGCAGCGATAGGGTAGAAATCAAACCCTAATACAATATCGCTGCTTAGTATTTAAGACAATCGAGGCTCAAAGTGAGATGGGCACGAAAATTATTATAAGCTTCAGGCCTAATTAGAAAATATGGTTGTTTGACCTATCAAAGCTCTCAAAACTAGCCTCACTTTGATGGAATGGCCGATGGAGAGCTGATAGTAGTTAGGCCAAGTCTGTAAGGCAAGGTTTTATTATATTTGAGCCAATCACCATGTGAGAAAATAGTTGCACCTTGTAGAACCCCCTCCAAGCCTATAAAAGGGGGTGGTCTCCACTTAGGTATTTTAGCTGAGCTGTAGAGGGACCGTGAAGGAACCTGAGCATAACTTCACATACCCCTCACGGGTTTGGCACAATTTTACTGTTAGTAATTGGACTTTTTTGCCGAGGAGTGGGATTAAACAAAGTACCCTAATTCAAGGGGTTCCACTTAAAATTGACCAGGGTTTTTGGGCATTTAATCTTATTTACAATTGAAACACTCATATTACAATATTGGACAAGTAATTGTCCAACAGCCCTTCAAGTCTTTAAAAGGAGGTTGCTTTCTCTTATGCTGTAGGACTAAACTCAAGTTAGTTCTTGAGAAAGCTTCCCCATTAGTTTTCTTATTATGCCAAGGTTTAAATGGAATTTCATAATTTAATTTAAGCATTCTGGCCGAGAATTAGGATAAAAATTTTAACTGTAAACATAATTACTCCACCAAGAATTAAGCACAGATTTTCTAGTATAAAATAAACTATTTACCCATATAAGCTCTTACCCTCTACTCAAACATTTTTTATCTGACATTACCCAACAAGAATGTTGGGGGAGAATAGGGAGTAAAAAGTGTCCATTTAATCTGTTGATAGTGTTTCCAGAGGCAAGAGACTTAATGGAATTCATTGCCATCTTATAAGTAATGACAAAAGGTTCTACCATATGGAACCAAGCTCGCCAATTCTAGGGTGATGAAATTATGATAGTACAGAAACAAATCTGATTTCTGGAAGGAGGGTAGAGGATGTCTAATCTCACTAGCTGCTCTGCCCTCTTTAGTAACAGTATTTTCCAAGTTAGTCATTGCAACAGATTGCACTTGAATTATGTGTTTAGCTTTTCTCTTTATAGCTTTATCAGGATCGTCAATCCTAGAAGAAAAAATATCTGAAGCCAAAATGGATAGTACCATAGGGCTTCAACCATATAGACGCATAAAGGAGACATTTTAAGGATTTAATGGTATTTCATATGATATTCCATAAGCGCGCTAGGCAAGAATGCTCCCAATGTAGATGGCTGAAGATGGCATTTTTAATATAAAAAGAAATCAAGTTCCATTTTCCCTTTCTACAGTGCCATAAATGGAAGGGTTGTATGGCGCTGAAAGGATTTGTTGTGCTCCCTCTTGAGGTATCCTGGATCTTGACTACTCTGGAGGTGTTACTTTACAATGTAACAGAGTTGAACTTGGAGGCTATCATTGTGGGTGAAGATATACTGATGCAGGAATGTTGCAGTAACCTTTGAAGTATGAGCCTGGAGAGAAACGGCTACAACCCATTTTAAAAGTGATCAATGACTACTAGTATATATCAATTTCCATTGGTAGTATGGGGTGGGGATCTACCACATCTAGTCTTATAGCGTGGAATGGTTGTCAAGGGGTAGTAGGTTTATTCTGATATTTGTTCTTGAAACTGGATTGCTTTTTTAGTTATGCAGGCATCCAGGACTTCAAAGATAGATTTTCATAATTCCCTTTCAATGATACTGATTTCCAATCCACTCATAATTTTTTCACACTCCGGCATGCCAATCTGTAGATTGGCCACCATAATAGCAGGTACTTGTCCTGAAGATTTAATATAGGGCAGCCAATTTTTCCCTACTTTTTCACATAACTTCTTGCTCTCCACTTTGGTTTTTCAGGATTGTCATGCTAGAATTTTTCTAACTGGCTCATCCTCATCGTCCAAAGCATCAGGAGACATAAGAATGTCATGCATTCTCTCTGCTTCACTACTATATAATTTAGACAGACAAATGAGTCAACCAATCACTGTTCATATGTTGAGTCCCAGCTCATTGTTCTATCTTCATATCATAATGTTGGAGCTTCAAGGCTTATGAGTTAAAATTCTGATAGGAGCCTTCATATTCTATAACCACTTCAAAGAGCTATGACCAGTAACCAAGGTGAAGGCAGTTCCATATATAATAAAATGGAGGTTTTGTTTTTCTCCAAGTAGGACACCAAGGCACCTTTTTTATGTGACACAAAATTGCACTCAGCTTATAAAAGCATCTAGCTGAAATGAAACTGTATGATCTGAACCATTCTCATCTAACTAAGCCAGGATGGCTCCAACAGTGTAGTCAGAGGCTTTGGTAAACAAAATGAAGGTTTACCATAATCGGGTGGCGTAATATAAGACGTTCTTGGAACACTTTTTTAACGTTTCAAACGAGATCTTTTATTTTTCGCCCCAATAGAAAGTAGTGTTATTAGTTAATAGTCAAATGAGAGTCTCACTGAGCTGAGCTAACTTTGGGATTAATTTATAGCAATACCCAATCATTTTCAGAAACATATGAATAACTTGTAATGTTGTGGAGGAGGCATTTTTGATATCACTTCAACTTTATCTTATAACGGTTGATTTAATTCCTATGAAAGAATGTCTAAGAAAGTCTAATTTATTTGAAAAAGGTGCCTTTTGAATGTTTCGAATTTGATTTTAGAATCACAAAGGCGTTAAAAACTTCTTTCAGATGAGAAAGATGTTCAATAATTTTTTAGATAAACCTTATATAATCAAGATATACTATCACATAATTTTGCTTAAGATATTTTAGGATATGATCCTTCACTAGTTGGAAGGATGTGAGAACATTGTACAACCCTTGAGGTAATCGAGTAGCTGAGATAAGCATTTTACTGCAAATAAAGAACTTTGTTCCTGATCTGGGGGTAAAGGAGCATTTGCCAATATCCTCTGGCCAAGTACATTTCAGAAAAGAATTTGTAAAAAGAGTGTTGTGAAAGAGCATCATTGATGCAAGTGATAACATAATTATCCTTTTTTGTGAGGTTTTTCAATTTTCAGTAGTCCATAACTACCAGTTAAAATCCTGGGCTCTTCAACAATTGATAGTTCCTAGGAGGTTAACTGCATAGGTTTGATATGTGCACTATTCTTGTTGTCTGATATCAGTTGATAGGTGACTAATTATAGTATTAAGACTAATCCACAGTTGAATAAATAACCCAATTTGGTCCAACGCTAGACCTATACTTCTCCACGAATTACTCTTGAGTTGTCTTTTGGTTATTATACCCTTATCCGCCAAACTTGATCCACACTCAAATCCCTAAGTTTACGGTCTTTCCTCTTGTGACATGAAGTTGGCAGCTTTTCAATCTAAGCTCAGATTCTCTTCTAAGTATCATTGATCCTATCTCTTTATCCAACAAAAGAGTCCCTAATTATCACACACTGCAATAACTTCCAAAAGATGAGTAGAACTTAACACAATAATGTATTCTATTAACTTGGTGTTTTATTAATGTGAATAGCTAGGGAAATATATAGAGGTAATTCAGCGCCCAACTCTCAGTTGGCGCCTTAACCAGACTTAGCAGCCGTTGCCATTGAAGAGTCCTTTGACGTCTCACCAGCGATGGTATTCTCCATCTGGTTAGGATTCCTTCTTTGGACATCCTTGAGACCTAAAACGGACAGAGTCAGAAAACGTGTCCCTAACATTTTCCACTCAATCCAAGAGAACCAACCATATTTTGTGAGCGACCTGTTTAGGTAATGGGACTTTTTACCCATTATGGAAGGTCAAAACCAACTGATCAATTCGCTAGTTACAGGCGTCATCACTTGCCTCACAACTTGAATACTAAAAGCCCAATTGTTTGGTGATGAAACCCAACCAATCCCAATTGGTACACCTGATAGTTAATCATTGAACAACTATCAGATGCCCCATTTCATTGGCAACTCTGCCCAATATAATCTTAAGCATTCACCTGGATTGATCTCAATGGATCCAAGCCTGGAAAATTACCTAAAACTTCAAAACATTTTTAGCCTAAAATCACGGTTAACCAATATCCAATTCACTTGCCATAGTGATTTATCCACTAGTGATCCACGATAATCTTGTAGGCTGGGAAGGTGGACAAAAATCCAAACACCCACTATGCTGTTTCACAATAAGCGGCCTGATTATTTATTTTTAGCCAAACTGAAGGAGTACACTTCAGTTTGCGACTTGATTAAAGTACGCTAAGTTAATCAAGTAATGTTGGGGGTCCATTCCTCTGGTATCTTCTATGCAATCATAAAGAAGTGCCAAAAGAGTAGAGTGTTGTCCATATAGTAATTGAAAGTGACTTTTCCCCGTGGCAAAATAGTAGCTAATGTTATAAGCAAAGTCAGCAGTGTAAAGGAGGGGACTCCATTCTGAAGGTTGACTCGCTATTAATTTATGAATTATGTTCGCTATAGTTCCATTAACTCGCTCAACCATCCCATTAGACTTGTGGTAATATGGGGTCATCAAACCCACGGATGGCCATCAGCTCGTTTAGCTTTGGAAGGATGTGGGAAGTGAAGTTAGTGACATTATCAGTAAGGATGAATTGAGGGAAGCATTTCACTGGAGAAATAATTCCATTATGAGCTTGGTCACCGCGACCGCCCCCAAATCATGTATCACCAATGCTTCAACCCACCAGGTCAAGTGGGCAATTGCCACCAGTGTGTTTGGACCGGTTAGCTCCAGTTGGCAGTGGCCGACATCATTGGAAACTTATGCCAAGCAAAATGCGGTTTCACTTAACAGGTACAAGGTCTTCTAGTAGATGACTTCTCCACTTGGCACTAATGACAGCAGGAAATTGTTTTAAGCACGTCAAAGCTCACGCTTTCCCAATAATACCAAAGGGCGCAACAATTCCAACGTCTTGTACACTCCACCATGTCCAACTGCCTTATGTGCATTCATGATAATGCTAGGACATGCCAAGGGTCATGGGAAGTTCACCGGATACTCTCCAATACATTAGTACAAATCACTGTTCCAAAAAAGTATTAGCTCACATCTCATTTAACGCCTTTATAACTTGAGGCGGTTTGTCATCATTTTTTCCACTGAGAATTTTATTTTACAACACATCACTCAGATCCAATGTGACGCCAACCGTTGGTAGCCTTGACAATCAATCAGCATAAGGTGTTTTGCTCAAGGTCAGCGGAGGATCTCAAAGTCATAAGCCTGCAGTTTGAGGGCCTATCAGTTTAGACACCCTTCAGGCTCCATGAATATCTGCAACCAGCATAAAGAAGCATGATCTATTACAACTTTAAAATTCACTCCATGCAAGTACGCCCTAAATTGCTTATACGCATAGATCACCGCTAAACACTCCTGCTCAGTCAAATTATAATCACATTCACGGTGGTTCAAGCTTCAACTGCAGTATGCAACGGTGTGCTCCTCCCCCTAATCATCTTTTTGGGATAGGACCGCCCCTACAGTGAAAAGAGACGCATCCATTTGAATGATAAACTCTTTATTGAAATTTGGGTAGCGCATCAATGTGCACTAATTAACGCCATCTGAAGTGCATCAAAGGAGCATTGTTAACGTTCCGTCAATTCAAATGTGGCATTCTTTTTAAAATAACTCAAATAGCGGGCCTCCAATACGGCTGAAGTTGGGCGTGAAGCATCTGTAGTAGCTGACCATCCCCAAAAATACTTGTATGTCACGCTTACTGTTTGTTGTAGACATCTTTCAGATATCCTCCACCTTGACTGGTTGGGGTTTCAGCCCTGTTGCATCTACCACAAATCCAAGGTACTCCAGTTGTTCTTTGAAGAAGTGGAATTTTCAGGGTTTGATCTTAATGTTAGCCTCAGACAGTCAGCGGAATACCTCCTCTAAATGGGTAAGGTGCTTGGGAAACGTGTGGGAGAATACATTGATGTTGTCAAGGTAAACTAGAAAGCATGACAGGTTTAGATCACTAGCAATAAAGTTCATGGCCTGTTGAAACGTATCTGTGGCATTACATAATCCTTAAGACATACGTGTTAGTTGATAAAGCCTTTTGGATGTGGAAATATGGCACATTTCTACTGTTCTTCTTTGGTCAACTCAATTTTCCAATACCTCAAATAAAATCCATTGCTGAGATTTAACAAACTCCTCTCAACTGATCCATGGCATTGTCAATCTGCTGCAAGGTTATATGAGTCCTTATTGGTGATAATGTTGAGCTTCTGGTAGTTTATCACTACCTATGTTATACCATCCTTCTTTTTAAAAATTAGAATGGACGAAGCCTACAGACTCTTCAAAAGGTTTGAGAATCCCTTGATTCAGCAACTTTTCAATTTCCTTAGTTAATACTTCCTCATTTGCCCTCAATTGATTAATCGCTGAGACTTGATGGGGGGATGATCCCCAGTGTCCAATCAATGGACCACCCCCAAGTGCACTCTAAATCATGGTCATCTACGGCAAAAATCTCCTTATAGTTTTTTTATAAAGTTATGCTTGGTCCTTTTGTTCTTCCAATAGCCACTCTAAATTCTTGTGAAAAACCAATGATATCACACTAGGCTACAGCTTGATGTGTAGACCAAATCCATCTAGTGACCCAAACTTGTGAACCTGAAGGACCTCCTCAGCTGAGGCCAAGTGTAAATACACCACTATTTGTAGCCAGCAGATTTGCAATGGTTTGTTTTGTAGATTCTCTAGCAATACCTTAATCGCCCCATATCCCAAAAGTATAATGCCTGGAGCCACATGAGGCTCAAGCCAGATTGCTGATAAGGCACAATGACCTCCCCATAGAGCCCATCTGGCACTTCCACCTCTAACTAAGTGTATGCTATTACTTGTTATCCAGAGGGGATGGATATAGGCCCAGCAGCTCTGAGAAACAGCCCTTTATATTCGTATATCTGAAGGGGAGGGCCCACTTCTTACTCTTTAGTCGATGGTAACAAACCAGAATACCCTGTCACTATATGCAAGTTTGATATGTCCCATATGCACCGTATCCTTTAAACTCCACTGGAGGTAAATTAAATTGGGATTCGCTGCTCCAAAATTTAGAAGGTCTCCTCCACCATATCAATAACAGCCCCAAAGTGTCACATGAAATTAGTTCCTGAAACAGGTCATAATTACTGTTCTGTAGCACTATCACCAGAGCTATGATGACAATTGACCTAAACCGCAAAGTTAGTGCGCTGTATGCTCCCTCAGATACCGTGCTTTCCACTCCATTAGTCCAACAAACATTCAATGTTCTACATCAGGCTTTAACGTCAACTTCGTCACCAACTTAATAGAAACTACGTTGACTGGGCCGCTATCTATTATAGCGCAACTCAATTTTTTGCTACAAAAATTTCACAGTATGTACTCTCTATATAAGAAGAATTTTTACTGTATAAATGTGGACATTTAAGGGATCTCTTTTCATAAGGAAGCTCATAATTTTTATCACCAACTTTGGGGTATTCTTTGGCATTAGCATCTACAAGGAGGGAGACGTTTACACCTTTCTGGGAAGGTGCATCTGAGGCTGGGTCCAGCTCATCTGAAGAAGCTTTGACTAAAATTTGACAGGCGTACGGCTTTGGTTGCTTCTGAGGTCCTTCTTCTGCCACGACCTTGGCTTGCGCCCGTGTCAGTATGTTTACTCCTCTGACTGGCTTCTGATATAAAAATACGTCATTATACTAGGGAATGTTGCTTAATATATCACAATAGAGTCAGGTAGGACGGTTGGGGTTGGGATAGCAGATGTAGAGAGTTCTATCTCTACTCCGTTCCATCTTTTCCCTGGTAGTATTGATCCTTCTGTACGTAATGAATCCAATGGTTGGGGAAACTATGGGTAAGGTGGCCAGGGTGACTGCAATCTAAATAATTCACCCGTAGGGTCTTCATCCTTGGTTCTCATAAGATGACACAGGCTGATAAATTGATTGTTGGGAATCAACATAACCATGGCCAGGTCAATAGTTTGGCTGCTGATTGTAGGCTTAATTAGACCCTGGTTGGTAACTGGGTGTTGAAGATTATCATAAGTAGGTCCAGATTGGAAGTTAAACTTCTGGGTGTAACTTGGCTAAGGGTGAGGCGCATAAATATAATGAGGCCAGGGGTTACTAGGCATACTATGAACAGGACGAGTGAATTCCCCCTAAAAAGAAGGTCCAGCAACGGCGGTGGTTAGTTTCTGCTCTGTTTTGTGTGGAGGAAAGGTAGTAGATAGATTGCATAAAAACTGGACAATTTTGATCAGAGGGACATTACCCTCCAAAATTGGAGTCATGACGTTGTAAAGCTCATGGTATGGATTCATCGTGGAGGTCATTACAATACACACATCAGATTCAGGTAAAGTTCCCGCACCAATTATCACATGGGCTTCCACCATAAATCAGTCAGCAAACGCAGTGAGAGTCTCTTTACGTTGGAAATCAATGGCAAAGAACTCAGACTTTCACTGAAACATCTTTGCGGTACATCCAAAGAGCACCAGCACAGTATACTTCACTTATTGGTATGTAACAGAACTCCTTGGAAGATAGAAGGTTACTTGGTCAGCACTCCCAACATCCAATGCAGATTAACAATTTAGCTTTACGCCAATTTGATGCACCTTCTGCCACAAACTTAAATCTTTTAAAGATGCCATTGATATTCCCATCACAATCAAACAGAGGCATCTTATTAATATAAACCTCCTCCTCCCACTCATAAATTCAAACCTTTGGAGCGTACTGAAGAACGGGTGAAATTAATAAGCAGTATCTCGATGAGGAGCTGGTCCAGCGGTAGACAGCTTATCCGCTCATTCAGAGGTAGCATTGGTCCCTTCAGTGAGCAGTACCACCATCACTTGGGGGAATTGGTTCTCTGATATGTAATCATCTCTGGAGCTGCCCTCATGGGTGGAGTAGCTCATGCTACCTGTGGTTTCAGAAAAAAAAAACTCCTCAACTGGGTAATTGGTGTCATATTTTCCATAATATGAGTCTTCACGAGCAGCCCCTTGTTGCTCGTCCACTTCCCAATGAGGGATTGGGAGGTATTATCCAACTTCCGCTCTGCATAATGCAGTCATTTTAGTAGTGTTGTTGACTTTTTGGCAATACAGGTTGAATCTTCTAAGATGGTTGCACATGATATTTAACACTGAGCAACAGAACGGACGATATGCAGATTGCTGATCCTTAATGAAAAGCGATATATACGATATGGAGCTATCACACGAACAAACATTTTTATCATATATAAATGCAGACTATCTCTGTGGACTACTATAAAACCTCCTTTTCTCATTCTTCCTCTCAACTCTTGTTTTGGTATTCTTGGTCAATTCCATAACTTCTGCTTAGTAAACTGATATTTGTTCCATTTTAGGAGTTTTTGTCTTTCTTGAGGCTTCATTGGAATTTTTTTAATTTACTGAACTATCGAAACTATGATTGATTTGCTTCACATCAATATAACTTCCGCTCAATCTTGAGGATTGCCTTGACTCTAATTTATGATCTGCCAAAATATATAGCTTATTGTCCAGTCATTACAATTTCATGACATTACCCCCTTCTTTGACGGATTATAATCCCCTATTGCTTGTATGCTCTGAGGAACTTAGTGTGAACTAAGTTGGTAATCTGACCACCTGCGGGTTCCTTAATGATGTAGACATCTAAATAGGTCTTCTCAATAATTTAAAATGCTCAGTCCAGATGTTAGAGAGCTTGCTCTTATGTCCAAATCCATATTGGTCGTGGAACAAGACATGATCTCCTACAGCAAATTGCAGGAGTCTGCTATGTCTACTCTGGTCATCTGCCTGATCACAAATCTTCTTAGCCAAGCTGGTAGAATATGCTACCTATTGTAGTTTGATCAGTGTCTCTATTGGATTGATGAAATAACGCTGTGTTTCCATGCTGACAGTATCCTCCAAAGACGTGTAAAGCAGGGCAGGTTTTGCTAGATGTCTACCATAGAGAAGTTGGAAATGACTCTTGTTATTGGACGAGTGGTAGCTGATATTATATGCAAAGACAGCTGTGGGCAGGAGAGAAATCTGTTCAGAGAATCAATCTTTCACAAGCTTGCGGAGAATGTCTACTTATGTTCTGTTGACCCATTCCACTATTCCATTAGATTCTAGATGATAAGGTATAGTCAAGACCCTGTGGATTGCCAACAGTTTGTTCAACTTAGGTAGGATATGAGAAGTTAATTGGTTCCATTGTATGTTAGGATGAACTGCAGACAGCCATGGTGCTGCTTGACAAAATCTATAATAAACTTGGTGGTATCGACTGCCCTCAGATTAATAATCACACTGGCTTCCACCCATCTCATCAAATGATCAATTGCTACAATTATAAAATTAGATCAGTTTGCGCCAGTTGGAAAAGGCCCCACCACATCAAGAGAAATAGTATGCCATGCGAACTTAGACTTAACCAGCTGTTATTTGGTTCTCTTGTGGAAAGGTTTTTCCACTTGGCACTGATAGCAACAGCTAACCATCTCCATCACGCCATAATTCATGCTCTCCCAAAAGTAGCGGGGTCACAAGAAATCTAAAATTTTCTCCACCCCACTATGCCCTACCACCTGATGTGCATCTAAGATAATCGATGGCCTAGCAGAGGGTTTAGGGAAACGCGGTGTCAATTCCCCAATCCACTCATATAGTTCCCATTGTGCAATAAGTACCCTGTCTAATCCTGACTAGCACTTTGGTAACTTGTGGTGTCTCATTGTGATATTTGACCAGCACCTCTTCTCATAAATAATGTCAACCAAACATGCCATAATGGCGACCGTTGGTAGCCATGAAAGATAGTATGCATAGTGATGTTTCGCTCCCAGATGGTGTACAATCTCATAATCATACTCTTGGAGCTTTAACGCACATTGTGCAAGCTGTTCTTCAGGTTCAAGGAGTTTTTCAGACAGCGTAAAAATGATTCATTACCACCAAGAATTTTCACCCTATGGAGGTATACCCAAAACTGTTTATATGCATATACACAACTAAAGCTCTTAATAAGTCACGTTGTGATTCAGTTCATGACAGTTTAAGCTTTAGCTACAAAATGCGACAGGGTGTTTTACCTATCATCATCCTTCTTATATAATACTGCTCCTATGGCGGAAAGTGATGCATCCTTTTGCACTATGAATTGTTTTTCAAAGTTGGGATATTGCAAAATGGGAGCGTTCACCAACGCAGTTTGTAAAACATTGTTATAAAATTTGTGGAATCGTTAAGATACGCCTTAATGGTTTTTACACAGGGTTTAGCCCACTGAGCAATAGGACCAACAATATGATGATTGTTGTCCCTAGAACAACAGAATAACCTTATTAATAAATATGGTGCACTTGCTCCCACCGCACTCTTTTATTTAATATAATATACAGCAGATCCTTGCTATTATTCTCACCCTAAAACTATTAACAACTAACTTTTTCAATCATCTCATCTCACTTATAATGTAGCAACTTCAGATGCTACCGCTTCTATGGCTTATTAATTTAATTCGCCATATCTCATTAGTTCTTGCAATTATTCATTTGTTAACTTCACTATCGCCTAATTTGAGGCGATTTCCCAACAACCCAATAACACCTCAGCTCAAGGCGCTTGAATAATCATAACTTTTGTCAAACTCAGCAGATTCCATCCATTGCACCATAACATCTTAGGGCTTATCATTCAGTCATATCAGAATCGCAACATTACCCCCCTTGACTGGAAGATCAATCTCCTTTTGCTTATATGTCCGAAGAAACTTGGTGTGACTCTGTTGATGATCTTACCGCTCACGGGGTCCTTAATAGTATATGCATCCATACCTGTTTTCTCAATAACTTTAAATGGCCCAATCCAGATACTGACCAACTTGTGCTTCCGCCCAAACCCATGTTGATCATGGAATAGAACCATGTCCTAATCTTAGAACTGGGCTGACCCACTATGCCATACCTGATCAGCATCTTGAGTCTTAATCTTTTTTGTAAAACTGGATGAGTATGCTTCAGTTTGCAATTTGATTAAGGTGTCAGCTATAGTCAACAAATAATGTTGGGGATTCATTCCGCCAGTATCTTCTACACAGGAGTATAGCAACGCCAGAAGGGCAGGGTGTCATCCATATATAGTAATTAGAAGGGACTCTTCCCTGTGGTGGAATGATAACTGATATTATAGGTGAAAATGGTGGTGGACAAAAGGGAACTTTAATCTGAGGGTCAATCCATACTAATTTATGGAGTATGTTCATTAAGCTCCCATTGATCCGCTCAACCATTCCATTAGACTTGGGGTGGTATGGGGTTTTCAAAACCACTCAGATAGCCATTAGCTCGTTAAGCTTTGGGAGGATGTGGGAAGTGATATTATTCCCATTATCAGTAAGGAGAAAAGGAGGGCAGCCATGCCACTAAATAATGCATTCCGTTATGAATTTGGCCACTGTGACCGCCCCTAAGTCTCATATCGCCCTGGCTTCAACCCACCGGGTTAAGTGGTTATTGCCACCTAAATGTACTTGGACCGGTTAGCTCCCATTTGCAGAGGGCCAACAACATTAAGGGAAACCATATTCTAAGCAAAGTGCGGCTTCACTAACCAGTATGAGGCCTTCTAGAGGTAAGGCTTTTCCACTTGGCACTGGTGACAAGAGGAGATAGTATCAAGCACATTGAAGTTCATGATTTCCCAGTAAACCAAGGTTGTAATAAATCCAACTTCTTGTGCAAGCCACCATGCCAACTGCCCTATGTGCGCTCATGATAATGTTAGCCCTGCTGAGGGTCTCGGGAAGTTTACTGTTGAATTGCCAATCTGCTTTTAATACTCACCATTCCACTGGGAATATATTGGCTCACATTTCATTCACTGCCTTGATGACTTGTGGCAGCTCATCATAGTACTTTCCACTAAGCATCTTGTTATACATAATATTGCTCAGATCCGCCGTAACTGCAATAGTTGGTAGCCTCAACAAGAAAACAGCATTCTGATGTTTGGTTCCTTGTTGGTGAAGGATCTCGGAGTTGTACTCCTGTAGTTTAAGGGCCCATCAAGCTAGATGGCCCTCAGGCTCCTTAAGGTTCTGCAACCAGTGTAGTGAGGTGTGATCCATTAGTTTTTTGAACTTTACACTATGCAAATACACTCTGAATTGCTTGTAAGCATAAATCACTGCTATGCACTCTCTCTTGGTCGTAGTACAATTACGTTCATGGCTATTCAGGCTTCAGCTGCAGTACTCCACTGGGTGCTCCTCCCCTTAATCATCTTTTTGGGACAGAACTGCCCCCACAGCGGAAAGAGATGCATCTGTCTGCACAATAAATTCCTTTTCAAAACTTGGGTAGCATAGCACTGGCACATTGATCAATGCAGTTTGAAGTGCACCAAAGGAGTATCAGCATTGTTACATCAATTAAAACGTGGCATCCATTTTTAATAATTCAAACAGCGGACCTCTAATACAACTAAAGTTAGGAATAAAGCGACTTTAGCTAACCATCCCTAAAAATACTTGTATATCTCGCTTACTGCTTGGTGTAGTCATTTTCCAAATGGCCTCCACCTTAGCTGGTTGGGGCAGCAGCCCAGTTGCATCAACTACAAACCCAAGGTACTTTAACTGATCCTTAAAAAAATGGCATTTTTGGGGCTTTATTTTGATGTTGGCCTTAGCCAACCGGCGGAATACCTCTCGCAAATGATTAAGGTGCTTAAAAAACGTGCAGGAGAAAACGTTGATATCGTCAAGGTATACAAGAACTATGACAGCTTCAAGTTGCCAAGGATAGTGTCCATTGCCCGTTGGAATGTAGCCGGGTCATTACACAGTACTTGGGGCATATGCGTTGGTTGAAAAAGAACCTTTTGATGTAATTATGGCGCATTTCTCCTGTTCATCCATATGTAACTCAATCTGCCAATAGCTTGATATTAAATTCATTGTAGAGAAGAAACAAGCTCCTCCCAACTGGTCCAACGCATCATCAATTCATAACAAGTGGTATAGGTCCTTTTTCATAGTGTGTTGAGCTTGTAGTAGTCTTTTACTACCCAGTTGCTACCATCCTTCTTTTTGAAAATTAGGACAGGGGAAGCCCACAGGCTCTTTGATGGTTCAAGCATTCCTTGCTTCAACAGTTTATCAATTTCTGCTGTGACAACTTCTTCCGCTGCACTATATTGGCGGACTGGCCAAGATCTGATGGGGGATGATCCCCAGTGTCCACTCGATGGATCACTCATGCACACCCTAAATCATGATCATTGACAGCAAAGATCTCTTTGTATTTAAAGAAATAAGGCTTCCGCCTTATCTTTCTGGTCTTCCATTAACCCCATTAATTTTTCACATGGTACAACCACCATTACGCCAAGCTGTGATTCAATGGGCAGACCAAATTTATCCAATGAACTGAGCTCATGAACCTGGAGGACCTCTTCAACTGGGATGAAATGTAAATACGCTACTATTTGGTGTCTGCGGATTTGCATTAGTTTATCCTGAAACTTTGCTCTTAAAACCTTGATCTCCACATGCCCTGGAAGTATAATACCTGGGGCCATGTGGAGCTCGAACTGGGATTGCTGATAGGGCCCAATGACCTCCTCATATAGCCCAGCAGGCACTCCCACCTCTAACTCGGTGTTTATGATTACTTGGTGTCCAGAGAGAAATAGATATAGGGCCAGCAGCTTTAAGCGGTAGACCTTGATATTCATAAGTTTGATTGGTAGGGCCCAGGTCTTTCTCTTTAGTCATTGATAGCGAACTGAAATCACCCTTTACCATATGCAAGGTTAATGTGACTCATGTGTAATAGATCCTTTGGCATTTCTCTGGAAGAGAAGTAGATTGAGATCCGCTGCCCCAGAATTTTAAATGTATCTGCTGTCATATCAACAATAACCCCAAAGTGGCGCATAAAAGCTGTTCTGATTTACAGGTCATAGTTATTGTTTGGTAACACTATAGCTGAGGCTACAATGACAATTGACCCAAACTGCAAGGGTAACGCACTATACGCTCCTTAAGAGACCGTACTTTCCGCGCCTGCAGTCCCATACTTCATATGATGCTCCGCGTCAGGCTTTAATGCCATTTTGCCACCAACTTTGTAAAAACTATGTTGATTGGGGCACTCATATTGATTATTGCACAAACTCGGGTTTTTGCTACAACAGTGTCACATTAAGTAAACTCATAGTAAGATGCATTTGATTGTTTAAAACATGGACAGTTAACGGGTCTCAATTTCCCCCCCCCCCCCCCCCCCCCCCCCCCCCCCCCCCCCCCCCCCCCCCCCCCCCCCCCCCCCCCCCCCCCCCCCCCCCCCCCCCCCCCCCCCCCCCCCCAAGGAAGCTCATAATACCCTCCACAACATTAAAGTATTCTTTAACATTAGTGTCCACAGAGAGGACCGCGTTTACCCCTTTTTAAGAGAAGCACATCAGATAATGAATCTGGTTCATCTGAAGAAAGTTGAACAAACATTTGACAAGCATAAGGATTTGGTTGCTCCTGGGAGCCTGCTTCCGCCATATCCATGAATTGAGCTCATTTCAGCACATTCACCCCTCCAACCAGCTGCTATTTAGAAAGGCATCATCGTACAGAGAAACTTCCATTGAATGTACAGGGATAGTTTTAGGTGGGACGTTTTGACGCAGAATAGAGGAGAAAGAGAGTCCCATTTTTACTCTGCTATGACTTTTCCCTGATTGTACTGCTACCATGGTAGGTAATGGATTTGAATATTGTAACTTCTTCTAGCCAGGTGCCCAGAGTGACCGCACAAAAAGCAATTGACCCTATATGACCTGCATCCTGAATAGTTGTAAAATGGGCCACCCCAGAAGTTGGGCTGGGTTCAAACAGTGTAAACATGCCCCACCCATAAGGTGAACTACTGATGGCAACTCAGTTGGAAGCGAGGCTTGATATGATAATAAGGCCAGGGGAGACCAACCGGATGCTGAACAGGGAGGGATAGTTCCTCCAAATAAGAAAGGCTAGCACCGGAGATGATAGGTTTCTGCTCTATATTGGGTGGAGGGAAGGTGACAGATAATTGCGCAAAATCCAAACGAGTTTAAGCAGGGGTACTTCAACCTCTAAATATGGAGCCATGGCATTAAAAAGCTCGCAGTATGGTTTTACAGCGGAGGTCAACGCTATGCACATGTCAGGTTTAGTTAAAATCCCTTCCTCAATTAACACATGGGCTTCTGCTGTAAATCAATCAGCAAACGCAGTGAGGGTCTCATTATATTGAAACCTGATGGTAAGGAACTCAGCCTTTCGCTGCGCCATCCCTGAAGTTCCTCCAAACAACCACAGCACAGTGTCATTCACTTTTTGATAGGTACAGGAACTGTTGGTAAGATAGCAAGCAACTTGGTCAACGCTTCCAACATCCAAAGTGGACATTATTGATTTTGCTTTACGTCGATCTAAGCTCCTCTAAACTGCAAACTCAAATTTAAAAAGAATCCATGGATGGTCCCATCACGAGCAAATGGAGGCAGCTTATCAATACAAACCTCCTAATAAACTCCTTCTTCCATTTAGGCACAGAGTCCAGGGCAAGCTTGAGTTCTGCATATTCAACAGTTGCAGTGTCTCAAAATGCTTCCTTGCCAAAGAAAGCCTGATACAACATGACCAGCGAATGAGGAACTTTCTATCAGCTTGTTGTGATTGTTCAATGGGTCCCTGTAGTGAGCACCACTGTTATAAAATTGGCGGAATCATTAAGATATGCTAAGGGCTTTTGCACAGGGCTCATTCAACTGAGCAATAGGAACAGCAATATGATGATCGTTGTCCCTAGAACAACAGAATAAACTTATTTAATAAATATAGAGCACTTTCCTCCGCCACACACTTTTATTTAATATAATATATTCAGAGGATCCTCACTGTGCACTCACTTTAAACTATTAACAACTAACTTTTTCAATCATCTCATCTCGCTTATATTGTAGCAACTTTAGATGATACCGCTTCCATGGCTTTATAATTCAATTCGCCATATCTCATTGGTTCTGGCAATTCCTCATTTGTTATCTTCACGATCACCTAATTTGAGCGATTTCCCAAAAACCCAATATCGCCTCAGCTCAGGGAGCTTGAATAATCATTAATCTTATCAAACTTGGCGGGTTCCATCCGTTCTGTCATAGAATCTTAGAGCTTTAACCTCTAGTCATATAAGAATAATGACAGACATCAAAAGCATTTTGGCATCGGTCCATACAGGTAAAGGTGGCATTTTCTTTAAATAACTCAAAGAGCGGTGCCTCAATACAACTGAAGCTAGGAATGAACCACATGTAGTAACTGACCATCCCCATAACACTTTAATTTCTCGTTTATTGCCTGGCCAAGTCATCTTAATTATAGCTTCCAACTTTGCCAGCTGAAGTTTAAGCCTTTTGAGTCCACCACAAACCCAAGGTATTCCAATTGCTCTTTAGAAAAATGACAATTTCTGAGGCTTGATCTTGATATTAGCATCATTAAGTCAGTGGAACAATTGTTCCATGTGGTCAAAATGCTCTGTGAACATTTGGAAGAGCACGTTGATATCATTGAGGTAAACTAAAATGCAGGACAGTTTCAAATCTTTTAAGGTCGTATCCATAGAACGCTAGAACGTAGCTGTGGCGTTGCACAAACCCTGTGGCATACGTGTAGGTTATAGCAACCTCTTTGAGGTGATTATAGTACATTTCTTGCATTCCGCTGTGGCAATTCGATCTGCCAGTACCCCAGTGTCAAATCCATGGCAGAAAAACAATTAGCCCTCCAAGTTAATCTAAGGCGTTATCAATATTTAAAAGGGGGTATAAATATTTCTTTGTAATGTCGTTGTTCTTCAAATAGTTAATGATCACCTGGTTAGTGCCATTTTTTTTCTTAACAATAAGTACCAGCAATGCTCGCAGGGCTCTTAGATGGCTCTAATATCCCTTGTTCAATCAATTTGTCTAACTTATTGGAGACAACCTCTTATGCTATTCTTGAGCACCAAATAGGCTATGAACATTTTGATGGTGATCTCCCATGTCTACTCAATGCACCACCCCTTGTGCGTAAACCAAATCTTGGTCATCAGAAACATAAATATCTCAGTATTTTCAGATAGGGCCATCGCCCTATCTTTCTGTTCCGCTGAAGATCCAGTTAGAGCTTCCCACGTCCCACTGTCTTTACGCCAAATGGGTACTTTTACTGGTAGGATGAGGTTCTCCCACGATTTAAAGTTGTGAATATGGTGAACCATATCAACAGGGGCCAAGTGTAATTAAGCCACCACTTGGTGCCTTTGGACCATCAGAACCACCTTCTGCAGGTTTGCCATCATAACCTTCACTTCCCCTGCCCTGGTAACAATAACCCAGGAGCCACATGAGGTTTGAACCATACTTTCTGGTAGGGCCCCATAATCTCCCCATATAAATCTTCTGAATGTCAATTTCAAGCTCCATCCCTAATATGACCCGATGCCCAGATGGTATGCTTACAGTGTTTGAAGCTTGTAGCAGAGCACCTTTGAACTCGTAGATCTGGTTGAGGAGGGCTCTGGTCCTCTGCTTCATCTGCTGATATCAGATAGGAATCACTCTGTCACTATAAGCCAAGTTGAACTGAATGGAGTGGATTAGGTCCTTTGGGACTCCGTGAGAGGTAAAATTAATGGTGATTCGTTGTCCCAAAATACTAATGGTTTCTTCTACCATATTGACTATGGCACCAAGTCGCTGTATGAATGCAGCACCTATCAACATGTCATAGTTATTAAAAGACAGAACCACCATTGGAGTGGAAGCCTAAACTGGTCAAATCTCAGAGGTAACGTGCTGTAAGTTCCTTCTGACACAGTGTTCTGTGCCTTCACAGTCCCATAGACTATCTCTGTGTTCCACATCAGGCTTCAGCGGAAGCTTATCCATGAGCTTGGTGGAAATTATAACAAATGGGGCACCAGTATCAGTAATAGCTTGAATTTATTTGTCTTGAACAAAAATATAAAAGTAGGTACACTCCAAATAAAAAACATTGATGTTTATTACATGAACATCCAAGGGCTTTTTGTTACCAGGAAAAGTGACTATACCCACACTGACATGAGATAAGATACTCCTGGCGACCTTTTTTATTGGAATGACTACGTTAGCTCTCATTAGGGGGGCGACGTCCGTTGAGGGTCCAACATCACTTGTGCTGTTTCATCCAAGGATTTGCCAAGCGTCAGAAAATTTACCAGGTGTATTCCTCCCAATAATATCATAATTAGGGGTGTTGGTTAGTCAGGCCAGATTGACAGCTAATCGCCTAGTTTGATATTATTTACAGTTATATTAACCATAATTGGTTAGGTTCAGTTGATTCCTAGTTTAACGCTGACTGAAAATTCGAGGGTGATTGTGGGAATCTCTGGCAGGTAGCTGACGTATTTTTATCAGCCATCTGATGATGATTTTGCTTCTTTGAATCCAATTTTGTTAGAATCTTATCTCAAAGTAACTACCATATTGGACTGATTTTGGGATTTTTGGTGGAAAGCCAATGGATTCATTATTAATTGTCTGACTATGAATTTGCTGCCAAATTCAGAGTATCAGAGACTCATGCTGAGGTTACTTAAAGTCATATTTATATAAGTAGTTTATATGACTGACCAGCACCTTGTGCCAAGGATGAGTCAACCTAATATTCAATGATTATGACTATAAGAATGGGAGGGAATTGCTACCACGGATGACTGCAATTGGTTGAGGTTATGGCTTATATGGCCAAGGGGTTTTTATAGGCATAGTAGCCTAGATAATAAATAGTCTTCCTTCCCTCCAAACAAACATCTCTTTTTTGCCAACTTTTTATCTATTTGAAGTAGCTGAGCCACCAAACTGGATAAGAGTGGGACTGGAGATCGTTAAAGTAGGCGCGGGGTGACACGCCTGGTGTGGCTGATGCTGCCAGCTCCCATATCTCATCCCTATGAGGAATCAACAGGAACTTGGCCAACCAGCCACCAACTATGATGTGCTGATGGCCATCAGCCTTGAGGGTGGTGCAGCGCGGAAGTGCCATAGCCACCCAGGATGGGGGATGGACTCACCAGGGCACACCCAAGATGTGTTAGTAATTGGTCATGAGGGTAGTGCAATGAAGGAGTGTCATGGCCTCCCAGGATCGGGAATGGACTCGCTAGGGCACACCCAAGATGGAACATGGGGCTATGGCGAAGTTGCTGGTCTTCTGGGTTGGTGGATTGGAAGTGGACTTGTAGGGGTGGGTACATCCTTTGAATGCAAAACAGCAGGGGTCATCCAGTCTCCATAGTTGTTGGCATGGCACACTAGCGGAGCCCACTGTTTAGAAAGGCAATTTTCTGACACCAAGCATATGGCTTTTGCACCCCTTAGTGGAACTTAGAGCATATCTTGTTATGGTTTCTCTCTTGAATTGAGGCTGGGGTATCAGATGGAAGTTGTTGATATAATAAATCGTCAAATTGGTTACCAGGACTGATGAAAAGAGAGTCATGGAAATTGTCAGGGACAATAAATTTTGGATTAGCGGAGTTAGAGCTTCCCATCTCTAGTCTTCTCAAGCTTTTACCTGCTCAATCAGGACGGGTGGTACCGCATGAAAGTGCTGGTTGCCAGGGCAGTTAGGTGCATAATGGCCTTTTTGGCCGCACAAAAAGCAATCATTCATAAATGGCTCCCATCTATAACTTTTCACCTGAAGGTCCGGATCAAAAAGTTTTTGAAGAATTTAAATTAGGTCAGAGGTGGGGCAGCTAAGCATAAGGAGGGCGGAAATGATCTGCTGACATTATGGATGGCTGAGTATTGCCCAACAGATTATGACCAGGTCGTTGTGGTTCGTTTCCTGATGAGGATGCAGCAACGATTGCAGGAGCCTTCCGCTCCATGTTGGGAGCACTGAATGTGATGAGAGACGGCATAAAATGTTAATGATATGTAAGAGCTCTGCATCTTTGTAAAGTATGTGGTCATCACATTATGCAGTTCTCAATATGGCTTAACCGCTGCAGTCATCACTATGCTCATATCCTCGTATATTAATATTTTTGCTCCCGCTAAAACATGAGCTTCAACTGTGAAACACTTCACGAACTCCACCAGGGACTCACTCTTGTGAAACTGTATTGTCAGAAATTTGGACTTGCTCTGTGCCATCTTTGCCACGCCCCCAAACAGACAGAGCACAGTCTCTTTCACATCTTGATATGTTACGGAACTACTCTGACTTACAGGTGACCTGGTGGCGTTCTCAACATCCAGAGCTGATAGCGCAGTTTTGCTTTCCGCCTATCTGACGCTCCTCACATAGCGTATTTGAACCATTTAAAATATCCATTCATGTTCCCATTATGACTGAAAGGCAGCTACTTCTCAATCCATACAAAATATCTTGCTCCATGCTTAAGTCTCAGGGATTAGATAGGATAGATTCAGAGCAATTAAGAGGAGCAACCCTTGAGGTCAAGAATATGATTGCAAGGATGAATGCGAATCTGCCAGAGTAGCCCAAGAAGAGGTTGGATTATGGGGAGGGACTGCTGCAACCCCAGGTTACTCACTGGCCATCATTAGCATTCTTCCCCAGACTCGCCACTGACTGCACCCTTACCTCCCTCTCCCACCTGTTCAGTAAAGACTATTTATTATTTGCTCCGCTTTGACCTAATAGCACCAAAACTGGCCATCTCTTGTCTCCTGCATAAGCTTTTCAAATTCCTTATGTAAATTGGGGCAAAATTTACGCACTATCTCCCGCTTACACTCCATTTTTTTAGTCATGAGAGAACATCCTCCAAGGTGCCCTGCATTCTTGCATTCTACTAACAAGTGTTGCACACTTGATGGTTCAATTCATCCACTTGATTGACTAAAGCGGCTCATTCCTGCACCAACTCCTCATTTGACCATCAAAGGTTCTCTAAATGTAATTGAATATCAGCGTACTCCACCATCTCAATGAACTGGAGAGTAATGTCTTGACCCCAAGCTACCTGAATGGAGCTTTCCAACTGATTCAACTGACCTAACAATTGGCTGTATTCTAAGGTCACCACAAAAGAGCTAGCCAAATGGTCAGCCGTCCGCTGGTTACTCCATTCAGCATGAAGCTGACTAACTTCAAGTGCTTTAGTATCAGTGTGATCAGTCATCCGCCACTCTAACAGGGTAATCTAGTCTCTCATCCAAGTAACTGCTGTGTCAATTCCTTCTGCCCATTCATACATGTCCATCATAAAGCGCTTGGTGTTACTACCCAGCTTCATGACATCCCATATACATTCAACCAAAAGCCCATGCTGGTCTAACAATTCACCTATTATTTGAGGCAAATTTGTGATTCAAGCATGGGAATAGTTCATCCAGGCAATGGTGGATGTCCAAGACACAATTGTATAAATGCACTAACTCCCCCTGAATCTCCAAAATTAGAGTGATCAAGGCGTTCAAGTAAGAGGTGAGTGTTATTCTGCTGTGCTTGTACAAAGTGCATGACATCACTGATCTCAATCTTATGTCAGGCCAACACATGAAGTAATTGGTGTATTGAAGGCTAAACGTACACAACCAAGTATTCCTCAGCTCCATGTGTGCTGAGACTTTGAGACAACTTTGTTGTGGTAGCGTCATGGTAAGGCATATACAATTCATAACGGGATTCTTTGTACCATTTATAATAAAACAGACTCAGAGCATGCTCCCACATCTTCTTTATAGAGGCGTTAACCCCGCAAGAGCCATTTCATGATACCCCGCAGTTGCTCAGGGTCACGTTAGTTGACCTGCCCTGCTGGTCTGACTCCAACGCTGGACAAGCACTTAACTATAGTTCCATCTTAGTATCCTTGTCTCCATTTTCCATCACCGTGAATAGCGCTGGTTCCTTTTTAGATGAATTCATTGTTTCCCCAGAGTATCTGTCATGAAATCTGATTAAATTTTGGCATAAAAAGTGAGGGCTCGCCATGATGACCTAGTGTCGTTGTACTACAGTTGACTAAGATCCCCTTTAGTGATCACCACTGTTAACTTTTTGGTATCAATTGGATCTGCTACACTTGTTGCACAGGTGAACATCACTGAGCAACAGATGGACAATATGAAGTCTTCTGATACTTAATACAGATCAACATATAATATTAGATATCACCCCAACCAACACTTTTATTATATATATAAACGCAGACTATCTCTGCTAACTACTCAAAAAAACCTCCTCATTTTCATTCTCCCAATTAACTCTTACCTTTGGTATTCTTAGTAAAATTCAGCACTTACGAATAAAATCTCCTATTCATTACAATTTAGGAGTCTTCATTCTATCTTGAGGTTTCTGTGGAATTCCCTCAATTTACCAAACTATAAGTACTACAATCAATTTGCTTCACATTAATATAATATTCTGATCAATCTTGAGGCTCACCTCAACTCATATACTACAATCCGCTGGACGTATGGCTTATTGTCCAGTTATAAAAATTTCTTGACAGAGTGGATAGGGGAAAAGCATATGACAAGCATGGAGGGGCAGCAAACACATCTCTCATCCAGGTATGCCCTAGGTCAGATATCCGGGTGAGAGGCAGGGCCTTGGGGTTTAAACCCTCCTTGGTTCTGAAGGGATGCACCCCCATTCTAGATTGATAGCTGTCACCTGAGGCCTTACAATAATAATTATACTTGATATATAAATCATTTTCAGCATTATTACCCATTATGAAACCTTAGGTGATAATGCCACACATGATATAATAGTATAACATGGCTAAAACTAGATTGTCACTTTGAAAAGTTTGATCTAATAAAATCAATAGGAGAAAAAACCATTTATATCTAGACTTCAATATTAACTTTTGTAGTGGTTGAGAATTTCTGACCATCACATGGCTATTATTCAATAGCATAAAGATTTTAGTTTAAATACATCAATGTAAAAACTATTTTTTTATTTGTAAAACTTGGTTTTCATTGAGATTTCTACAATAATGGTGACATTTTTTACTATATAAATTATAAAATCAAGACATATTAACCATTTCTAGATGGTAATGAGAGTGATTTGGGGATTCATGAGGATATCTGGACAGGACGGATAAATTGAATTTGAAGTGGTTTAAAAAATTACAGAGATAAGAAAGTGAAGTAGAATTATAAGAATCATCAAGAACTTTATTTATAATAAAACTGCAGGACCTTATTAGTTCTAATTTCAGATTTTCTATAAGTTGAAATTAATTGGTTAAAATAAAAAAGACTCTCCAAAATATATGGCCCAGTATCTATTGTAATTTTTGCATTGTCTAGATTTAGATTCTTAAAAATATAAATAATGAAATTAAGTATAGCCAGGCCTTGTCCTTACTGTAAACCAGCTCTAATCCATAGATTGCCTACTAAATCAGAATTCTAGCCACTATTAGTTCGCGCAATCAGGTCTAATCCATACTTAGTGTATGGGCCCTGGGATCTACCCTAGTTTTTCTTTGATACTTTGAACATCAACATAATTACTAATAACAACCTCATTCCTAGCCATTGATGCAAACCCTACACTAACTTGAACATAACTAAACACTTTCCAATCTATTTTATGGAATGTATTGGAAAAGTTGGTAGTCACATATGAATTTTGTGGTATTAACAAACTGCAACATTATAAATTTCTTTTGGTGGCTTTTTTGTTTCAGGAAAAATTAAAAATATTAAAAGAAATTTTGGTTATGTTGGGTCAAGGTAAAGGTCATTATGTAGCATAAAGGTGGGGTGCAATCACCTCTTGCAGCCTCTATATTAGACAAATCTTGTACATTTGAAAAAATGTTCTTCCAAGGTTAATTATCCCAGAATTCAGGAGAATTACCAACATATAAAAAAAACCCCAGCTGTCAGCGGCCCTTCCCAAGTATCAGGCAGCCTGGTTGACATTTAAAAGAATATTACTAGTTAAAAAATCTTTTGTTGAGCTTTTTAGCGTTGATAAATTAACCTGCCTGCCCTCATTAATCATAAGATGTGAATTGTTTCCATCACCACAACCAAAACTGGGATCTAATTAAGTTAATCCTATTCTCAAGTGCTACCTCTGTTGGCTAAGGCTTCTAAAGCTGATGAGTCACAGGCCCCTAAAATTCCATCAAAAATTATATACAAACATACTTTAATATATAACAACAGTAAAAATAAAAAATCATTAGAATGAAGTTATGACTGTATCACAACTTGAAAAGCAATTATTATTAGCCCAGAGTGTTCAATAAAGTTTAGGATAATTAAATTGCTCTAAACATATCTAAAATTCTAGAGAAATAAGTTTAAAAGTCAACAAATATGTCACAATTTTTCAGATATATTGAGGAAACAAACGTGATAGGATGTTAAGAATTCTAGTAAAAAAGAATAATTGATTTATAAGTGACCTAAACCTAAGGAGGCGTATCATACATCTGATATAATTTACACAAGAAGAAACTGTTAAGAAAGCTCACAATTAAGTTCATTATTCACTGTATCCATATCTTTATTACAATCAAGATAATGGTAGGGGACAAGAAAATTATGTACTTTTTAATACTGATATTTTCTCCCCAGATTAATTTTAGCTGTTAATGATACCAAGGTTTGCAAAATTACATAAAGGTTTATAAGTTGTGACACTAATTCAACATGACATAATAGGTACTGAAACTATTAGCATCTGTTAGGAGAATGTATTTAACGCTTATGTTTCAGTAGAGGTTTTGGGAGAGGACCCACCCCGCTAACAGGAACTTTCCACTGAGAAGAGGGTAAACAAAGCACCGTAAAGAAGAATGGTGCGCAGAGGCCCCAAAGCAAGGAGGGTACACATTTTGCTATTTTGGACCTCATGGAGGTTGGTAAACAGGACTAAAGAAATGAACAAAATAGAATAAAACAAACGGGTTCTTTAAATCAGTCAACCAACAAAAAAGGTTGTTCATGAAACAATAATTATAAGGAGTTGGGGGGTCATTTACCATTGGGCGATTTACAGTGCCCAATCCAACCAATTACTGTAAACTTTCATCCTTTGTGATACTGTAGCTTAAGTATGCACAAACTCAAATGATTGATTGCAAATGGACTTTGCCAGATTTGACAATATGTTAAACCAAACAAATTTTAAAGCCCTGTTTTTGTCAGAAAAGCGGCAGAATAAGTTTAGACTGGCCTGCCAGTTGGAATGCTGAAACACTCAAAAGTTGAGCCAGAATGCCAGGTATAAAAAATTACTTTAGGTCGATTATCAGTAAGCAGCCCAATAATCTTTTATTGCACAGGCTCAGTTTCCTCATGCACTTTATTGGGTTGTGTAGAATGTATTATGAATTGATATTTTTATGGAGATTATTATCCATAGTTGAGATTTTACTATATTTAGGTCCAATGTCACCCCGTATTTCCAATTAAATACTCTTGAAGTCAAACTTGTAGGATTCGTTCCCTATACTCTTGTCTACCTGATCTTCACTAAAGTACCCCAGTGACGGTCTCTCTCAGCCTAACACACAGTTGGCAGCTATCCCTGATTATGGTTCTTCATCTATAGATCCATCTCAGATCTTTACTCTTCTCTCTGAGAGTCTTCCAATTATTTTTTTTAGTACTAGATGAGAGTCTTCCAATTATTGAATTCTGCAATAATATCCTTGAGATAGAACAATACAATGGAAGCTAATAGTCTAACTATACACCGAATTAGTAATATTACTATAAAGTACTTGTTATCTAAAAGCTGGGTTTTTTTATTATAGTAAATCTTAGGGACTTATATAGTGGGGGATTTGGCTGTCTAACCCTCGGTTGACACCTCTCCAATGAAACAGCAGCCATTGCCATTGAATCACCCATCATCATCCCAGCAGTAATGGTATTTCTCATCCTGGCTAGGATTCTGTCATTGGACATCCTTGAGTTTTCAAATGGAAAGAGTCGGAAAACGTGTTCCTAACGTTTTCTTATCAATCCAAGCGAACCAACCATATTTGACTAGTAACCTGCTTATGTAATGGGACTTATTACCAATTATGGCAGGTCACTCACCAACTGATTGATTCACTAGTTGCAGGTGGCATCACTCGCCTCACAACCTACTATAAATTCCCAATCAGTTGGTGATGAAACCTGACTGATCCCAATTGGTATCCCTGATAGTTAATCACTATCAGATGCCCCTAGTTCATTGGCAACTCTGCCCAATGAGATCTTAAGTATTCATTTAGATTGATCCCTGACGGATATGACCAGGTGAATATCTAAAATCTCCCAAATGTAGTTCCTCCAAAGCTTGGGCCAACTGTTTCCATTTCACTTTGCCTTAGGTAATTTTCCCCTAGTGATACCAGGTAATCTAGCAGGCTGGGAATATGGGCAAAAATCCCAACACATCCCCCTCTTGCCTAGATTTCCAGCGAGAAAAGGACCAGGGAATGAGAACACCGATTTGGACACCTAGTTAAATACATCATTGGTTCAAGCTGAGTACACTTGTCAATAATCAACACTGCTTGGGATGACCTTTGGCATATGGCGTTATTCCTCTTCCTCCTTGCTACCACCTTCTCAGAGCGTGGTCCCCATGACCTGCTGTTGTACCAGGTTGATCAATTTACTCATGACGATATTAGTCTCAGGATCCAGTTATCCCCCTGTCAGGGTATATGACCTGCTGTCATATTCAGGATTATTGGTCTAGAGTCTTTGATTTCCTGATTTTCTCCTCATCCTATACAGGAGACTCTTTCCATCAATGTTTGTTTCATGGCTTAATTAAGAATACTTATTTCTTATTCGCCCTTATTATTTCTTTCATAACCTCTTGGCATAAGTCATTCCTAATTCTTCCCTTGAAGAGCTTATATCATTAATTTTGGGATTAATTTCCCTGAAATTGGAGCTTAATGTATTATAGAGCATAATGCCAATTTCTATATAAGTCCAACATCCCTCCTCTCATCCAGCTCATATGCTGAATTCTGAGTCTTGCTACCAGCAGCTCCTCAATAGTTTGTCTGATCCAGACCTCCGTCACTTCCAGCAGATGAGTCAGGATGCTCGACAGAGCCTCTTTTATGGTTCTTTCAGGACATATACGCCTAGTCTGGCACAAACGGCTAGTCCTTCTTTCAAATTACTAGAAACGGTAACTAATCCCTCTGAAACCAGGCTGGGTATCATTTTGAACAACTCTCAGGCTGACTCTTCCTCTGCTGTCAATTCCAGAGTTGGACTTCAAAACCCTCCTGGTTTCAGCTCCTTTTGGTGATGTTCCAAAAATCATCATAGATGCTCCAGAGATTATGCCAGTTGCTCTGGATTGTTCATTTCTGATCGGGTCAGACCTGTTCCTTGAGTTCCTCTTCTGACTCAGTCAATTTTACAAAACCACTGTTCTGGTCTCTGAGCTCTCATTCAGTAACAGTATTTACTTCAAGCTCCCCTATGCTAAACTCTGGGCCCAATTCACCGAGGCTTTGACTTTAGCACTGAATCCCTATGATCTTGATAACCTTCTGGATTGGGATACTGTTGCTTATACTCTTCGCTTTGCTGGTCAAGTTCTTTTAAGTTGGTCCATGAGGTTTTCAGCCTCACCTGGGTTCCACCGGTCATTCAGCTTTAGCTTCTGAGAAGCCGGTAGTCACCACTTGCAGGATGCAATCTGCTCACTGCATGACTATCTCTTCTCCAAAGCTTCCAATGGTATCTTCCACTGATGGCGTTGATAGGGGGCATGATTCAGCAACTTTTGTCAAGCATACCTTCTTCGTTGCCAGCCCACATATCTGGTGTCCTTAATGAAGCCCATTAGCAGGCTCTCAGGACTAATCTTCTGGCTCTGGTGCCATATCTGGATTATTCAGGGTTATTTGCCTATTGCCTCTTTTTATACTGTTGCTTTCCTCCCCACTCTGGGGTTTTGCGATTGGCTTCCTCTGACATCACAATTTCCCTTCCCCTAGTCGCTTTTTCTCAGGGCTCGGCATCCACTCAACAAACATGGTTTTGTGTAGGTCTCGCCCTCGCAAGCATCTAATCACATATCAATTTTGACAGGATGTTCATTCCTACCGCGATCCATCCTCCCTCCCCCAAGAGGCAACATAGGCGAAATCATCCCCATTCCAAGGACAATCAATAAAAATAAAAATTATAAAAACATATCAGCTTTTTATCTATGCGTTTTATAATTTTTTTCTAATATCTTTTATCAATTTGTTATCTTTATTCTTCTTTTTTACTATGAGACTTGACCTTGTTTTGGTTCAGCGGTCCATCTTTTTTCCCCCAAACTGGGTCCTAGGTATTTAAACCTGCCTGTTTTCTATGGTTAGAGGTCCTTTTTTGGACTTGACCTAATCATCAGGACATGTCCAACTTAGTGGTTCATTGGTCCTTCAGAAACTCTTTTATTTTTTTCATCAATCCGATGCTTTAGATACTTAGCATGGAATCACTTTAAAACTCTTCCATCCAAGAGATTCTTGATGGAGTAAGCATTGGTCGCTGTCTTGGAGATTACTTCAAATGGACCTGACCACAATGCATCTAATCTTTTTCTTCATCTGAAACCATGCATTTCACAATAGAAAACTCTTTCCCTATTCAATATTCTTCTAATACTGGTCAATTCTTATCATCCGTCAATTTTGCTCATATCCTTTTCTTCAAGAGTGTATCAAATGCTTGTGATTGCACATTGATTAGGATACTCATCAGTCAGTTCAAGTATTTCTTGGTACTCATCCTCTGATGTAGGTTCCACCAACGGATATAAAATCAGTGGCAACGCGGCCTTTCTTCCATATAATAATTCAAATGGCGTCTTTCCCATCGCTGTATGATGACTAATATTGTAGGCAAATTTAACCAAACACAGGTACGTTCCCTCACACGGAAGTTCTCCCTGCAACTAGCTTCCTTAGCGTTGCAGCCAACGTCCCATTGACTCGTTCTACCAGTCCGTTTGTCTCAGGCCGGTATGGTACTGACACAACTCCTTGGATCCCCATTATTTTATTTAACCTCAGGATCACATGAGATGTGAAGTTGGTACCATTGTCGCTCAGCAGAACCTGCAGACATCCATGCCATTATACCACTTGATTTGAGATGAACCTTGCAGTGCTGATAGCATCTACTCTGGTTAGGGCCTTCATCTCAACCCATCTTGTCAGATGGTCGATGGCAACTATGATGTACTTGACTCCCCCTGTGCTCATTATCAGCGGTCCTATTACATCAATGGCCACCATGTTCCAGGCAAATCCATGGCGGACCAGTCAGTATCCAGTTGTATTTTTGTGTGGTTTGTGCAGCTGGCTCACCACACAACAAGCTAGATAATCCGCGACATTGTAGCTGATCAATTCCCAGCAATAATACTGTTGAATATGGTTGGTTGCTTTCCTCAGGCCTCCATGCCCAACAACCTTGTGAGCTTCTTGTACTATCGCTGCTCTTTCTGATGGTTTTGGGTATAATAGCCGCTTCCCATTGATCAACTTGAATACTTGTCCATCCATAGTCTCCGTGTTTTCCTTCGCTTTTTGAAGAGCACCTTAGATTTCTCAGGGCTCATCCTCAATTTTTCCTTCAACCATTCTCTGGAATAGCTCATCCACCTGCGGGTATATTAACTGGATTATTGGCAATTGAGATAAGCCATCTGCGTTATGGTGAGAAGCCCCACTCGGTGGACTAGCTCATAATTGTAAGCCTGAAGCTTAAGTGCCCATCAGGCCAGTCGTCCTTCCAGATTTCTTAGATTGTGCAGCCAACGCAGCAAAGAGTGGTCCATTACCACTTTAAAGTGCATTCCGTGGATGTACACCCAAAACTGCTTGCATGCGTATATGACTGCAAAGCATTCACGCTCATTCATGTATAGTTCCTCTCAGCGGCTGAGAGTGTCCAGCTCACATACGCCACCTTATGTTCGTCCCCAAGTTTGTCTACTTGGCTTAGTACATAGCCAATCGCCATCAACAAAGCATCGGTTTGAATGATAAACTTCCAATCAAAATTCAGATATTTCAGAATTTGCATATCTATCAAATACTGGCGTAACTCATCGAAGGAGTCCTGGTCCTCTTCATTCCATACAAATCCTTTTTTGGATCCTTTAATAAATGGAATAATGGCTCAGCTATTTGGGCGAAGTCCTGAATAAATCTTCTGAAGTATCCAACCATCCCAAGGAACACTTGGATGTCTCAGATACTCTTTGGTACAGCCATACGCTATATAGCTGCTATCTTTTGGGTTTGCGGCTGCAATCCACTTGATTTGATTATGAATCCCAAGTATTCCAACTCTTTCTTAAAGAAGTGGCGCTTCCTTGGCTTGATATTCAGGTTAGCCACAGAAGGTCACTAAAATACTTCTTCCAAGTGGTGTAGGTAATCAGTAAACATCCTACTGAACATGTTGATAACATCCAGATATACCAGGATGCATGACAACTTCAAGTCGCTTAGTATCACATCCATGGCCCTCTGAAACATTGCAGGCGCATTGCATAGACCCTGGGGGCATCCTCGTCAGTTGGTATAGCCCCTGCATGGTTATAATTGCGCATTTTTCTTGGTAATCCTTTGGCAAGTCAATCTTCCAATATCTTGAAATCTGATCCATCGTGGAGAAATACTTCGCTTCTCCTAGATGATCCAGTGCATCGTTGATCCTAAGTAGGGGATACAAATCCTTCTTAATAATTTTGTTCAGCTTTTGATAGTCAATCACCACCCAGTTGGAGCTATCTTTTTTTCACGATCAGAATTGGACTCGCCCAGGGACTTGATAACGGATCTAGAAGCCCATGCTTCACTAGTTTGCTAATTTCATCCTCCACTACTGCTTCTGGGGCTTTTGATCTTCAGATTGGTCTCATTTTTATCATTAAATTTTCCCCAATGTTGACCTTGTGGATTACATCTCGTGAGTATCCCAAATTGTGGTCATCCTGAGCGAAAACTTCCCGATATTTCTCGAATAGTGTAAGCACCTCCTCCTACTGGCCTTCCAGCAGATCAGCGGCTGCTCCTGATAAACCAAGGTTGATACTTTTGGCTACCCCGGGCAGTAATCCCATTTTGTTGAGAGACCAAAAATCATGAAGTCATCTCAACCCAGCCATCAGGATCAGATGAATAAACGTGATGATCTGATTCCTCTTGATCTCCATTCTGTTTTCACTCAAATTCGCCATGAGAACTTGAATTTCTCCAACGCCTGGCGTTATTATCCCAAGAGCCACCCATGGCTCCACTCTGGACTTCTTCCAGGGGCTTCCGACCTCCCCATACAACAGCTCAGGAATCTCAAAAGTCAACCCTGCGTTGACTATCATCTGTGATCCAGACAGTATGGTCCTTCCATTCTTGATTCTTAATAAAATTCCCCGGTTTTCTAGATTTTTCTGCCGGCATTTTGTGTCACTTCCTACCAACTAATTGGTATCAAATTGGGACAATGCCATCATTGTATATTAGATTGATGAAGTTTTTTTCCAATTCAACGGAGCTTCACCATCCTTCTGGTATACCAATGGTAACGTCTGAACCAGGATGGTCAACATATTATCCTCTAAAGTTACATTTAACTCCGTACTTATGTAGAATCTTCATTCCAATCAAGATGTCATAGTTTTGGTTCGCCTAAACTATGGCTGGTGCAGAGACTACCAGTGACCCAAACTTTAGTGGCAGTGAACTATACGCTCCACAGGAAACAATGGTGTTCAGCCCAGCTGTCCAATATTTTCTCTTTGGTTCAAGTCCGGCGAGATCTTCATCCTCTTTACCAGCTTGGTCAAGACAATATTGATGGGCGCCCCACTGTCTACAATCGCCCTCGCCCTCACTCTATTCACTTGTATATCTATATACGTACACTTGGAGTATTGTAATATAGTATTTACTGAGTGAATGGTGGCGTTATTAGCTGAATCTAGGGTGTGAATAATTTGCACCAATAATTCAGGAAATGATTCCTTTATTGCGCCAAGGGGGATAGACAGATTAGCCTCATTTAAACGGACATCAGATAACTCTTCAGGATTCTTAGCACTTCAGATCTTTTCCGCCGGTTGTCAGGTGTATGGCTGGGCAACTTCTTGGATAATCTCAGTGTCGATTCTCTTTGCCCCAGCTCTGGTCACGGCATTCACATCCATATTGACCACTTGATACAGCTGATCTTGATCGTCATCTACAAACAGATCGCTAATATCAATTTCTTCATTCATGATATCAGGAGGAACAGGTTTCTCTGCCACTCTAGACTGTTCCTTGTCTAGGCAGTGGGTCCTTTTCCCAAATCCTTGGTGGCTGCTGTCTCCTTGGCCTGGACCACGTTAATCTGATCCTTCAGTGTTTTACAGTGTACGGCGAAATGTCCTTTCCCGCCACAATGATAGCAGATTTTCTCCTTGTTGTTTAACCATCTGAATTCTTTGGGCTTATTTCCCAGCAGAGTTCGATTGATAGCTTCCTTAGCTCCTTCACTTCCCTTTGTGTATTCATATTTTGTACCAGATTGGACTTAAAGCTTCTATTTGGGGCGTCAAATGTCGCTCCCAAAATCTTCAAGTTGTCTACCATTTGCGAGGTAGTTATTTCCATTGTGAACACGGAAGACATCATATGTTACAAATCACAATAGGGCCAAAGGGCTGCTTGCAAAGCGATTTTAGAATCAATGTTGCCCAATACTTTCACTCCAGCCAGGATCTGCGACTCCTGGTATAATGATCTGCAAAGCTAGCAAGAGACTCATCTTTTTCTGAAACTGGATTCCCATAAATTTTTGCTTGTGTTTCAACATGTGTATCGGACTCCTGAAATCCTTCATGATGGCCACTTTTGTCTCAGCATACGACCAGCTGTCCCCTACCAGGTGAGGCAACACTAAGTTTTGACAGTCGGTGTCTAGGCATTTCATTACCGTCAACGCCTTTTGATGATCTCCATAGCCATTCATAGTCATGTCAAACAGTTAGAAAAATGCTTGGGCATTATCCCAATGGAATGTTGGCAATTTTGGCGTTGCACTAAATTCTTCTGAGTCAATTCTGGATGATTCTCTTGGTTTGGCTACTTGGCTAACTTGTGGGGTAACTTTGGGCGTCATCTCTGAATTGGCATTAAAAGTGGATGGCATGTGCCTTGGGGTATTTGTTTTCCCAAGTATTGTGCGAAGACTTCTCTTTTAGCATCGCTTACCATATAAAGCCCCCGGCACATCTGTGAGCTTTAAGTTCGTCCACTTGTTTGATTAATTTTCTAAATATCTGCATTGAATTTTATTAAACAAACTTGATCTTCTTCACGCTCCATTTTCATATATAGGACCTCTCAAATGAGATCCCCTTCTTCCTTCTCAATAAGTTTACTTTACCGAGTAACTTGTTCCTGAAGTTGGCTACATTCTCTACTCCTTCCTCCACCTTGGCGGCTCATTCTTCCAAGGCCACAAACTCCCAATTATCTGCTGAGTTTAAGGCATTCTGGTTCACAGTGGCTTTCTCAGTTTACAGCTTGCGTAGCTCTTATTTGTACAACATTATTATAGATTCTTCACTCATTTACCCCTGTAGTGAGCACCAACTTGTAAAAATTTACTCTAGGTTGATTATTGACAAGCAACCCAGTAACCTTTTTGCTGCACAGGTTTGGTTTCCTTGTGCACTTTGTCGCGTTGTGTAGAATTTATCATGAATTGATAATAGTATGGAGACTATTATCTGTAGTTGAAATTAAACTATATTTCGGCCCAACGCTCAGTCAGTATTTCCAATTAAATATTCTAGAAGTCATACTTGTAGGGATTCATTCCCTATACTTTTGTCCACCAGATCTTCGTTAAGATACCTCAGCAACAGTCTCTCTCATCCCAACATACAGTCAGCAGTTATCCCTGATTGTGTTTCCTTCATCTCTAGATCCCAACTCAGATCTTTACTCTTCTCTCTGAAAGTTTTCCAATTATTTCATTCTGCAATAATATCTTTGAGATAGAACAACACAATGGAAGCTGATAGTTTAACTATATACCAAAATTGACAATATTACTTTAAAGTAATTGTTATCTAAAAGCTGAGTTTTTTATTATAGTAAATCCTAGGGAATTATATAGTGAGGGATTTGTCTGTCTAACCCTCTTTGACACCTCTCCAATGAAACAGCAACCATTGCCATTGAATCACCCATCCTCATCTCAGCAGTGATGTTCTTCCCCATCCTGGATAGGATTCTGTCATTGGACATCCTTGAGACTCAGTTGGAAAGAGTCAGAAAACGTGTCCCTAACGTTTTCCTCTCAATCCAAGCGAACCAACCATAGTTGGCTAGCGACCTGTTTAGGTAATGGGACTTGTTCCCATTATGGCAGGTCACTCACTAACTGATTGATTCACTAGTTGCAGGCGGCATCACTCGCCTCATAACTTACTAGACATTCCCAATCAGTTGGTGATGAAACCTGACTGATCCCAATTGGTACACCTGATAGTTAATCACTATCAGATGCCCCTATTTTGTCAGCAACTCTGCCCAATGAGATCTTAAGTATTCATCCAGATTAATCCCCAACAGATATGACCAGGCGATTATCCTTAATCTCCCAACTGTAGTCCCTCTGAAACTTGTGCCAATAGATTTCTGATTCACTTCACCTAAGGGAATTTTCCCTAGCGATACCAGGCCATCTAGCAGGCTGGGAATATGGGCAAAAATCCCAACACCAGGGGCACTGCTTCTTAACAACATTTAAATGTGTTGAGATAAGTAATCAATGAGCGCCAACAGGCTGCGAATGTAAAGAATAGCCAGGCAGAATTCAGGCTATTTCTGACCCAGGGCCTATGGGCCTGGTTGTAGGAAATTGCAGGACTAATTTGGATGTTTTGGGTTACCCCATGGGGAACTGGGTATGGCATCATTGTTGAGGGTGCGGTTCCTTGCCTGTAGCGGGGATAAATGTGTCCATAAAATGCTAAGATCCTGGTAGCAGATTGCCGGCAATTGAGGAAAGTTATATGAAGCTCCTGACATGATAGGCCCAATTGACTGAGGTGAGGACCAAATTCACTAACATAAAAGGGATAGCCCAGTTGTTATAAGGCCAAAGATGCCACATTGAACGTGTTTTAGTGTTTAATAAATAAGAATTTAACAAATAATATAAATTGGAAAACAGGGAATTTTTAATAAGTTTTAAATATAATAGAATTAACCATCAAATTTCCCAGTGTTTTACAACCGTTTAAATAGCCGCTTAATGACTTTTCTTTCTCGTTGCAAACACTTTTGCAACCCATTCAATTCAAGACTAAATCCAGTTTGATAATCTCATAGAGGGGATTAGTCTGCGCCCATGTCTGGGAGCAGTTGGGCAAGTAAAGAAAGAGGAGCAGGCGGAAGGCCCGCGGCCGCTAAAGTTCAAAAACGCCCCGGAGAATCTGGCGGAATAGAAAAAAAATTAAAAAAACCGGCAGTCACAATTTCCCCGGAGATACTCACGTGGCAAGCACAATGCAACCAGTACATCAATATGCCACATTCCCAGCCACTTTCGTCGGTGGAATTTGGAGTCTGTGTGTATCTGGACATCCAAAAAATGGCCTATGGGAAAAATTTTGTGAAGATGTACACAAAATTTTTCCGACCGCGGTGTACGTTGCACCTCACTCCATGTCACGCAGTTGGCTGGACCTAGGTTTTGAAAGTAAAATAGCAGCAGACGAGGCTGCAGTGGTGCGCATAGTGGTCGACCTCCCTGAAGGGCAATGGGTCGTTGAAACTAAATGCACCAGATGGATAAAATTGAACCAAATTTTCCTCACGTTTGACTTTTTGCCTACTACAGTAAAATGTGATATTTTGGAGCAACACCTGAAAGATGGTCTCGCCATATACGACGAAATACAATATTTCAAAATGCAACGTTTCACGCTGATGCCACACCTGTGCACCGGCAAAGCCATTGCAGTTCTGACCCCATCTTAGGAGATTGCAAAGGACCTAACCCAGATCCCGCACTCCACCTTTATTGATATCGCAGGGCACACCACCCACCCATTCTGGGTAACTGTGGACAGCGCGCCCCCCATTTGCACCCACTGTGATGCGTTCGCCATAAGGCACATGCGTGCCCCATTAAAGAGGGCGTTACATTCCAAGAGCACCCCTCGGCAGCCATGGCCAGTGGAGAGGGCACTATGAACCAACCGCAAGCACCAAAGAGGCCTTCCCGTGGGGAGCACAAGGCTGCTACCTATTGGTAAAGCCCATCTCCCCGCAGGAGCGGAAGAAGGCCAACCAGGCCCATAGGACTGCAGCCAAGGAAGCGGCCAAGGTCACCACCACCATCCCACACTCACAATGCCAGGAGGACATGGAGACCTTTGCGGTAGAAGCAACTCGGGAATCCATCACCCAATCAGATTGGGAGGCCCAAGCCAAACGGGCCACTCAATCTGAGGATCCAATGGGAGATTTGATCTCACCCAATCACTGCACCCAAGCCCCGGTTGAAACTGACTTGGGACCTATCCTAACTGAAAAAAAAATTTTTTGCCCCACTCGACGGTGCACCGAACTTATCCGCACCGCAAAAAATTTGTCTGACGTCGGGAAAACAAAAAGTGAAGGCCAAAGCCAACGCGACTCTTTCCGCAAAAATTAACAAAAACCCTGATAGCATTGCTGCTAATACCCGCACTGCTGTGAAAGCCTTTGGGGACCTGGAAAAGGCTGGTGGGCCAGGGGCCCACCCCTCACACCTAAGGTGCGATGGGGGAAACCTTCACTCTAGGGATGCTGAATATCGCCAGACTCAAGGCCTCCCTGTCCTGGGCTAGGAAACTGAGTTTTTTACAAAATAATTTACCCGTGGATATCCTGGCCATCCAGGAAACCCACTGTCCACAAGGTTCTGAGGATGCTTGGAAAACAATGCTCCTACCATCCCTATCCTTTTGGTTGAAGCACTTTGAGGTGCTAATTTGGAAAAACAATTTTTTCAATTTACATCTTCAGAAACATTCCTAAATGACCAAGTGCTCGTTGTCACCTTCTCTTGGGCCGATGTTGCACACACAATTGTCAACATTTATGCCCCAAACGGTGCACAAGAGCATCGGGAATTTTTTTGTTGGTCAAATCCCTCCCGCTACCCCCCAATTCTTTCCTAATCGGTGACATGAACTGTTGGCTAACCTCACCAATGGACCGGTGGCTGCCCTCACCCCACGCCCCACAGGGTCACATAGAACTATGCGTTCTAAAAGCCACCCCTTGGGTTAATGGATGCGCTGCTGCGACATGCCCCACTGCTTGAAAATATGATGCGTCCCCACATCCACAACGGCCAATTAAGGTCCATGACCCGCATTGACCTTATTCTAGCACTGGCGAAATTCCAACCCCACATCTCCCACTTCAAAACAACGAAAATGGAATTCTCCAACCACCGACTGGTCTCGATAACATACCACTTACCTGTCACAGTTGCAAAGGCCCCACATTGGTGCAAAATCCACCCCCAGAGCTTGCGTCACCAGGATTTTCTATGTGGGTGGAAGAGGCAACTTTGGCAAAATTGTTTGTTGCACCGTTTTGCGTGGACCCCATTTCCACATGGGCAACTTTCAAAAGACACCATCCGCCACTATCGCCATCTCTCATCCAGACGCTCAGGAGCCACATTGGCAGTTATATCGTGCGCGCTGGTGGAATTGGCCCACTTGGAGTCCAACATTCCAGCCTCAGGATATAGCCCTGCATGGGGCCAGAAGTGGGCGGAGGCAGCAGCACACCTCAACGCATGTGAAAGGCAACACAAACATCGGGTTTGTATCCAATACAGGGCCACATGCATCACTAAAGGTGACAAGTGCACCGCACATTTCTTTAAAAAAAATTTGCATTACGCCAGAGCGTGGCCTGCACACAGGTGCGAAGATTGGATAATTCTATCATGGACACACCAGCCAAAGTGGCAATCGAAACGCAAAGATATTACTTCGAGTTATACTGAGCTGAACCAATTCAGCCGGCCGAAATGGCAGAATTTCTTGACAGAGCTCATATCTGCACCATTTTCCGATACCCGGAAATAATGAATTTAATTACTCTAAATGAATTATGGACTACCATTCGCGGTGCGCCAAACTGAAAATGCCCAGGCCCAGATGGCATTCCATATGAGTTCTACAAAAAATATTTTAAATACATATCCCCATTGCTGCTAGCCTCACTCAACCAAAGCCTGTTGGAAATGTGCCTCCTACCAGGAGGACATGAGGCTTTTACAGTCACACTCTTCAAGAAAGGGGATAGGGACATCGATGAATCCCCCCCTTGGGTTGGGACCATCTAGTACTAAAAAAAAAAAGAAAGGGGATAGGCTAGACTTAGCCAACTGGCGCCCCATTTCTCTAACAAACACAGACACCAAAATTTTAACAAAAATCATGGCTAACTATTTAGGGACTGTAGCATCTGCCACCATCTCTCCAGAACAATCTGGTTTCATCCCCAGAAGGTCGATTTATGATACCGTGCACTCTGTGGCTAATGTGTGTCAGTCCACAGCCTCTGGGGCACTTGTATTCTTGGACCAACAAAAGGCCTATGATAGAGTAAACTGGGAATACCTTAGGGCCTGCCTCCAACAATTCCGCCTACCTCCTTGCTTCATTAACTGGGTGATGCTGCTCACGGAATCTGCAACAATGGCTGTGCGCGGCCCAGGTTTCCTAACGGATGTAGTCCATCCTCAAAGGGGCCTGCGACAAGGGGACCCCCCTGAGCCCACTCTTATACAACTTCAGCCTTGACCCACTACTGCAAAATGTGAATGCCCAACTCACTGGGGTCCATGTGCCAGGCCAAACCCCAGTCAAGATGATGGCATTTGCAGATGATTGCGTGGTGGGGGTGTCTAATAATAAAGATGCACGCACGCTTGAAGCCCTCATCCAGGAATATTCCCGGGTAAGCAACGCGGCACTGAACGCCTCCAAAACTGAAATCATCCTCCTTGGTCGGTTTCAGAACTGCTGGGCCCCAGCAAGTAGTTCCCAACCCAGCCCAGCTGCTCGCCCAAGTCCACGCCTTACTAACTCAAAACACACCACTCCACTGGTGCTCCCCTTTGTGCCGCGACCTACCATAGGACCGGTATGCCATCTGGGCGTGTGGTTGGAGGCAGGAGGATACTCGTCAGCAGTAATGGAGGGCCATATACTGGACAACGTGACGAAGCGAATCGCCTCTCTCAGAGTCCACCCTACTACCCTCACTGGCAGGGTTGTTCTTGCCAACTCTATGCTCCTATTCAAAGTCTGGTTTGGAGCCCACGCCATCCCCTTCTCCCCAAGCTTCTTCAAATCCCTGTATGCTTTGCTACAAAGTTGGCTTTGGTCAGGCCGCCCTCCATCAGTACGGCTAGAGGTCATGTTTGGCCCTCATCATCATGGTGGCATGGGCCTACTTGACTTCAGAGCCCATGCCGCCAAGATCCTAGGCACCTGGATTGCGGCCGTCACTGCTCCTACACTCCCATCCCAACACTGGTCCCACGCAGCCCGCTCCAACTTCTACCGAGCCTTGGGCCTCAACAACCCATCAAACCCCCACTCCCTGATGAAATACCTTGCATCACACACATCAGCCACAGGTCCTCACGGGACAAAAACCCACTACAAACGAATCCTACTCTCCATGCGATGCGCAGAGTGGAGAATTCGTATTAGTGGACATACAACCCAAAGAGGCCGCCCCTCTCCTCAGTTCACACAAGAGGTACAGGGGCTACCCATCCATGATGGCGTGATCCCCATTCGACCCCAAGTCCTATCCAGGGTGGACTACCTGGACATGATGGACATCCCTTATTCCACTGAGACCCAAAAGACTATCTGGAAATACGCACACCATCCTCTGTTGCAGCCTCAAGTCCGTTCCTATGTGTGGCGCTGCCTGAGGCGGGTGTATCGTACAGCTGAGCGCTCTAATGCTTTACACTCATCCTGTGTCGTGTGTGGCCAGTATGGAACGCTGTTTCACCGCCTGGAGAAGTGCCCCACCTCTAAAGTAATATGGCGCGAAGTCCAACGTCTGCTAGGCCAGGATCAAACACATCCCTTCAGTCTGTCAAGAGATATGTTTGCTTCATCAATGGCCTCCCCCTCCCACCCTCCCTTCGTGCTCTGGTGGTTGCAATCGCCATGTGGACTATCCACACGATTGTCTTGGATGCCATCGCCGGATCCATCCCCACCCTCCCTGAAGCTGTCCACAGATTCCGGTCTCATTTAGTGGATCACTTTCAAGTGTGGATGTTTGGATATCTCCCACCACGTCGCCGGCAGCTGGTCTCCTCCTGGTTCCCAGTCTGGTTCATCAAATCAGACCCCTTCCTCCACACGTGCTCAATAGTGGCTACGCCCCCTACACACGTTCCCTCCCCTTCCCATAAGTGGCGTTCCCGCTGGCAACAAGAGATAGCATCGCTTCTCTGGGGTGCCTCACCTGGTACTGAGTTTTGTCTCGTCTGAGTCATATTCGGAAGTGTCCGTCCCATGGTTGGCCTTCCCCGCAATAAATTTAAATTTAAATAGTCGCTTAATTGGAGAATAGTTTGTAAATGCACAGGATTGGAGCCCCTAATGTCATAGCTCCATGAAATAATTGAGGGCACTGATTAAAAGGATAAAGCTGGATGTCAGGAGGCAAAAAGGTCAAATTGCAAAGCTTTAATGACATAAAACATACTCTGGAACAACGCTGGGTGTGGACGAGAAATGCCAAGGTTCGCCCTGATAATGTGCATGATGCTCAGCACCTGCATTACAGCAAGGGCATTAAAACGCACAAGCTATATTACTTTTAATGACAGTTCAATTTGGTTTTAGTAAACGGGTGTTTTAGAACCTGTTCAACTTTCTATATTGATAAATTGGGACGGCCTTACCTGCAATCAATAACAAAATTTGTCAAGCTTGAGCTAGAATACCCTGGCCTATGGTAGAGTGCACATATTGTTTTGCTTAGGCTTAGCACCATTTTCCCCAATTGATGACTCACTTCCCATTGTTTAAAGTATGTTTCAAAAAGACCAACTTTTCTTATTGGTCGCTTAATTTTAATAAATTCCGTATTAATTTAATTTTTTTGAACGTGGTTTCATTAGGCAAGCCTATGCACGGACCTTCTCAAGGAAGTCTCTAACAGCATTATTCAATTTATTTTATATATATATTATCTCACATATCTGGTGCACCGCTGGGCTGCCCTGGTCCCATCCAGATCAAAGCACCCAAGCACTCCTGCACAGAAATCTACTTGGTTGTGGACTCCCCTCTGGGGTCCAACCAAGTTTTGTTATTTAATTTCTATATACTACTGGCTAATTTAACCATGCTTCGCTATGGTGTCTATAACATTTCAGATTTTCATCTATTAAACCTATACATTATATTATAGATAAACAAAACCACTCAGCCAAATCTAATTGCTCAATCAAATCAACCAAAAATCACTAACCACTCAGGTAAACTTAACGTAACTTATCAAAAAAATCAATAACTAATCATCCCTCAAAACTAAAACTGTGTCCTATCAATTCAACTGAAGCCATCAACCACTCAGCAAAACAAAAGTAACCTATCAAATAAATCAAATAACACCAAACTGTTACATGAAACATATCTTTATACTTAAAATCATTGAGTATGTGACATATCTTCCAAACTACTAAATCAACTTCTACATAACTTGCCAAAAGTATTTTATTAATTAGTTGAACCAAATTAGGCAGGTTTTCAAAATTATATATAACTAATATCCAGATACCCGTGCTTTGCTATGGTATTTAGTTTATCAGATGATAAGCTCACATTGTAGCCTAAAGGCTGTGCCAGCACTACTCTTGAGCCACTCGGACTAACAGCTCCGCTGTTGCCCTCATGGCTGGTGAGCTGATTATCCTAACTACTTAATCTATCTAAACTCTAATACTGATTTTGTTTAGTTTTGGGTGAGCAATTTGGTGAATTATTAGATAATATTCGCCAATTCTCACCCACTCACCCAAATAATTTGAACCTATCAGGCTCAATAATTTCAGATTCAATAAGATTCACCAATTCTCACCCACTTACCCGAATAGATTAACCATATCAGACTCAAAGATTTCAGATGTCAGTCAGTCAGTCTGTCTGTCAGTCAGTGAATGTGTTTTATTAAGTAGATTATATAACGAGCTTCATACCCTTGTCCTGGGTACCTTTTGCTCTGGCATCCTCTGTGGTGCCATGTTTACCATTTTGCTAACAACTAGTTCCCTGGCAGTGTGGCTGTGTATCTCGCACCACCTCACTGAGAACGTGAGAGTTACAGACACTCTCATGACACTCAAGATTTGACCTGACCTGGCAAAAATTTTGAGTGGAGAATTTAACTTATATGGAACTGAATATGTAAGTATCAGCGGCAGGCTGAGTATTTATTGGTTCATCACTGGAAGCACATATTGTGGATCTGCTGCAATTCTGATAACAAGAGTGATGGCGTTTCACCCATCAGGCAACAGAAGCCTCACAAGGACACCTCATGTAGGGGCTGTCCCAAAAGGTTGAGAATGGGTTTAGGAGCCCCACCCGCCCGCATCTGATCGCTCTGGCGTCCATTTGCACATGATCTGATTTGCGTTTAAAGATTTTGATTCTACCATGGAGAGTTCAGCGCTGTCAGCCACTTATGCCAACTATCCAATGCCATTGGTGAGTTTTACCAGAATTTTGATTCTAGACGCTTTATTTGCCAAAGGTACATGGCTGTCATGCTTTGTCGCCAATGGTTGGTGCTGTCAGGCCTTGATACCAAAGGCTCATTGCCATTGGCCACATTCAACCCCTTTAGACCTATGTGGATGCCAAACCTTCAATATCTCAACACAAATTCTCTTATTTTGCTGTACCAATTCCTCAGAAGTTTATACTGGGATATGTAGCAGAGTCCTCATATGGTAAGCCATCACCCACCGCTTGTCCACCACATAGTCGAGGTCACCCTGGGAGATTAGAGAGGCAGCTGGCCTTCTTGGACCTTTTTTGAATGGGAAAGGGAACGGCACCCATTTCAAGTGGAGAGGACACTCATCCGGACTTACAGAGTTCTCACTAAATTTATTGGCTCATCCTTATTAAAATATAACTAGTGCACTAAGGGTTGAGGCTGTAATGTCCCCATGTCCATCACGCGCACCCCTGAACCAGCTTGGTATATTTTTCCCTCAACCAGCGTTAGTCCAGGTTGTGCTTCAAGTCAGGCAGGTTCATCAACTTGCTTCTCTGAGCCTTTGCACGCTTTGCTTTGTTTTTGCAAGCTGTACCAACTATCATACCATCTAGCCATAAAATTACCCTCTCATTCTTTGGGGCTCCGCCCCTCCTCTAGGGGCTACTGCTAGGGAAAAGTTCTTGTGGCAGGGGCCAACTTCATGGTGACAACCGTTGGTTTGGCAGTTGGCCCAGCTGCATCCGGGACTTGTATGTGGAATGCATCAACAAGGTCCTGGGCATGAACGCAATCCCTTGCTGGGAACCAGGTGACCTCAGCCACATCTAACCCTTTCCATGACACCACATACTCCACTCTTCTCTCCACACGATGGGAGTTTTTCACCTCCTCTACTACCAACTCTAGGGTACCTTCCACAAGGTATGTCTCTGTATCTCAGGTGGGGAACCCTCAAACAGAGACAACTTGTTCTCATGGAACACCACAAAAATCTGAAAAGAAGAAGGGAGATCCAACTGGTATGAGGCGTGGCCCACTTTTCTTCAAATGTGGTAAAGTTCTATCCTCTTTGGGCCCACTTTACAGCATGGCTGCTTTACTGAGCTATTTCTAGCATCCAGCATCACAAGATCTCCTTCCTTGTAGGCTGGTCTCACTCATCTCTTACCATCTGCGTTCTCCTTGTAAACCTTTAAAGCTTCTAGATTAAAGTTAACCCCTGATTGACTTACTTGATGGACTTAGCAAATTCTTCGACAATTCCACCATGGACCTACCACTGGGTTTATTTTATACTAATGGTTAAAACATAGTTGGAGAAAAGGGGGAGCACCCAATTGAAGCATGCTGGGCGTTGTTATAGCTGATTTTGGGCCAGAGAAAGATGAGAAGCTCAGTCAGAATGGTCAGCTGCCATATCTCCGCAAAAACTGCTCAAGACACTGATTCACTCGCACTGTCTGCCCATCTTACTTGAGGTGGTAGGAAGTAATGCGGCGTGGACGAATTTTAATGCATTTTGAACAACTTCTCCCAAAAATGATGTGAACTGGGGTCCACGGTCACTGATAATCTCCTGGGGCACCCCATAGAGAAAAACATGAGAAACAAAGAGTCTTGCTTTTGCTGCCACTGTGATTGTTGTGTTTCATGTAATGAAGTGGGTGATCTATGCAATCTGGTCCACCACTACATGATAACATCATGGCTCTCAGACTCAGGTAACTCCACAATAAAGTTGACTGAAAGGGACTTCCAGGGTTTTTCTTACATTTTGAAAAAGGTACCAACAACCCCATAAGAGACTTTCATTTGCTCCGTCCTGTTGCAGACCAGGCACTCCTACAATACCTGGCAACGTGTGTGGTCAATCTCTTCCAATTGTATGTGCGGCAAATCAGTTCTTTGATTATTGCCTTCTCAGAGTGCTTAACGGTAACTCTTTCATAGTGTTCCCTAATTATTTCCTTGCGGAGTGATTAGCTGGAATCCATATGCTCCCCTGAAACCGTAAAATCTCGTCCTTCAGATGATAACTCCTGATAATTCTTTCTTGATTTGTATTGCTCTTAAAGAGAACAAGAATTTATTATGATGAAAAAGAGCTAGTAAAGGATAATCTCTTTAACATACCATATTCCTTCACGTTTTCCAGAGGAGCAAGTACTGGCACACATGCCAATGGGCATGCTGCTGGGAGACAATGTTACTTGGAGTAATCACCAATTGGATATCATACACCTCTAACTTCTCTAAAATTGGATCAAAGGCAGAGTTCCAACCTAGAGAGTCAGCAAACCTTTCTCCTTGCCCTTTGAAAACTCATTAAAGAATAAAAATTGGGCCAGGGCCTCATGCCAGAGGGTTTTCCAAAAGGTCAGAACATTAAGGGCGCAGTAGTACAACAGGCCACGGTTATCTGTATAAACGCAGAATTTTACGAAGAACCATGTAAAAGATGACACCATTATATCAGCGCCTCCACCACTGGTAAGAAACTCTTTTGTATAAACGGTGTGTTCAACTCCAGAAAGGATATCTTTCTAGAAAAATATCACACAGGGTAATCTATTCCATCTTCTTCCACTTGTAACAAGTCATTACTATCACAAAGTTGGAAGCATCTGTGGCCACTATAAACTCCCTCTCAGGTCCAAGTGATGGAGAACTGACATGGACAGCATGATGCACTTCACTGATTTTAAGGCATCCTCTAGAACAGAGGACCATTAGAGGACTTTGGACTAACTCGCCCTATATAAGGGTGACTTTATCTCAGAAAGACTTAGTATGAACTTTTCAGGAATGTGCAAGTACCCCAAAAACTCCTCAATTCCTTGAATGAAGTTGGGGTGGGACACTCACAATTTGCCTTCTCCTTATCTGGATTTATCATGTGGCCCTGATCAAACATGATGTTACCCACAAAGGTTACCTGGGACTTGAAGAGTTCACACTCATTGATTTTCAGCTTAGGGTTAGTCTCTTAAAACTCTCCACCACTTTCCACAGGTGAATTGCATGAGATTTTTGAATGGGGAGAACAACAGAATATCATCCATGTAGGCCACCACGCACACACCCAGCAGATCCCCCAAAGCTGCATCTATATGATGTTTGAAAAGAACAGGTACATTTTTAAGCCCAAAAGGCATGACCTAAAACTAAAAATAAATCTTTCTAATTTGGAACGCGGTGAGCTATTCCTGTCACTTCTTGATATAGATCTGATTAAGCAAAAAAGCAACCCAGTTTGGAGAGGACCTTAGCCTTCTCCACATAGCGCGCAATCTGAGAATCCACCGGGTTAAGATGTAGATCTGGAATTGTGACATTGTTCAAGTCCCCATAATCTACGCATGGTCATAGGTACCATCTGCTTTCTCCCCAAATAGAAGTGGTGAGCATACTGGAGAGATACGCTGAAATATGGAATTCTTTGCTTTTTCTCCTTAATCCATAAATTGAAGTGTGCTTCCTCCCATAAAGTCAAAGGTTAAATGGAAGAAGAAATGCGCACCAGAACAAAAGTAAGCTTGATCTCAAAATAAGACCCTGCGTGAGCTGCAACAAAATGGAAGTAGCCGCATCAAAGGAAGATCTCAACTCTTCCAAACAGGAAGGTATAGGTACCACCAACTTGGGCTTCAGAAAGTATGCAAGGCTTAGTAAATGTACCTTGGCCACTGGGGCAAACTAAACTGAGTGTTGCCTCATAAAAGGGGACAACAAATTCCTGCCCATTTTCTAAAGATAACACCAAGGTACTAGTGTTCAAATTAGTTTTAACATCAATTTTGCGCCACTACTCACTCCCAGAATAATTGGGTACAAGAGATTTTTGATTGACTGAAAATGGTCAGACAAATGGTACTTGCCAACTTGATAAACACCATCCCCTAGAAGTTCATCGTGGGAATACCCTTGGAGGTCTCTCTCCTAACCATACCACCAGGCAATTAGTTCATTTCAAGGTAGTCAGCTAGGTCTTGGTCAATAAGAATTATCAGGCTCCGGTATCCAAGATAGTTGTGCTGATTTTCCCTAAAAGGGAAGAAAGAGTAGCAGACAAAAAAAGCCAGAATAATTTCTATTTATTGCAGATAAAGCCAACCCATTCCTATAAAAACATACATTAGGCATAAGCATACCAATAGGATAAGTTTTTGCATCTTAAAATGGGTAGGGTAATTAGCCATCCTCACCACTGAGGATACATACCCCAACATATCCTCAGAAGTTGCATATAAATTGGAAATTATTCAAAGTAAACGCTTCTCTACCTCCTGAGACCTGTAAGTCATAGTGAGGGTCAAGCGCGGGTTCTAAGGGATAATTTGATATGCAGAATTGGCTCCAAGATGAACCTGCAAGAGCCAGAAAATGGGTCATTAGAATCTATATATTTTGCATTAAAAATGCATTTTCTGTGGTTAACAAAACTATACTCAATGAGGTAGGTATCTGGGAATTAACATATAATGCCATCACCGCAAAGCCACAAATTGATGGTTTGGATAGTGTCAGGATTTCACCCCTTTTTAATTAAACCTTATTCTGGGGTCAAACTCACAATAGCCTTTAGGCAAGTCTCAGGTAAACAGACAGACGACTAAAGTTTTAATTTTATTTGAGGTAGGCTGACCTGGGTATGATACCGCACCAATTAGGGAAGTGAAGAAAATGGGAAAGGAGGATAAACCTGGAAAACCTCCATGCGCGGTGTATGATAGTCCAGGAACTCCATGGACCGCCTTTGCTATTCGCTATCTTAGGTTTGGGGCATTGGCGCACAAAAACAACACAGTCAAAATCGTCCCCTACCCAAAGTCTATTATTGGGATTGAACTCAGGAGGCTGTGGTAGAGGGTCCATACTCTACCATTTGGGTATCCTCCCTCAGACGACTAATATTTTATAATATCTTTATTAGTATCTTACTATATGGTTTAGACACAAATATCAGATCTGATCTTTGATGAGTTGATTATATCTCTTATCAGTTATACTAATTTGATCAAATATATCATAGTAACAATTTGAGTAATATTACAATTGACCTTATAGAAGTTTCAAAAGAAACCAAATAAATGAAAGGTTTGTCTTCTCTTTTATATTTATTTTATCAAATAAGAATTTCTCTAAGGACTGATAATCCTTTGATCAACAATAAGTCATCCTGGGCCTCCAACGTATGTTTAATTGGAGAATATCAGTATATTCTCTTTATCCCAAGTCAGGACAGACAATTGACCCAGTAGGTTTAATATATACATTCTATAAGGGAATCTAATTTCCCCAACCAATCTAATAATGTGATCAATTCGCAATTTAGCTTTTTGACTTACCTGCCACTAGAATGGAATCAAAACTCCAATAGATAGCTTCTCAGTATTGAACGTCAGAAGGAAACATATCATATAAATCTTATAACTTAAATATGGGCTAAACCCTTATGACCCATTAAATTCCGCTGAAATGGAGGGAGGATCAGTAGAAGCCGTTCCCATTCAGATAAAAATCCATAGTTTTGGACGCCATAATTATAGGAGCTGCCATGGGTGACACCATTGCAGTGGAATAAGCTGAGACATTTAATAAAGATTTGGGGCTAGACCCTCGCTCGCCTTTATTTTTACCCAAAATCAAAGGAATGTAAGTATATGACTTTTTTCATTTCATAGGCATGAGTAAATTTTTGAACAAATATGTATAGGGACCCTCCCAGTGAATCAATGACAGCCTAAATTACCTGTCCCCTTTCAGTTGAGCGGGGAAAATACCCTAAAGGACTTCAATCAGATGATTAAAGCTGGTAGGGGAAGCTTGGCATATTAGGGCGTCCCTCAAAAGATCATCCAATATGGTGGGAAAATGATATCTTGACTACGTCAGACACAGGTAAGCTGGAACTAGGGAGAAAAAAAATAAGGGCACCCAAACGCCTAATCCCGCGGTGCACAAATGACCCATGAGAAGGTTTTAAAAGTGGCGGAACAAGGTTGCCCCACTTCTAAGGGTCTCTTTAAACCCACTATAGCCTCTGACACCCACAACAAAGTTTCATAAATCTAAAACATCCAGGAAGGAACCCAGGGTAGAAGCTGACTCAGCTACTCAACTCCTGTTGGAGGGGAGCAAGAGCTGGTTCTATTGAAGTGAGAAGAAGTGTTGGGAAACTTGGAAGCCTGAACAACTGGGCATCAAATGGTCCATACCCACTATGTAATCACCAAAAGGATGGAAGTTGCACCGTGAGCGGCATAATGAGAACGCCAAGCTGATACACCACCAACGAGAAAGATAACGCCATAAACAAAAGTATCCAAACGATGGTGCATAGTCAACGCGCCCCATTATCATTAAGAAAACCTTTTACATGGAATAAGTACTGGCGTGACTAAAAATAAGGTTGGTAAACTAATGTTAGAAGCATGTATATAACGCTCCTATTCCAGTAGAGGTGGTGGGAGAGGGCCTACCTTACTACCCAGGAACACCTGCTGAGAAGAGGTAACAAAGAACCACAAAGAAGAATGGTGCACAGAGGCCTAAAGAAAAGATGGTACACATTTCATTATTTTGGACCTCATGGAGGTTGGCATACAGGACTAAAGAAATACACGCAAAAAATAAACAAAGGAGGTTCTTTTAATAGACCATTCAACCAACAAATAAGGCTGGTTTTAAAACAATAATATAAGGAAGCAAGGGTCATTTTACATTGGGCGATGAATAGTGCTTAATTTAACTAATCACTTTAAACTGCCATCCTTTGTGATACTGTAGCTCAAGTATGCACAAAATCAAGTGTTTAATTGCAAATGGACTTTGCCAGATTCAGTAATATGTTAAACTAAACACTTTTCCAACCCTGTTTTACCACTAAATGTAATAACCTGTCTTTCTTTAAAATATAACTTTTGAACTGCAGGTCTGAGGCTGTAATACCCCATGTTTTTTATGCGCACCCCTAAATCAACTTAGGCATATTAGCCCTCACCCAGCGTTGGTCCAGGGTGTGCTTCAGGTCAGGCAGGTTCATCAACTTTCTCTTCTTGGCCTCCGCACTCTCTGCTTTGTTTTTTTATAGTTTGTACCAACTACCATGTCATCTAGCCATGACAGCATCCCTGTTGCTTATTGCTTTTTTCTGATAAATTGGTGGTCTAGCTTACTAGATGATATGGAGACTTTCTTGAGTCATTTATTCTCACATGTAAAACTAGTTCTTGGTGTCAAACACAACAAAATATAAAAAAGTCTTTCAACGAGCTGAATAACTAAAAGTGGACATATATTTGAACACAAGACACTAAGAACTTTTCTTTTTCTTTGCAATCACTATTTGCAACCAATACAATTTAAGACTGGTAAGTTTGATAATCTAAATGAGGAGATGAGTGTGCACCCAATGTCGGGTAAAGGTTGGGCAAGAGTGGTAAAGGGCACAGGGTCAGAGTTTGCACCATACAAAGTTAGAAAAGGCCTGGTGACATCAATGGCTATAATAAAAATAATAAAACAATGGTGAGTATTTCGCTGGAAATTTTAGCTTGGCAATCAGAAGTGTAACCAATACATCAAAACTCCGCATTCTTAGCCCTGTCATCTGTTGAGCATGGGCTCAAGTTTTTTTGATATAAAATTAATGGATTTTCAAGAAGAAGTTCTGTGGTGATGTGCACAAACACTTCCAAGCTGTGGTATATGTCGTACTACATTCAATGACTCAGGGTTGATTGTACCTCAGGTTTGAAACCACACAAGCAGTGGACGCCGCTGCATTAGTGCATGTGGTGGTTGATCTCCTGGATGTTCAATGGGTGGTAAAATGAAGTTTATACGTTAGACCAAATCTAATTAAAGTTTTGTCACCTTTACCTATCTCCCCACAACAGTGAGACATGAAGTACTAGAACGCTATCTTGTGGATGGACTTAAAAATTATGAAAAATTGCACTCTTTTGAAATGCAGCATTTTATGCTTAAACTGGAGCTTATCATGGGCAAAGCAATTGCAGTGATACCACAACTGCAGTCATCATGAAAGATTTTGCTCAAATTTCACACACCGCAGTTATTGATATTGTTGGGTAGGACTCACACCTGTTTTGCATTATGGTAGATAGAGCACCCCCTATCTTCACCTATTGTCACGCTTTCAGCCATAATGCACACACCTGCCCTTTCAGAGAGGGCACCACTCAACATGAAACTATCCCAGATGAAACGGGAAGTGCTGAATCCCATTATGAACCTGCCATTGACACCAATGTCCCTTCCTGTGGGGTGCGCAGGGGTGTTATATTCAGGTTGCTCCTGTACCACAAGATTGCAAATAGGCCAAACAGGCCATAGAGTGGCAGCCAAAACAGCAGCTTTGGCTGCATCTGTGATTCCATCTACCCAGACCCAGGCTGATATTGAGTCATTTGCAGCTGAGGCGGCTCACAATTTTGTTCATTAAATAAATCGGGTCCCCATCCTGCAGAACAGCTGTTTGAGTCAGGTTCTCAAGTCAAGTTTACTGCGCACCAGTTGAAACCAATTCCCAACCCAACCCTCCCAATGTTTTTGTTGCCTCCAATGGTGCACCAAAGGAGCACATCAATACAAAACGCCATACAAAAATAAAAAACACAGTAACTAAAAATTTATCTAAAGTAAAGGAAATAACCCTTAAGGACAAAACTCTTTTTTGCTTCAATCATCTAAATTAAAGCCAAAAAATAAAGTTTTTAAAAATACAAAAGCCAAAACTTTTCTTTCTTGTTGCAATCACTTTTGCAACCTATTCAATATAAGACTGAATCTAGTTTGATAATCTCACAGAGGAGATTAGTCTGCACCCATGTCAGGGAGCAGTTGGGCAAGTAAGGTAAGAGGAGCAGGTGGAAGGCCCGCGGCCTCCAACGTTCAAAAATGCCCCGGAGAAACTGGCAGAATAGACAAAAAATTTAAAAAACCAGCAGTCACTATTTCCCCAGAGATACTCGCATGGCAAGCACGATGCAACCAGTACATCAACACGCCACAACCCCAGCCACTTTCATCAGTAGAATTTGGAGTCTGCATGTTTCTGGACATCCAACAAACGGCCTTATGGGAAAAATTTTGTGAAGATGTGCACACAATTTTCCTGACCGCGGTGTACGTTGCAACTCACTCCATGTCATGCGGTTGGCTGTACCTAGGTTTTGAAAGCAAAATAGCAGCAGATGAGGCTGCGGCGGTGCGCGTAGTGGTCAACCTCCCCAAAGGGCAACGGGTCATCGAAACCAAATGCACCAGATGGACAAAATAAAACCAAATTTTCCTCACGTTTGACTTTTTGCCTACTATGGTAAAACGTGACATTTTGGAACAACACCTGAAAGATGGTCTCGCCATATATGGCAAAATACAATCTTTCAAAATGTAATGCTTCACGCTGATGCCACACCTGTGCACTGGCAAAGCCATCGCAGTCCTGACCTCAACTGAGGAGATCATGAAGGACCTAACCCCGATCCCACACTCCACTTTTATTGATATCACAGGGCATACCACCCACCCATTCTGGGTGACCGTGGACAGCGCGCCCCCCATTTGCACCCACTGTGACACGTTCGGCCATAAGGCGCATGCATGCCCCACCAAGGAGGGCGTCACATTCCAAGAGCACCCCTCTGCGGCCATGGCCAGCGGAGAGGCGCACTACAAACCAACTGCAAGCACCAAAGAGGCTTTCCCATGGGGAGAACAAGGCTGCTACCTATGGGTAAAGCCTATCTCCCCACAAGAGCGGAAGAAGGCCAAGCAGGCTTGCAGAGCCACGGCCAAGGAAGCGTCCAAATCCACCATGCTATCTCATACTCACAATGCCAGGAGGACATGGAAACCTTCGAAGCAGAAGCAACTCAGTAATCCATCAACCAATCAGATTGGGAAGCCCATGCTGAGTGGGCCACTCAATCCGAGGATCTGATGGGGGATTCAATCTCACCCAATCGTTGCACCTAAGCTCCAGTCAAAACTGACTTGGGACCCATCCCAACTGAAAAAAAATTTCAACCCAATCAACAGTGCACCGAACTCATCTGCACCGCAAAAAATTCATCTGACGTCAGGAAAACAAAAAGCAAAGGATAAAGCCAATGCAACTCTTTCCACAAAAATTAACAAAAACCCTGATAGCGTTGCTGCTAACACCCGCACTGCTGTGAAGGCCCATGGGGATCTAGAGGAGGCTGATGGGCCTGGGTGCCCACCCCTTGCACCTAAGGTGCAATGGGGAAACTTTCACTTTAGGGACGTTGAATATCACCGGACTCAATGCCTCCCCATCCTGGGCTAGGAAACTGAGTTTTTTACAACAAAATTTACCCATGGATATCCTGGCCATCCAGGAGTCCTACTGTCCATGAGGTTCCAAGGAAGCTTGGAAAACAATGCTCCTCCCATCCCTATCCTTTTGGTTGAAGAACTGTGGGGTGCTAATTCAGAAAAATAATTTTTTCAAATTTTTATCTTCAGAAATATTCCTAAATGGCCAAGTTCTCGTTGTCACTTTCTCATGGGCTGACGTAGCGCATGCAATCATCAACATCTATGCCCCAAACGGTGCATGCAAGCATCAGGAATTTTTTCGTTGGTCAAATCCCTCCCGCTACCCCCAGATTCTTTCCTAGTTGACAACATGAACTGTTGGTTAAACACACCAATGGACTGGTGGCCTTCCTCACCCCATGCCCCCCAGAGACATGTAGAACTGCACGTTCTAAAGGCCACCCTCAGGTTAATGGATGCACTGCTGTGACATGCCCCGCTGCTTGAAAACATGACGCGTCCCCACGTCCACAATGGCCAACTAAGGTCCATGACCCGCATTGACCTTATCCTAACGCCGGCGAAATTCCAACCCCACATCTCCCACTTCAAAACAACAAAAATGGAATTCTCCAACCATTGACTGGTCTTACTAACCTACCACCTACCTGTCACAGCTGCTAAGGCCCCACATTGGTGCAAAATCTGCCCCTCCAAGCTCACATTGCCAGGATTTTCCACATGGGTGGAAGTGGCAACTTTGGCAAAAAAGTTTGTTGTACCATTTTGCGTGGACCCCATTTCCATATGGGCAACTTTCAAAGATTTCACCATCCGCCACTCTCGCCATCTCTCCTCCAGATGCTCATGAGCCACATCGGCGGTCATTTCGTGCACTCTGGCAGAGTTAGCACACCTGGAGTCTAACATCCCAGCTACAGGATACAGCTATGCATGGAGCCAGAAGTGGGCGGAGGCAGCCGCCCACCTCAACGCACTCGAAAGGCAACAAAAGCATCGGGTTTGTGTTCAGTACAAGGCCACACGCATCACAAAAGTGACAAGTGCATCGCACATCTCTTTTTAGAAAAATTTGTACCATGCCAGAGTGTGGCCTGCACACAGGTGCAAAGATCGGATGATTCCATTGTGGATACACCAGCCAAAGTGGCAATCAAAACACAAAAGTATTAATCCAAGTTGTACCAAACCGATCCAATTCAGCCAGCTGAAGTGGCGGAATTTCTTGACTGAGCCCACATCTGCACCATTTTCCAATACCCGGAAATAATGAATTTGATTACTCCGACCAAATTATAGACAGCCATTCGCGGTGCGCCAAGCTGAAAATGCCCAGGCCCAGATGGCATTACATATGAGTTCTACAAAAAGTTTCCAAATATATATCCCCATTTCTACTCTCCTCACTTAACCAAAGCTTGTTGGAAACGCGCCTCCTACCAGGAGGACATGAGGCCTTTACCATCACACTCTTCAAGAAAGGGGATAAGCTAGACTTAGCCAACTGGTGCCCCATTTTTCTAACAAACACAGACACTAAAATTTTAACAAAAATCATGGCTAACCGTTTAGGGACTGTAGCATCTGCCACCATCTCCCCAGAACAATTTGGTTTCATACCAAGAAGGTCGATTTGGGATAACGTGCACTCTGTGGCTAATGTATGTCAATCCACAGCCTCTGGGGGCACTTGTATTCTTGGACCAACAAAAGGCCTATGATAGAGTAAACTGGGAATACATCAGGGCTTGCCTCCATCGATTCCGCCTACCCCCTCACTTCATCAACTGGGTGATGCTGCTCACAGAATCTGCAACAATGGCAGTACGTGGCCCTGGCTTCCTAACGGAAGTAGTCCGCCCTCAAAGGGGCTTGCAACAAGGGGACCCCCTTAGCCCACTCTTATATAACTTCAGCCTTGACCCACTACTTTTTAAACGTGAATACCCGCCTCACTGGGGTCCATGTACCAGGCCAAGCCCCAGTCAAGATGATGGCGTTTGCAGATGATTGTGTGGTTGGGGTGTCTAATAATCAAGATGCATGCGCGCTTAAAGCTCTCATCCAGGAGTATTCCCGGGTAAGCAACGCGGCATTGAACGCTTCCAAAACCGAAATCATCCTCCTTGGTTGGTATCAAACCTGCTGGGCCCCAGTGACCAGTGCCCAGCCTGGCCCATCTGCTCGCACCCGTGCTCGCCTTCCCTGCTCACCCCACACCGTTCCACTGGTGCTCCCCTTCGTGTTACGCCCTACCATAAGGCCAGTCCGCTATCTGGGCGTGTGGATGGAGGCAGGAGGATATGCATCAGCAGTAATGGAGTGCCATATCTGGACAACGTGACGAAGCGCATCGCCTCCCTCAGAGACCACCCTACTTCCCTTACTGGCAAGTTGTTTTAGCCAACTCTATGCTCCTCTCCAAAAGTCTGGTTCGGAGCCCACGCCATCCCCTTCTCCCCAAGCTTCTTCAAATCCTTATATGCCTTGCTGCAAGGATGGCTTTAGTCAGGCCGCCCTCCACCAGTATGTCTAGAGTTCATGTTTGGCCCTCATCATCATGGTGGCATGGGCCTGCTTGACTTCAAAGCCCATGCTGCCAAGATCCTGGGCACCTAGATTGCAGCCATCACCACCCCTAGACTCCCCTCCCAACACTGGTCCCGCGCAGCCCGCTCCAACTTCTCCTGCACTTGGGCCTCAACAATCCATTGAACCCCCACTCCCTGATAAAATCCCTTGCATCACACACATCGGCCACAGTTCCTCATGGGACTAAAATTCACTACAAACGAATCCTACTCTCCATGCAGAGCGCTGAGTGGAGAATTCGTATTAGTGGACATACAACCCGAAGAAGCCGCCCCTCTCCTCAGTTCACACAAGTGGTACAGGGGCTACCCATCCATGATGGCGTGATCCCCATTCGACCCCATGTCCTATCCAGGGTGGACTACCTGGACATGATGGACATCCCTTACTCCATTGAGACCCAAAAAAATATCTGGAAATACGCACACCATCCTCTGTTGCAGCCTCAAGTCCGCTCCCATGTGTGGTGCTGCCTGAGGCGGGTGTATCGTACAGCTGAGCGCTCTAATGCTTTACACTCATCCTGTGTTGTGTGTGGCCAGTACGGAACGCTGTTCCACCGCATGGAGAAGTGCCCTACCTCTAAAGTGATATGGCGCGAAGTTCAACGTCTTCTGGGCCAGGATCAAATGCATCCCTATAGTCTGTCAAGAGATATGTTTGCTCTATCAATGGCCCCCTCTCTTCCACCCTCCCTCCGTGCTTTGGTGGTTGCAATCGCCATGTGGACCATCCACACGATTGTCTTAGATGCCATCGCAGGCTCCACCCCCACCCTCCCAGAAGCTGTCCACATATTCCGGTCTCATTTGGTGGACCACTTTCAAGCGTTGATGTTTGGATATCTCCCACCGCGTCGCTGACAGCTGGTCTCCTCCTGGTTCCCAGTCTGGTTCATCAAATCAGACCCCTTCCTCCACACGTGTTCAGTTGTGGCTACGGCCCCTCCACACGTTCCCTCCCCTCCCCATAAGTGGCGTTCCCGCTGGCAACAAGAGATAGCATCGCTTCTCTTGGGTGCCTTCCCTGGTTCTAAGTTTTGTCTCTTCTGAGTCATATTTGGAAGTGTCCGTCCCATGGTTGGCCTTCCCCGCAATAAATTTAAAAAATACAAAAACCAGCCACTCAAATCAAGCAATTTAAGTAAATTTTGATGCCATCGATGCCTGCTGCCCCAGCTTGGGATGGTGGTGTGCCGCCTTCTGGCGTCCTTTGGCCACCAAAGCACATTTAGGCTGGCTCTGCTAGCCCTCCTAATGCCACCAGGCGTTATGCCCCACCTCAGGACTTATCTCACCATCTTTCATGCACACAGGCGGTGCTCCAGAGCCCTTTGGTGCCCCCTCAATGCAACCTGCATTTTGGCCTCTGGGTCAAATATGGGAATCTTTTCCCATACGCAAGCGTGGCCATCATTGAGATGGCTATGGCAGTTTTCAAACCCACAGGATATTGATTTTTGCCTGTTCAAGGGCTAATTTGACCTCAGATTTTGATCTGAAGCTGATGCGGTGACAAGCATCTAAGCTGACAATGTCCTTTAAAAACATTCCTATCCCACTGTTTGTAAACAGCTCCCGGATGAGGCCACTTTGGTGGTCCAGTTCACTAGGTTGCCCTCTCATCTTTTCCCCAAACGCCTCTGCCATGAGCTCGCGGATGGTTTGGCCATTTATGGTGCAGACCATCGGTGCAGTTTTTGTTTTCAAATGGGGCAGATCATTTGCAGGGCCACGCGCATTTGTGACCATCCATCCATTCCATCACAACACTCAACTCACAATTCCCCCTTGCACGGTGATCAGATTTGCCCCTGATCACCCATTCTAGGCGCATGTCATTAACAGCCGCACCATTTGCCCCTTTTGCTTTGAGCTGAATTACTCAAAGTGCAAGTTCCTTATGGCTCCTGCCTTACCACTTCTACCACTCCACCCTCCAGTGTCAGATCAGCTACTGCCACGCCCAAATTTTTGACTGTGGATTGATTCTCCCACCCCAATCTTGGCAAATTCTGAATGGCTTCTAAAGCTGCAGCCAATAAAAAATTTTAAAATTTTTAAAAACTTGGTCAAATTATGACAACCTGAGCTGATGGCTGAAACAGTTTTAGCTGAGCTGCCATGGTTGACAGTTCACAGCCAATCAAATGCATTCAACTTGCCAACTCCGGTGGCTGAGATGGCATTAGCTAAGTCTAATCCTTTCAAGTGTCTTGATTGGATTGACGAAAATGACCAGTCATATAATGTTAAGCCATATTTTGCATTGGATGAGTTTTTTGTCATTCCTCCAAAATCGCACCCTCGCCATTTTTGTCCCAAAGACGGTTATCCCATATATAAAAATATAAATAAAATGGCAGTTAAGCCGCTGCAGCTCCTGCCAACACCCTACTCTGCCAGCAACTCCATGGGGCAATGGAACCCTTGGTTGAGGGTATTCCCATCCCAAATTTCCCCCATATTAGAGGAGAATGCAAATTACGAAAAGAGGAGCTTGCTATTGGTGCAAGCCGCAAATGCATTGATGCAGCAAACACCTCTATTTTAACCCTACTTACCTTGAAAAGCTGGTGCATTAAATCATTTACTTGTGTGCCTGCTCTCACCACTTTTGCTGCGCATTAACTTGCTCAACATGTTGATGCAATGGAAACTGCCAGCCTCATCAATGAAGAAAACCCAAAATTATTCCTCCTTATGACACATGTCACTGATGCTTCCACCCCAATGCTATCTGCCATGTTCTTCCAGCTAAAGCGGGCGCCAGAAAATGGTTTCCCCAAAGCTTCCTCCCCTTTTGATATGGCTTCCTAAGCTATTAGCTGAGGAGCAATATTAGGAATTTCTTATTTCTAATAATCCCTTTATTTGGCCCATTTTTAAATAAAGCTGTGTGGTAGCTCCCCCTTTTGGGTTGGTTTACTAATGCTAAAAAAGACCCTTAAGGACACCTACCCAGTGGCTCACTGCACGCAAAGAGCCTCCAAGGATCATGCTGAAAAAGAGGCGGAGGAAGGCAAGTGGGCCCTACCCATTACAACTAAGGTGCGATGAGGATCTCCTTCACAATAGGGATGTTGAACATTGCTGGACTCAAGGCCTCGCCGTCCTGGGCTAGATAACTGAGTATTTAAAAAAAATTTCTGTGGACATCCTGGAGATTCAGGAAACCCACTGTCCACACGGAGCCAAGAACACATGGAAACCATGCTCCTCCCCTCCCTTTCTTTCTGGTTGCCACACTGTGGGGGCTTATACATGTGTCTCATAATTTATAAATTATATCTAAAAATTTTTATCTTGATGGTCATGTGCTAGTCAAATCCTTTTCATGGGACGATGAAGTGCATGTTATTGTTAATATTTACGCCCTGACCTGTGTGCGGGATTTCTGGGATTTCTTTTTGGACTTAAATGCCTCCCACTTCCACCTGATCCGTTTAAGGTGGGAAACCTGAACTGCTGGGCTAACCCGGCCACCAACTGCTGGCCTTCAACACCTACCCCCTTAAGGGGCACATCAAACTCCGCATTCTTAAAGCCACCTTAGGGTTTTTTGATACCCTTCCCAAGCATGCGCCTCTGCTATCCAAAATTTCCTGTCCTCATGTGCACAACACTCAGCTGAGGTCTATGTCCTGTATTGACCATATTCTTGCCCCGTTGAACTTTTGCCCCATATTGGGCACATTACAATGATGAAATTGATTTCTCCGACCACAGGTGATGAAAGTATCCTTCATTTTACCAGCCCAGCGGCACAGGTGCTGATATCGTGCAAACTCCTCTCATCCAAAATCACGTCACCCATGTTTTCAGCATTGAAGGACACTATAACTTTGGCACAAGAGTTTGCCACATCATTCTGTGTTGATCCAATTTCTACCTAGTCATCCTTCAAAGCAAACACCATACTTCAGGCATGCCACATCTCGTCGTGATGCTCTTGGGCTGCCTCAGTAGTCATTAAGTGCACTCTAGCAGAAGATGACCACCTGGAGTCCAATGTCTTCAATGTAGGGTATGGCCAGCTTGGGGTCATAAGTGTACAGAAGTGTCTGATCGACTCAAAGCACTGGATAGACAACACAATATTGCATTTGTGTGCAATACAATGAAAAAATATAATGGTGGGCAATATGTGCTCCACCTACTTTTTCCAAATTCTTATCCCAATGCCAGAGCTTGGCCTGCACACAGGTGAGGCGGCCAGAAAAATCTATTGCAGACACTCCAGATGAAGTGGCAGTTGAAGTTTGGAACTTTTACTACAAGTTTCTATAAATACAAACTCATTTGAATCTTCTGCAATTATGAGTTTCTCGATGGTGCACATATCTGCAACATTTTCGCTACCCATAGATAATAGTATTTGATTAATTGTGATAAACTCTGGTATGTCATTTGCGGTGCAAACACAGGAAGTGACCAAGTCCAGATGAGATTCCATATGGGTTATAAAAAGATAATTGAATTATTTCTCCTCACTAATGATTGACTTAATGAAAAAATATCTTATAGAAACGCGCCTCCTCCCTGGGGGCCTTGAGGCCTACATGATAACGCTGTATAAGAAAGGGGATAAGCTGGACTTGGCAATCTAACGCCCCATATCACTTACTAATACAGACACCAAGACATTTACTAAATTTATGGCCAAACGCCTAAAGGAAGTCGCCTCTGATGTGGTCTGCTCTGAGCAGTTCATTTTTATTTCCAAGCGCTCAATATGGGACAACATACACACTGTATCCAATGTCTGCCAATCCATGGCTATCAGGGGCGCTTATGATCTTAAACCAAAAAAAGTTTATGATAGGGTCAACTGGGATTTCCTCAAAGCCTGCCTCCACAAATTCCACCTCCCTCATCAGTTAATAAATTGGGTGATGCTTCTCATGGAGTCTGCCACAATGACTGTGCGTGGACCTGGTTTTCTCACTGATGTATTTCACCCTCAAAGGTGCCTCCGCCAAAAAGATCCTTTAAGTCCACCCTTATACAACTTCAGCCTAACCCACTTTTATGAAGTGTGAATGCACGCCTTGCTAGTGTTCATGTGAAAGGCCTAGCAACTGTTAGGATGCTGGCGTTTGCTAATGATTGTGTGGTTGGGGTGTTTGACAACCAAGATGCATGTTCACTGGAGGAAACTATCCAGGATTAATCCAGGTTCAGTAATTCCACTCTTAATGCCTCTAAAACTGAAAATATTCTCCTCAGCCGGTACCAAGCCTGCTGGTCACCAGCATCCCTATATATCCTTCTCCAGTGGCTCATTCTGGTTCGCTTGCCCCAACCAACTCTTTTGGCTCATTTTATACTTCCTTTTATATCAAGACCCACGCTGGTCTAGTGCACCATTTGGGAGTATGGCTAGAGGCAGGAGGGTATGACTCGTTGGTAATGAAGCACTCACATCCTTTACAATGTCACAAAGTGCATTGCCTCCCTCAGAGCCCACCAGACTACTCTTCCAGGCTGGGTAGTGCTTGCCACCTTAATACACCTGTTGAAAATCTGGTTAGAGGCCCATGTCATCACTTTATACCCATCTTTCTTCCCCTCTTTGTATGCCCTACTTCTAGGGTGGTTTTAGTTAGGCCGCCCTCCCCTGTGCACCTGAATGTCAGGTTTGGCCCTCGCCATAGTGGTGGTATGGGCCTGCTCAACTACAAGGCCCATGCCGCCAAAATACTTGGCACCTGAATCTCTGCAGTCACCAATATCACAATATTAGACAAACACTGGTCGCGTGCAGCCCACTACAATTTTGCCCTCGCCCTTTGACTCCCCAATCCTACCCACCATACTCTCTACTCTAATATATATGGCCTCTCATCCCTCTGCCGCGGAACCACATGGGATGCCACCCCACTTCAAATAAATTCTCCTCTCCATGCAGAGCGCTGAGTGGGGAAATCGCATCAGTGGAAACACCGCCCAGAGGGATCGCCCTACTCCACATTTTAAGCAAGAAGTCCGTGGACAAGTCATATAAAACAACCTTGTACTATAATGTCCCCCTTCATTGCCTGATTGGACTACATGACAAGTGGGCATCCCATACTCTCTGAAGACCCAAAAGGACATATGGCAGTAACATACCATCCTTTGTTACAACCCCAGATCCACGCCCATGTGTGGCGATGCCTGAGAAAGGCGTACCAGACTGCTTAGCGGTCCAATGCCTCGCAGTCTTCATGCATTATGTGTGGTCAGTATTAGTCTTTAGTTCATTGCTTGGAAGATTGCCCACTGTTACAGGCGATCTGGTGGTGTAACGGTCAAAAACGTCCCAGTTTTCAACCGCCATCTTGCCTTCAGATCGGCAGATTCAAAGTTGATGCTGACAGATTTACCAATATAATTCCCCTTGAGGTAAGAGTTTTGAGTTCTCATACTCACTAATTTAACCTTGGAATTAGGGCAATTTGGAAACGTGGGAAGACAACATAGGTAAGTGAGATTTCAATCCTAAAATAAGCCTTGTTTTATTTATTAACAAAAATAAACACGCTGACTAATTTATCCTGATGACATAGGGCACCAGAAAGACACCAGGAAAAAAACAGAGGATTTGGCAGATCATTTGCTGCCAAATCTCATTTTTTTGTTAAGGATACAAAAAGTGGGTCGCTGTGGGATACCAGATAAGACAAGGCAAGAGCGGCCCCGAGGCTACTAGAGAGACCCATGCAAGGGCGGGAAATGAGAAAGAATTCTGAACTGAGTTCAGAATTGCATGGCCTGACCTTTTAAGGTCGCTCTTCCAGGGAGCCCCTCCGCACTTTTCTTTGTGCCCCAGGGAGCATAAAGAATAGCTTGGGAGGGGCACAGCCCAGCGCTGAGCCCGCATGAACCTCAAAACCTCATAATGGCATTTTGACTCAAAATTCGGATTTCCAAATTTTGAGTCAAAATGTAACAATTGGTTTGACCTGACTGTTATAGCGGGATGTCATGCATCTCTTTTGCCAGGAGCAAGTACAGGCTTTCAGCCTGTCCAAAAACATCGTTTCCTTTTTCATAACCTCCCCTATTCACCCTTCTCTCTGAACCTTGATTGTTGCAATAGCGTTATGAATGATCCTCACTATTGTACTTGACGCACTTTCTGGAAATACCCCAACCCTCCGTGAAGCTGTGCCTTACTTCCACTCTCACCTTACAGATCACTTCCAAGCTTGGTTATTTGGTCACCTTCTATCCTGCCACTGCCAGTTGGTGTCATCCTGGTTCCATATCCGGTTCCTCTCATTGGACCCTTTCTTTCATTTGTGTTTGGTTTTGACCCTGAAACTCCCCTTCTTCCTTCCACTGGCAGTCCTGCTGGCAACAGGAGGTATATCTGGCTCCTCTGGGGTGCCCCTATGTTTCTTGATGTTTTGTTGTTGGTGTTTATCAGAAGTTCCCATCCCATGGTTAGCCTTCCCCAAACAAAGATAACATAAGACATTAATAATTAAGGAAATTTATAGTTTTTATAAGGTACCTTAACATATACTTGTATTTGTAATTGGTGGTAGTATGATAGCCTTGGAGACATAAATATTTATAGGCAACTAGAATATGGCAAGTCAATGGATTTATTATATTGGTTGTAGCCTCACATTACTTGGGGGAAGATGTTTTTTGGATTATATTTCATAAAATTCTTAGTGTTTTATCTCGCATCAAATGTTTAGTTAAACTTAATATAATTTTAGTATTTCCAAATTTTTTGGCACTCATACATACTTTAAAAAATCTTACCTAGCTGATACAAGTGTTTGGATAAATTATTATTCTTTTTACCAATATAAGATGTGATATGCATAGGGTCATTTGTAGGCTGTCCCAGGTAATCTTTCTTATGAGAATTCTTATCATTTTGTTTAATTTAAGTAATCTTAATTATTGACACAGAAATTATTATAGGTATATTTCTAACACTAGGAAAAAGTGACTCTTAAATGGTATCCACAACATAATACCATTGATAAAGACCCAGGGGAAGATTTGAGGCACCAAGCATGAAATTTATATAAAGTATCTAGAGTGCTATTATCATGATTCAAATACATGGTTACTCATTATTCAATGATAAAGCTAGCCCATAAATTTTACTTGAAGTTTTTACAAATTTATTCCTCTCACATGGCAGAATAGTAGTTTGGGACGAAATTTGAATACAAGGAGTTGAGGTCACAGGTACTGTTCTTTGCACGTTCACCTATGCTTTTTTTTCTATAAATCTTGCCAACTTACAGCTGGATCTTATTAGCTACATTAAGAACCCTTGCCATTAACTTCCAGCAGGTGATTCTTTCTATTGAGATCAACTATAAGGAAATTAAAGAATTAAAAATCAGCTTCTTGTACTACAGGGATTTGAAAGATGATGTAAAAATTTACTGGTTTAATTTTTATCATCAAACAACTTTAGTAATATTTAGACTGCACAGGCTCAGTTTCTTGTGCACGTCATCTGCTTTGTATAGCATATTAGACAATTGGTTGATAATAGTATAATGACTATTATCCGTAGTTGAGTGTAAATTCTTATATCTCAGCCCAACGCTCTACCAGTATTCCCAATTAAATAATTTAAATTTCATGATCTAGGGATTTATTCCCTCATTCTTTCCAACTTGATCTTCTCTGAGGTTCTCTGGTGACAGACTTTTTGGTCCAACGCACAGTTGGCAATAATCCCCAATTGTTTCTCCTTCTTCTCTAGATCCCCACTCAGATCTTTACTCTTTTCTCTAAGAGTCTTTCAATTATCACACATAGCAATGATAATCTTGAGAAGAATAGCACAATAGAAAGCTGATGATAGTTTACTACTTAAACTATATAAAGGATGAACAACTTAGAACTAATATCTGTAATATGATCTAATTAAATGATTTTATTATAAGTAAATCCTAGGGAATTTATAGTGGGAATTCAGCTGTCTAACCCTTGGTTGACACATCTTCAATGAAACGGCAGCTGTTGTTGTTGAATTACCCTTCTTCATCTCAGCAGCAATTGTCTTCCCCATCCTGGATAGGATTTCATTGTTGGACATCCTTGAGACCTAAATAGAAAGAGTCAGAAAACGTGTCCATAATGTTTCCTCTCAATCCAAGCAAACAAACCATATTTGGCTAGCGACCTGCTTAGGTAATGGGATTTATTACCCATTAAGGCAGGTTACACATCAACTGATTGATTAGTTAGTTGCAGGTGGCATCACTCGCCTCACAACTTGCTATTCATTCCCAATCAGTCAATGATGAAACCTGACCATTCCCATTTGGTACACCTGATAGTCAATCACTATCAGATGCCCCTATTTCTTGGCAACTCTACCCAACGAGATCTCAAGTATTCGTCCAGATCGATCCCTGATGGATATGACCAGGCAAATATCCCAAAATTCCCTGAACGTAGTTCCTCCAAAATTTGAGCCAACTGATTACCAATTCACTTCGCCTTAAGGAATTATCCCCTAGCGATTCCTGGTAATCTAGCAGGCTGGGAGTATGGGCAAAAATCCCAACACATCCCCCCTCTTGCCTAGATTTCCAGCAAGAAAAGTACCAGGGCATGAGAACTCCACTTTAGACACTTGTTCGAATACTTAATTGGCTCAAGCATAGTAAAATCACTAATACTTAACGCTGCTTAGGACAACCTTCAGCATGCAGAGCTCTTCCTTTTCCTCCTCGCTACCACCTACTCATAATGCAGTCCCCATGATCTACTGTCGTGCCAGGCTGATCAATTTACTCGTGATGATATTAGTCCTGGGATCCAGTTTTCTCCCTGTCAGGGCATATGATTTGCCGTCATATTTAGGATTCTTGATCCGGCGTCCTTAATTTCCTGATTTTCTCCTTTTCCTAGACAGGAGACTCTTGATGTTGATGTTCATTTTGCAGCCCACTTAATAATACTTATTTTTACTCGCCCTTGTTATTTCTCTCAAAACCTCTTGGATCAAGTCATTCCTAATTCTTCTCTTGAAGAGCTTATACCATTAATTTTGAGATTAATTTCTCCAAATTAGAGCTTATTTGATTGTACAGTGCATAATTTTGACTTCCATATAAGTCCGACATCCCCCTCTCATCCAGCTCATATGTCAAATTCCAAGTCGTGATATCAGAAGCTTCTAAATAGTTTGTCTGATCCAGACCTCCGTCACTTCCACTAGATGAGTCAGGATGCACAGCAGAACCTCTTCTATGGTCCTTCCAGGACTCATACTCCTAGTCTGGCGCCAGCGGCTAGTCCTTCCATTGAATTGCTGGAAATGGTAACCAATCCCTCTGAAACCAGGCTTGCAATTATTTTGAACAACTCTTGGCCATTTCTTCCGCTGTTATTAATTCTAGAGCTGGTTTTAAAACTCTCCTGGATTTGGCCCCTTTCACTGATGCATCAACCATCGTCCTGGATGCTATGGAGATATGCCATTTGCTCTTGATTGCTCATTTCTTTTCAGGTCAGACCTGCTTCCTGAGTTCCTCTTCTGACTTGGACAATATCACAAGCCTGTTGTTCTGGCTACTAAGCTCACCATCAGTAACAGTATTCATTTTGAGCTCCCCTACACTGAACAACAGGACCTAGTCTCTGAGGCTTTGTCCCTAGTGCTGAATCCTTTGATCTTGAGAATATCCTAGATTGGGATACCGCCACTTATGCTCTTTACTTTTCTGGCCAAGTTCTTCAAAGTTGGTCCATGAAGCTTTCAGCCTCTCCAAGGTTTCACCGCTCCTTTAGCTTCAGCTTCTGAGAAGCCCATAGTCATTACTTGCAGGATGCCATTCGCTCCCTGCACAACTATCTATTTACCAGCACTTCCCATCGGTATCTTCCACTGATGGCATTGGTAGGGGGCATGATTCAGCAACCTCCATCAATCATCCCTTGTTTGCTGACAGCCCATATGTCTGGTGTTCTTGATGAAGCCCATCGTCAGGCACTCAAGACTAATCTTCCAGCTCTGGTACCTTTATCAGTATTACTCGAGGTTATTCACCAACTGCCTCTTCTTATACTGTTGCTTTCCTCCTCACTCCGGGGTTTTATTATTAACTTCTTCCAACATTTCAATATCCCTTCCCCTAGTCACTTTCTTGCAGGGCTCTGCATCCACTCAAAGAATGTGGTTTCATGTAGGTCTAGCCCTCACTAGCATCTGATTTCATATCAATTTTGAAGGACTGTTTATTTCTAACATGATCCATCCTCCCTCCTCCAAGAGGTGACATAGGTGGAATCATCCTCATATTGAGGACAATTAATAGATATAAAAATCATAAAACTAAATTGGTTTTTTCTATGCGGTTTATAATCTTTTTTCCAATATCTTTTATAATCTTTTATAATCTTTTATTTCTTTTTTTATGGGACTTGACTTTGTTTTTGTTCAGCGGTCCATCTTTTTATTTTCCCCCAAACTGGGTCTTGGGTACTTAAACCTGCCAGTTTTCTATTGTTCAGAGGTCCTTTTTTGGACTTAGCCATCTAGATTGGTTCAGAGGTCCTTTTTTTGGACTTGACCTAATCATCAGGACATGACCAACTTAATGGTTCATTGGTCCTTTGTAAACTATTTTAATCTTTTCATTGATCCATTGCTTCAGATACTTAGCATATACTCGATTTACAACTCTTCCATCTAAGAGATTCTTGATGGAGTAGGCAACAGTCATTATCTTGACGATAATCTCAAATGGACCTGACCACAACGCCTTAGTTTGTTGCTTCTTCTGAAAACATGCATATCACAATAGGCAACTCTTTTGCCTAACTGATATTCTGCTAAGGCCATTCAGTGCTTATCATCTGTTAATTTCGCTCATATCCTTTTCTTCAACATAGTACTGAATGCTTGCAATTTCATATTGATCAGGATATTCGTCAGTCAGTTCAAGTACTGTTTGGCACCCAATTCAACATTGATTCCACCACCAAATATAAAATCAGTGGCAACGCGGCCTTTCTCCCGTACAATAACTCAAATGGCGTTTTTCCTGTCGCCTTTTGATGACTTATATTGTAGGCAAACGTCACCAAGCTTAGGTATGTTACCCACGCGGAAATTCTTCTTGCAACAAGCTTTCTCAGCGTCACAGCCAGCATTCCATTCACCTGTTCTATCAGTTTTTTTTCTCCAGCTAGTAAGATCTGACATGACTCCTCTGATCCCCATTATCTCATTCAATCATGGGATCACTGATATGTGAATTTTGTCCCATTATTACTAAGTAGGACCTGCGGACATCCATGTTGATATACTTTTTGATCCAGGATGAACCTCGCAGTGGCGGTAGCGTCTACTTTTGTTAGGGTCTTCATCTCAACCCATCTCATCAGATGGTCAATTGCACGTTTGTATACTTGACTCCCCCTGTGCTCATTGTCAGTGGTCCAATCACGTCGATGGACACCATATGACAGGCAAATCCAGGGTGGACCAGTCAGTATCTAGTTGTATTCTTATGTGATTTGTGCAACTGGCTTACACGCAACAAGCTAGATAATCCGCAATTGTAGTTGATGGACTCCCAGTAGTTGTACTGGCAAATATGATTGGTTGCTTTCTCAGGCCTCCATGCTCAACAACCTTATGAGCTGCTTGCATAATAGCTGCTCTTTCCAAAAGCTTTGTGAATAATAACTGCTTCCCGTTAGTTGTCTTAAATACTTGTCCATCCATGGTCTCAGTGTTTTCCATTGCTTTCCAAAGTGCACCTTGAATTTCTTGGGGCTTTTTCGCAATTTCTCTGTCAACCATTCTCTTGATAGCTCATCCGCCTGCGGGTATACCATCTAGACCATTGGTAACCATGATAAGCTATCTGCATTCTGGTGAGAAGCCCCCCGCTTGGTGGACAATCTTGTAATCATAAGCCTGTAGTTTAAGTTCCCATTGGGCGTGTTGTCCTTCTGGCTCTCTCAAATTGTGAAGCCAACGCAATGAAGAGTGGTCCTTCATTACTCTAAAGTGCATTCCATAAATTTACACCCAAAAACTGCTTACATGCATAAATGACTACAGGGCATTCACACTCAGTTATAGTGTAGTTCCTCTCAGTGGCTGAGAGTGTCTGGCTCACAAACGCCACCAGATGTTTGTCCCCAAGTTCATCTACTTGCATTATTGTGGCGCCAATTGCCATCAATGAAGCATCGGTTTGTATAATAAGCCCTCGATCAAAATTTGTTTATTTTAAGAATTAGAAAAAATCTACTAAATACCAGCGTAACTCATTGAAGGATTTCTGGGCTTCTTCATTCTATACAAATCCTTTTTTTTAATCCTTCAACAGTTGGAATAAGGGCTCAGCTATTCAGGTGAAGTCCCAATTAAGCTCCTATAGTATCTGATCATCTCAAGAAAACTTGGATGAATCAGACACTCTTCAGTAGAGCCATCTGTTCTATGGCTTCTATCTTATGGGCTTGCGGCTGCAATTCACTAGAGTTAATCATGAATCCCAATATTCCAACTCTTTATTTTGAAGAAGTGATACTTCCTCAGCTTAATCTTCAGGTTAGCCGTGGACAGTCACTTGAATAATTTTTCCATGTGGTGTAGGTGATCAGTAAATGTCCTACTGAACACATTGAAATCGTCCAGGTATACCAGGATGCACAAGAACTAAAAGTTGCTCAGTCTAGCGTCCATGGACCTCTGAATTGTTGCAGGCGCATTACATAGACCCTGGGGCATCCTCGTCGGTTGGTATAGCCCATGCATGGTAATAATCGCGCATTTTTTCTGGCCTTCTTTTGGAAAGTCTATCTTTCTCAATATCCTGAAATCAGATCCATCGCGGAAAAATACTTTGCTTCTCCCAATCGATCTAGCACATCAAAGTTTCTTGGTAGGGGATACAAATCCTTCTTCTTAATCTTACTCAGCTTTTGGTAGTTGATCACCTCCCAGTTGGAGCCAATCCTTTTTCTTCACAATTAGAAATCATATTTTTTCAGGGACACGATATTGGAACTAGAAGCCCATGATTCACTAGTTTTCTGATTTCATCCTCCATTACTGCTTTAGTGGCTTTTGATCATCCGATCAGTCTCATTCTGATCGAAAATTTTCCCCAGTGTCAACCTTGTGGATCACATTTCTTTCACATTTCAAATCATGGTCGTCCTTAGTGAACACTTACCAATACTTTTCAAATAATTTGAGCAACTCTTCTAGCTGGCCTTCCAACTGATCAGCGAGTTGCTCTCAATCAACCAATAAGTTGCTACTTTTGTCTACCCCGGCCAGTAATCCCATCCCATCAAGAGTCCCAAAATCTTAGAATCTCCTAAATTTGGCCATTGGGATCAGATGAAGAAATGCAATGATCTGATTCTTCTTGATCTTCATCAGTTTTTCACTTAAGTTCACCAGGAGAACTCGAATTTCTCCATGGCCCGGCATTATTATCCCAGGATCCACCCAAGGCTCCATTTTGGACTTCTTCAAGGGGCTTCCAACTTCCCCATACAACAGCTCAGTATCTCCAATATCAACCCCATGTTGACTATCATCTGCGATCCTAGCAGCATGATCTTCTCATTCTTGATCTTCAATGGAATTCCCTAGTTCTCTAGGATTCTCGCCAGCAATTTCTTGTCACTTCCTACCAACTAATTGGTACCAAATCAGGACAATGCCGTCATTGTATATTAGATTGATGAAGTTGTTTCTCCTATTCAGCGGAGTTCATCATCCCTCTGATATACCAATAATAACTTCTGACCCAATATGGTCAACGTATTATCCTTGAAGTTACATTTAAATCTGTACTTGCATAGAAACTATGTTCCTATCATAATGTCATAGTTCTGGTTGGTTAAAACTATTGTTGGCACTGATACACTAATGACCCAAATTATAAGGGCAAAGCACTATAAGCTCCACAGGAGACAGTGGTGTTTGGCCCATCTGTCCCATAATCCTTCTTATGTTCCAAGTCCGGCGAGATCTTCATCCTCTTTGCCAGCTTGGTCAAGATATTGTTGATGGGTACTCCACTGTTGATAATCACCCTCACCCACAATCAATTCACTTGTGTGTTTATATATGTACACTTGGAGTATTGCAATATAGTGCTTACTGAATGAATAGCAGTGTTATTAGTCAAATTGAGGGTGTGAATAATTTGTACCAATAAATCAGAAATTTAATCCTTTATCGCGCTGAGAGGTATTGACAAATTGTCCTCATCTAATTGGACTTCAGATAATTCTTCAGGATTCTTGGCAGTTCGAATCTTATCTTCCAGTTGTCAGGCATATGGCTGAGCAACTTCCTTGATTATCTCAGGGTTGATTCTCTTAGCCCTGGCTCTGTCACGGCATTTATATCTAAATTGACCACCTGATACAGCTGATCCTGTTCTTCATCCACAAACAGATCACTGATATCAATTTTCTCAGTCATGATGTCAGGAGGAACAGGCTTCTATGCAGCTCTAGACTGTTCCCCATCTTGGCTGTGGGCCCATTTCCTTTCCTTGGTGGCAGGTGACTCTTTTGCCTGGACCACATTGATCTGATCCTTTGGCTTCTTACATTGCATGGCGAAATGTCCTTTCCCGTCACTTTAGTAGCAGACCTTTTCTTTCTTATCTAACCATCCGGATTATTTGAGATTAGACCTAGCACAGTTCAGTTGGTCATTTCTTTTTAACCAGTTCCCCTTCGTGGGATTCAAATTGCATACCAGATTGCATTTGAAGATTCTATTTGGGGCATCAAATGTTGCTCCCAAAATCTTCGAATTATCTACCATTTGCAAGGTAATTATTTCCATCATGAACACAGAAGAAATCATGTGATGCAGATTGCAATAGGGCCAAAGGGCTGCTTTCAAGTTGATTCTGGCATCGAAGTCATCCAGTAATTTTGCTCTGACCAGGATCTGCGACTCCTGGTAAAACCAATCTGCGAAGCTCGCTAGAGACTCATCTTTATTGAACTGGATTCCCATAAACTCCTGTTTGTGCTTTGACATGTGCATCAGACTCCTGAAATTCTTCATGATGGCTGCCTTTGCCTCCGCATATAATCAGCTGTCCCCCTTCAGGTGAGGTAACGTTAAGTTCTGACAGTTGGCGTCTAGACAATTCATGACTGGCAATGCCTTTTGACAATCCCCATAACCATACATGGTCATATTAGACAGTCAGAAAAATTCTGGGGCGTTATCCCAATGGAATGTTGGCAATTTTGGCGTTGCCTTAAATTCATCAAATTTATCTCTGGCTGATTCTTTAGGTTCAGCCACTCGGATAACTTGATGAGTGACTTCAGGCATAATCTCCAAAATGGCAGCAAAAGCGGGTGACATGTTCCTTGGGGTATTCAACTTCCCAAGTATCATGCAAGGACTTCTTTCTTCAGCATCACTTGTCATATCTGGCTCACAACCGCATCTGTGAGTTTTAAGTTGCTTCACCTGTTTGATAAGTCGCTCTTTATCTTCACTATAATTTTATAAATGAATGTGATCCACTCCTTACTCCCTTTTCAGGTATAAGACTTCTCAAATGAGATCCCCTTCTTTCTTCTTCAAAGAGTTACTTTCACAAGTAACTCGTTCCTGAAACGTGCAAAATTATCTATCCCTTCCTCCACCTTGACGACTCGTTATTCCAAGGCTGTTTATTCCCTATGATCTGCTGAGTATAGGGCATTATGATTCACAGTGGCCAATTCCATCCACAGTTTGCGTAACTCATCTTTGTATGGCATTCTTATAAATTCTTCAACTCAATTACACCCCTGTATTGAGCACCAACTTGTAAAAAGTTACTTAAGGGTTATTATTGACAAACAACCAGAGTAATTTTTTTACTGAACAGGTTCGGTTTTCTTGTGCACTTCATCTGTGTTATATAGTATATTAGATTATTGGTTGATAATAGTTTAATGACTATTATCCATATTCAAGTGTGAATTCTTATATTTCAGCCCAACGCTCATCCAGTATACCAATTAAATACTTGAGATGTCATGATCTAGGGATTCATTCCCTTGTTCTTTGCAACTTGATCTTCTCTGAGATTCTCTGGTGACAGACTTTTTGGTCCAACGCACAGTTGGCAATAATCCCCAATTGTTTCTCCTTCTTCTCTAGATCCCCACTAAGATCTTTACTCTTTTCTCTAAGAGTCTTTCAATTATCACACATAGCAATGATATTCTTGAGAAGAATAGCACAATAGAAAGATGATGATAGTTTACTACTTAAACTATATAAAGGATGAACAACTTAGAACTATATATCTGTAATATGATCTAATTATCTAATTTTATTATAAGTAAATCCATGGGAATTTATAGTGGGAATTCAGCCGTCTAACTCTTGGTTGACACCTCTTCAATGAAACGGCAGCTGTTGCCGTTGAAATCACCCTTCCCATTCTCAGCAGCAATTGTCTTCCTCATCCTAGCAGGATTCCATTGTTGGACATCCTCGAGACCTAAACAGAAAAAGTCAGAAAACGTGTCCCTAATGTTTTCCTCTCAATCCAAGCAAACCAACCATATTTGGCTAGCGACCTGCTCAGGTAATGGGACTTGTTACCCATTAAGGCAGGCCTCACAGCAACTGATTGATTCACTAGTAACAGGCAGCATCACTCACCTCACAACTTTGCTATTCATCCCAAGAGTTGGTGATGAAACCCAACTAATCTTAATTGTTAACCTGATAGTTAATCACTATCAGATGCCACTGTTTTGTTGACAACTCCACCTGATGTGATCTTAAGTATTCTTCCAGATTGATCCTTAATGGATATTACCAGATGAATCAACAAAATCCCCCAAACGTAGTTACTCTGAAACTTAGGCCAACAAATTTCCAATTCACTTCACCTTAGGGAATTTTCCCCTAGCGATTTCTGGTAATTTAGCAGGCTGGGAATATGTGAAAAAATCCCAAAAGGTGACATTTAATAATCTTGTGGTGACTCAAAAGAAACATAAATAAAACTGATATTATTAACGGATATCATTTAGTTGTATAGTTGGTAACTATATTCTTAAGTATAAAAAAGTATCATATAATCTCTCAACGCTTTTGTCTGTTGAGGGTGTAATAGGGGTGGTAGAAAGTTGTAAAACCCATAATTAAGTCATGAGTTTCATGGCTAATTCAGAATAAGCTACTTTATGTTGTTGGACAACAAGATTTGTGGAAATCCATAATTTTATATGATTTGTTTGTAAAAGAACCTATGACAATCAGGGCTATACCTGGTCGCCACTTTGCCTCAATATCCCCCTGCAAGGATATTAAGGCAATACTTATAAATCCTGAAGGCTTTAGAGGTTGGAAACTGGCAGATTGAGTGGTTCAAATGAAAGCTTTAAAAGTTTCCAGAGCTCCAAATAGTGTAAAATTGTTTCTAATCAAGCATTATGAATAATGTAAAATTAGGAAACTCAAATGTGATAGAGATTATCTGACGCATATAGAGTCCACTTGGTGTTCAGTACATTTCCAAAGTAAGCTGGAATACTTTTAGAACCTCATAATATGCTGTACAGACCATAAGCAATGTAAGGTTTATGTAGAAGCCAAGCCGTTGCCCCTATAAATATACCCATTGGAAGTTAAATAGTTAAAAATTTGCCTTTTATTTATTTAGATTCCTCAATAAAAAATAAAATTCAATTACAAGTATTTTTGATTTTAAAATTTCTTTATTTTTAGAAACCTATAATTCTGTCATCATGGCATCATAAGTTTCACCCTAGAGCAAGTAAATGCCATTGCTTATGTGCCAAAGCTCCTTGGGGATGAAACACAACTGCTTATATCCAATTTAGGACTCTCTTTGATATTTTTACAATACTATAACGCCAGTTCAGCCAATGTACACATAATACTCTATATGGTGCATTATCTATTTGGGGCTCTGATGGTAGCCCTATTAGCAAAGTTCATCCATAAATTATCAAAAGATGATTTTCTTCAAATTAGATGAAATTCATATTCTATATACTCTTTTCCTGTGTGTAATGATTAAAATTAATGTGATAAACAGGCCTCCATTTGGTCCTATTGCTTCTCTCAACAACCATTCCCCTGCATCAGTTATGGTCTTGGTTTTCATCCCCTCACTGGGGGATATCATTGCCCACTTTTTATCTCTTAAGACACACATACCTGCGTGATCCCAAAACCACTCTTCACTCAACCCCCAAGCAAGAGTTCCAGTTCCTGCAACCTGCATGCCATACATAAAGCCCACACACTCATTACTGCATATACTGCCATTTGAGACCAGACAGAAACTTATGTTGCCTAGCTGGTTATACGTTAAAGAGATCATGAATCTATTCTGGAAAAGTGTCCAGCTCCGCCAGCAAATCAGAGAGGATGTACCTGTCTTTAGTGTCCTAAAGGCGCCCACGCTTGCATCAAATATCACAGAACCCAAGCCAAAAAACACTTCACCATTACCACTGCTGAGGATTAAGTCTTAAAGGGAGTGTTGTGATAATCAAGTTTCTACCTGATCGCCACACTGCCCAATATTCCCCTGTAGAGATAAAAAACCTTTACCTATAGATACCAAGGGCATTAAAGATCAGAAACTGGCGGATAAAGTGGTTTAAACAGCGTGTTAAAAAGTTTATAGAGCTCCAAACAGTGTAAAATTGTTGCTAATTGAGAAGGATGGAATTAGGACAAAAGTAAAAACTTTGAATATGAGATAGATTTTCTGACGCCTTAAGAGTTCACTTGGCAATTGGAAATGTTTCCTGAAGAGGCCATAAAAAACCCAGAAGCCTTGAACTCCGAAGTACAGCCTCCAAACCAGAGAGGTTCATAGCGGCAACCAAGCCACTCACAATTATAAATATTATGGTGGGAGCTAAGTAATTTTACCTTTGTCTTCTACATAAAAGATTCCTCAATAAAATACCCCTAATTCTAAAATAACATTTTTATTTAATAAGAAATTTTTTTATTTGGAATCCTTTAATTTGGCACCATGGACATCATGAGCTAGATCTCAGAGCTTAGAAAGTCGTCGCTTACATGCTGCAACTCCATAGAATTGAAACACCATTGCTTATATCCAATTTAGTACTATCTATGATCTGGTTAATCCTTCTAAAATGCCAGTGTAATAAAAAGACCAGCAGTTTTACATATGGTACATTACCCTATTTAGGAGCTCTGACCATAGCCCTGTTAGCAAACCTCATCAATCAAACATTAGAAGACGGTGTCCATCACATAACCACGAAGTCACACTTGTGATGAAATTCTAAACTGTTGCTGCATTGATTACTTAGTGATTTTTTGGTTGGTGCAGTTATCTTAAAACAACTCTACTACATGCTCGTGGTATTGGTTCTACAAAGCTTATGACATATTGTGGAAAGGGAAGTGGGTGGTAATATGAAAAACTCAAATTCTTTTGCAATGGCTAAATGTTGCATAAGTGATACATAGTTCCAAGTATTGCAAATGTTGTTGGTAATTAATTCTTAATAGTATCTTAGCTTAAGATGCTTTTGTATCTTATGAAAATGACCATGCCCAACTTGAAGGAGCCCTTAATAATCATTTTAGCTAGGTCACTGGGTCGTACATATGGATACCATATGTATTGACAAGCTTTTGAAGTTACCACCTTTTCAGCGGGCCCCTTTTTAATCTCTTGCAACTATTTTTATCTCTACAGTTTCACAGTCCAGGATCTTTCAGGCAACTCAATTAGATTGTACAATCTGGCACTCATACCTGCCTGAAGGTGGCACACTGGGAGTTTTGATAGTCCTTCAGCATTGAGGTGTTTGTCATTGGTTCTTTGCAATATCTTTATATTGGAACTCTGGAGCATTACCTCTGTTAAAATCTTGGGCTTGGTTGGTTGCTCGCTTCTGGCCCTAGATTTCAACTGCACAGATTCGTGGATCCATGCGTTGATTATTTGATTGAATTTGATAGACTGGGCAATAATAGTATGAAGACTATTATTGTTGATTGCCCAAAAGCCACTTTGAGAGTATTGTCCAACGCTAAACAGGTGCTTCTTCGTTTTAAAGATGTTCTGGCACTGGTAGGGAACACTTTCCATATTCTCTTCTCGTAGGCCAAGCGGAGACTTGATAGTAACAACTTAAGTATATCTGATCCTTGCACTCTTACCTTTTGAGTAATTTTAAAACAACCAATGTTAAAAACAACTAAGTTAATATAGAGGTTGAATCCGTTTTTATTAGGGAATAATTTGGTGTTTTTATAGTTAGAATCACACACAACTTTTCAGCTGTCCGCTAGGAATTATTTGTGCTCCTATAATGGTTTGACCCCTAGTGTTAGGCACCAAGTCTCGTCAGGTACCTTTGCTTTGACTTTCTTAGGCAGCGTAATCCTAAGGTGTTCTGTGACCAAACAAATGGTATTAGTGACTCAAAAAATTGTTTCAGCTGATGACAATTCTACTCTTCCTCTGGCATTTGAACGTTTTAGTAGTTTACAATGACTCCAATCTGTTCCTCTCTGAATGATTCCCTACAATTTGACTATTGGGTGTTATTCTCATATTTAATTAATGCTTGATTTTGTTGGGTGATGATGCCTGACAATAATTTCATTAGTTGGCGACCTCATATATCAACAGGGATGATGCCTGACAATAATCCCATCAATCAGCCACTGTTGCCAATACTATACGATTATAACTTAATCGTCAAATCTATCAATTGGTTAAAAGGTTGAAATTATGTGGTCATCTGAAATTCTAACAACCTACAACCTTGCAAGGAAAACATTGGGCCTATATATTCTACAACCAATGTAAGGTAAACTGTCATTAAACGCTTTAAAAAACTCCATATATGTAAGGGTTGAAGTATTTGACAGAAAATATTATCATAAGGTACGCTTCTAAAATCACTGAGTAGTTGATTTCCACTTATGAAACACTTTGGAGTATATTCAATGGGTTGGTACTTTTGAAAAGGTATGCTACCACAGCGATTAAACTGTGCAAAACCTTGTACCTCTTCAGAAATATGAAGGGACCAACCCTAGGGCCTTGCCTCTCAGAAGAATACTAATATAGGGCATACTCTAGTAACAATATGAGTGGTGGATGTTCTAGATTTTTAACCTACCTCACCCCAACATACCCTCAAGGAAAAACCATTATCTAACTAATACAACATAACATTATGTGTTAAAAAAGCAAGCAGCTCTACTCTTATTATAATTTATTTTGGTATATGGTACAAAGTTAAATCACTCATCCTAAATAGTCAACCAGGAGCATCTTTGGATTCAGCTCCTTGGTCTTGTTTGTGTAACTTGGGTGTTTGAGTTGCTGTTGGAGAGTTCTGTTGAACACAGATTAGAACCAAGTGATCTTCTGAAATGGCGTAGTAATTCTCTCTGAGTAACTCTTCATCTTATGCTACCCATCCTATCATTAATTGCTGATTAGAACTAAACTTCGCCCTGGTGGTAATTGGAATGTCACTCTTTGACATAGCTTCAGTACATTGGCCTCTAGTACAAGATACAACGGAATCCTCAATCATCCTCTCCCTTAGCATTATCAGCAACCAAGTATCCTTCCTCATGAGCTTCCTGATCCTTAAATCACATACTGGTTACTTAAAACTTTTCACTTAACTCAATATATGTAGAAACAAAGAATAAAACATGAGGTTTTGTGATAAAAGGTATTTTTTTAAAAATTAAATCAAAGTTTTACTTCAACCATAGTTTAAGATATAAAATAAATTAAATTTAGTATAAAACGGGAAAAAGGGTGTAGTAATATTGTTGGGAATTCATGATCCCCTTTTAAGTCTGTTCTTGATTTTCACATTGTTGGCAGCATTCATTTTAATGAGTGCTTGTACCTGCAAGATCTGCATCACAGAATCCTTGAACCAATGTGTTCAATGGTTCCTTATTAATCCCCACTTCTGGGGCTGAGGCTGAAATGCTGCTTCTGGTTATTACCTCTTCACTCATTTTAGTAATATGCTGATCATGTCAATATTTGGATTATGGCGCTGCTCCAACACGCCTTTCTTCAGGGCTATAAATGCTTTTTGATGTTTCTTGACTGCCTTTTTGGTTGATATTCAGATGGAAGGTTAATTGCTTCCATCTTTAACTTGATTAAGCTGGGCTTTTGATCATTCTTCTTTCTTTGGCTATTTCAGATGGAAGTAAACTATCATTAGTTAATTGTAAATTATTTTCCCATAAAGTGTTAATCAGGAGTCAAATCTCATAGTTTTCACATTGTCGTCATCATCTTCGTAATATAAATCTCTTCAGTAAGCACATAGCAATTGTCTCCTTTGACATCATCTTGAGTGATTGGTAACTTTTTAGGCTGCCACAGTCCATATAAGGGGGTTCACCTCCCTTATTCACATTTTGATCTTGTAATTGTAAGATTTGTGATGGTTATATACTGGTGGGGTTACTTCTAGAGAGAAAGGAATTATTATCCTTTATGTTCTTGTAGTTTTCATAACAATTCCCCTCCCAAGAAGAGAACAGGGAAGGACCCAAGATTCTAGGAGTGTAATATGCTAATTACTATATTTGTTTTTAACATCTCTTGTTGAATACTCGGCTCCTCTCTTAGCCAAGATAGCTGCGGGCCAGTCCAGATGGCTTTCAATTTCTTAGACTGGCTTCACCATACATGGTAAAATAGGACATTATTTTTAACTGAAATCTGGTAATATAGTATGTCTCTGACTCTCATGTTGAGCCTTTGAGAAATGGATTTTATATTCTTTAGGACTTCCAACAGGATCTTGATGAATTCATTGGCTAGCTCTTGCTGGTAACCCCCAGGTGGTAGTTTCTTGATTTCCGCAGCGATGACTTGTGCCAGAAGGATGGGTAGCGCTGCTTCTTGTCCATACAGGGCCCTTAACAGAGATATGCAATCACCCAGTGATGGCTAATTAGGTATGCTAGCAGCGCGGATGGCAACAGTTGGTATATTTTGATTTGTAATTCAGAGCCATCTTCGTCAATATTTCTCTTAAGGTTCTTCTCATACGTTCAAAACTTTCATTTGGAGGATAAAGTATATGGAGTTGTGAGTTGTTGTCTCACTCTAACTATATCTTTAAGCTTCCTCACAACCTCAGAGATAAAGTTCTTTTTCATTGTCTGATAGCAGAACCTGAGGGCATCTGTGTCTTTATATCACATGATTATACAAAAATTGGGCGGTTGATACTGCAATGTAGACCTTGACAGATGATTCTTTGCCCATTTATATAGGTCGATTGATATGATGAAAAGCTAGGATCAACTTAAGGCGTTAGGAAATAGTCCTATTACATCAATGGATACATTGTGGAATAGGATTGTTGAAATTGGCACATGGCATTAGATCCAAAAGCATGGTTAACTAATACACCAGTATAAACACTTTATGTAGACAGCGACCTTAGAAACACAAGAAAAACCTTATTTTTTGCAAATAGGCGTTGTTAAAAAATTCAATAAATAAGCATATCACAGTATTGACTAATAATAGTGTCTTGAGGATTCACAAGGAATAGTTTTCTTTTTGTGGTAAACTACCACCAAATAACGTCAAAACAGATCCCCTTAAAATTATATTTTCCCTCATAATTTGATCCTCTCATCCCTCATTACCATAGGTGCAGTTATATGACAACAGAATAGTCAAAAGCTATTTTTGGTCAATCACATAATTGGATGATATTAAGCTGCTAAAGCATTAACTTTTGATAATTCCATAATAACAGTATAATGGACGGGGCTCCCAAGGCCCAGCCCACCACCGGTCCTAAACCACCACCCCCATATGTGGCTGTACCAACTCCATATGGTCCTTTCCAAATGGATGGCCTTGCCAGGCATCTGGGATGAGGTGTGGTGCACCAGCCTCTGTCGCCTTGGGGTTACCCAGCCAAGGTGTGGTCAACTGGCCTCTGTCACCTCGGGCCACTCTGGCTCCTTCCCCTCTCACCAGGGCAAGGTCACTCTCAAGAGGATCCTGGCGCGTCCACCCCCTTCCTCTCCTCCTCATCACACTGCCATCCACACCCTCAATCCTTGCTTTAAATAAATAAACTAAATAAAACAGATCAAGCAAATAGCGGCCTTTATTGGGAGTAGACTCAAAGTCAGAATAGAATTTCAATACTGAGGTCCATCAGGGCTGATCTCGGATTGAAATGCTCTCAAAAAAGGATAAATGAATTGTCAGTCATGAGGGGCGCAAAAGCCTCCATAATTGGCCCTAAAAAAGTAGTGAATGAGGGATCCTCAGGATGGATAAACACTTAATTATTAAATTTAATCAATTATTTCATTATCAACCCAAATAGGAAAATCCTACTCAGAATAACGGAATCGCAACTATTTACACACATGAATCTCATAATTCCCAACTTATGAGATTCATATAACAGTCGATTGTTATACTCCCAAAATGGGCAGTGAGACATACAAAAAAACAAGAAAACAACCTACCAGGTGGCACTGCGGCGAGCTGCTCACCCCTCCATGGCAGATGGGGAGGGGGATCAGGCGAATTATTGATTTCAGCTTTGATTTTGGCTTCAGCATTGAAAAGGCGGACCAATGCTGATAGCAAAGGAGTTGGAGCGTCCACGGGATAAGGGTTAAGGCAGAGCGTATATTTGATAAAAACTGAGAATTTGGGCCTTAATCATAGCCTCCATAAGTTCAGCCACGTGATGTTCAGCTTGGATGTGGGCATCAGTAAAATGGGTAAATTTTGCAATGTTGGCTCTTGTGATGCATGTTGATGGGAAAAAAACAGCCAATTCTTTGACATGCTTGGTAGTGGTGATGGCAGCTTCTCTGTGTCAGGTGATTTCTTCTTCTGTAACATCAGGGAAATTGGGAGGGAATTCAGCGGGATGCAATCCTTGTTTAAATTCAGAGACAGATTTTGCCATGGCTTTTCAGAGATGGCGACTTTCAGGTGAAGCCAGCACGGCCTCAGCTAGCTGATGGTCACTTAGGAAAGGGGAAGCAGTGGGTCTGGGGATAAATTTTTGGGTGGAAAATGGCATCAAAGTCTGAATTAAGATAGTGCTCTAAATTAAAAGGGAACACGGTGTGGGACACTTTCTCCAGATTCATCCACTTCATCCAATAAGTCCCAGGGATTTTGGTTGAGTAGGATTGATTTGGTGATACGTGGCTTGGGTTGAGTAGGTTTTGGGGAGGGAAACTGGATGGATTGAATTTGGGTCCAACCCTTCACCTGATTGGTTAGCATATGTGTAAATTGGCCAGCTTGGGCATGTGTCGCTAATTTTTACTTCAGATTTAATGAGTGCTCAGCCTGCGGGTGTGGGGGAAGCTAAAATCCCCATTTTAATTCTGTTGGTGTGGGCTCATTGGTGGAGTTGGCAGTGTTCGCAGGGTTTAAATTGTAACGACATACTTTCTTTGTATGGTCCAATTCATGGCATAGGGGGCAAATCATGCAACTGTTATTAGTGTGAGCCCAAAAGAAATGGTCAGGTGTGGATGGTATGTAGTCACGCAGTGGTTGTGCTGGGCCATGTTTAGCTTGTATGGGTGATGGTGGTCATTGCCAAGGTTCTACTAGAATCTCAGCACCACTTGGTGCAAGGAATTAAAGGATGGAGTTTATGCCATAAGTGGACAGCGCTGACATCAACTTCATCATATAGAGTTTGAGGGGGAAGGTGGGAGGTAGGGTTTGTAAAGGTCACCACAAGTGTGGTATCATTGGAGAGACAAGTTCAGAGGGTGGTTATGGATGTGTTTTTATAAATTAAGGGCGTTGCTGCTGCAGCGGCTGCATCCTCTTCAGTGGGGAAGCCAATATCAAAATAGCCCTTTTAAGGGAAGAAGTTAATAAATCCTGCTGTTGAGAAGGTAGCCGTTGTCAGCTCAATAATTGCTTTGTTGGAATATGGGAAGAGATGTCCATACTTGACATGGAGGCAAAAGCAAATATTGAATTGGGGTAGGGCTAGAGGGTTGAGGAGAGTTGGGTGGACTCGCACAAGGTATAGTGCTAAGTCCCTTGGAGGGACAAAGAGGCCAGATGTATTTGGTGGACTGGACGAGCCAGTCCTCGTGCATTTGCCTGCTGGGCGGTAAAACTAGCAGGTGGAGCACCACTGCTCCACACTTGGGCAGCAGTGGTGGATCCAAGAACATGAATTGGGAAATTGATGTGGTGAGACGGTGGTGGAACATTTACTTGTTTCTTTTTCAAAACCGCTCAAAAATGATGTTCTATTTATTTGGGGAAGGTTAACCAGGGGACAAACACTTCCAATATAGTTAGAAAGCTAATGAAATTCTACAATTAAAGACACCCCAGAGGGTTCAAGGCCCCTCTTGTTGTCTCCAGGATCACCAATATTAGGACGGTATGGAGGGGAGTTACGCTGGCTTATTCTTGGATGCAGCATGTGTGAAGGAAAGAATCAACTTTTAGGAACCATATGGGGAACCATGTGTTGATTGTCCTTCTGTTAAGGGGGGTCATATGTCCAAACAGCCATGCTTGGAAATGTTCCAATATATGGCTGTGGAAGCAATGGATGGCTTCTAGTATAGTGGGCGCTGCTCCTGTGAACGATTCCAGTACCATTGTATGTATCGTCCATAGTGCTATTGCTACTAACGCCGTGAGAGATGGGTGGATAGGAGAGTCCATGTTTATAGCGAACATGTTCCTTGCTAGGCTGAATGGATGTCCGGTTTCTTGGCGGAAAAGGCGCATGGCCTCTTTCCATACCGCCACTGATGTTGGGCATTGTTCTAGACGGTGGGCTAAGCTTCCATACTGACCACATATTGCACATGAGGTGTGATTGGCGTTTGACCGTTCAGCTGTTTGGTATACTCTCCTCATGCACCTCCATACATGTGCTCTTATCCCGGGTTGGATTAGAGGGTGATGTGTGTATCTCCATACTCTTCTTTGGGTCTCCAGGTTGTAGGGTATGTCCATATGGTCCAGGTAATCTATCCTGGCTATGATACCTGAGCTTTTGCTTATTATATTGTCTGTGACTATTTGATCATTGATCTCCTGTCGGTGAGTTAGCCTTGGGCATCCTCAGTGACTGGTTTGGTCATTTATGTGAATCCGCCATGTCGCTCTTCTCATGGCTAGGAGTAATTGTTTGAAATTGCAGGAGTGCCGTGTGGTCCTGCAGCTGTGGGATGGGATGTCAGATACTTGATTAATGTGTTTGGGTGATCTGGGTTTCTTAATTGGAGTGCATGTGTGGGGTTATATCTTTCTGTTATGGCCCAGTGTGTATCTGGAAGATCTGGGCTAGTCACCTGAGCTATCCAGGATCCCAGTATATGGGTCGCTTGCTCTACGTAGTTAGTAAGCCCTATACCTCCATTCCTTCTAGAGCCAAATAGGGTTTTGAGGCGTACAGGGGGGTTATGGTTGGACCATAGCCATCCTTGTAATAGGGCGTGGACTGTGTTGAAGAAAGATGGTGAGAAAGCGATTGCATGGGCCGTGAACCATATGATTGATAGAATCATAGAGTTGGCTACCGTGACCCTTCCTGTTAGACCTGTTTGGTGTCCATGTGAGGATGCAAATACGTTTTGTTATTTTGTATAGAAGTTGATTTTCCATCATGGAGTTAGCTTAAACTCCTGCTTCCAGACATACTCCCAAGTGACGAACAGGGCCAGCTGTTGGCTTGGTGATGAATGGACGTTTTAGTGAGTTCGTTGCTAATTTTCTCCTCCTATGTCTGGTCAGGAGTCTTGATGTTTTACTAGCTTGTTGGCCCTGTGTAGATGGCATCCACTGGGTCTGATATTTCCCCAGGAGTATAATTTCCGTTTTCTTAGTGTTAAGTGATGCATTACTTATGGCTGAATAGGCTTGTATTATCTTTTCAATTCTGCAAGCGTCCTGATTATTGGATATGCCCACAACACAATCATCAGCGAAGGCCATCGTTTTAACTGGTGGTTGGCCCTTGACGTTAATTCCTTTGAGCAGTGTGTTTTTATTTCGGTTTAGGGGGTCTAGGCTAAAGTTGTAGAGTAGAGGGCTTAAGGGGTCTCCTTCTTTTAGTCCTCTCTGTGGGATAACTGGGTTGGTTAAGAGGCCTGCTCCCCGCACAGCCATGGTTGAAGACTCTGTAAACAACATTACCCAGTTTATAAATCTATTTGGAAGCTTGAATTTTTAAAGGCAGGCCCTAAGATAGGTCCAGTTCACCCTGTCATATGCCTTTTATTGGTCTAAAAAGACAAGTGCTCCAGAGTTTTTGAACTGGTAGACATTTGAAACAGTTTAGATGTTATCCCATATAGATCTTTTTTGGGAAAAATTCATATAGTGATGGGGATATCACATCAGTTGAACTTTCTCCTAGTCGTTTAGCCATAATTTTTGTGAAAATTTTTGTATCTGTGTTGGTTAGGAAAATTGGGCGCCAGTTGGATAAGTCTAAAATGTCTCCTTTCTTGAATAAAGTGACCGTGTAGGCTTCTTTGCCTCCAGGTAGGTGGTATGTTTCCATAATACACTTGTTCATTGGAGCTAGAAGAATGTTAGAGATGTTAGTAAAATATTTTATATAAAATTCATAGGGAAAATCATCAGGTCCAGGGCATTTCCCTCTTGGTGTACCTCATACTACTTCTCATAATTACTCGCACAATATTAGGTTAATTAAATTGTTATTTTAAACCGCGGTGTCAATATGTGCACTTCTAAGAAATTTTTCGCGTTTTCTGGTTTGACCAGCTTAGATTTATACAATTTTGTATAAAACTTGTGCACTTGGTCACAACTTCTTTGGGTGTTTCTGTTATGGATTTGTCCGGTTGACAGACCTGTGTACAAGCTATCATATTTTTACTGGCATTGAATCGGCGGAAAAAGTTGCTCAAGAAAGCTTCCCCATCTCATATGTTTTGCCTTTATTTTGGACTTCAACTTGGTGTTGGTGTTCATGGATCAGGGTTTTTAGCCAAGCAAAAACTCCACCCATTTGCGACCCCATCCATGGCTGTATCCCATTCTTGGTACGTTGTTTTCTAGATGGTCAATTTCAGCCAATGTGTATTTGATAATGGCTGAAACTGCCCTGTGTCTTCTAGAAGATATATGTTTAATTTGTTGGGTTGTTAATTTTTTGAAGTTTTCCCAGGTGGTTAGTGGGTCTGAGCAAAAAGGTGTTTGAAAATCCAGGGTTAAGGATTTTTTTAATCCAGAATTGAAATTCCAAGTCAGCTAAACTTCCTGGGCGTATTCTGCACCATCTGGGTGCTTGGGTACTTGGTTCCACCAGTTTGTAAGACACCAAAACAAGCTGATGGTTGGAGAATTCGATTTTTGCTGTTTTAAATTTTTGAATTTGGTGACAGAAAATAATAGGGCGAGTATTAGGTCTATCCTTGACATAGAGACAAGTGTACCATTGTGTACATGTGGGCATGTCATGTTTTGTAGCAGGGATTGCCTTTTTGGCAGTGGATCATATAGTCCCAGGGTAGTCTTTAGTACTCAGAGTTCCACTTGCCCTTGTGGTATCTCCATTGTGTATTGCCATTGGTCCATCTCTGGGTTAATCCATCAGTTCATGTCTCCCATTATGAAAGTATTTGCTGGTAGATTTAGTTGTGTTAGGGCTGTGAGAAATTCTCTTCAGTCCTGTGACCATTTGGGGTGTAAACACTGTCTATTGTGTGCACTTTGTGTGCCATGAGAAGGTTATGACAAGTACGCGGCCATCCAGGAAGGAATTTTTATTAATAAACTTAAAGTTTTAGTTCGCGCATACTATCACCCCACAGTGGAGCAACCAAAAAAATATTGTTGATAGGAGCACTTTTTCCCATGCCTCCTCCTCTCCCTGTGGACAGTGGGTTTCCTGCACCGCCAGGATATCCACAGGTGGGTTTCATAGGAGACTCAACATCTTGTCCTGGGACGTTAAGGCCTTGAGTCCCGCTATGTTCAGCGTCCCTATCTCTACTGAGATGCCTGATGCGCCTCAGGAGCGGTTGGCAGGGCCTCCCAGCCCTACTCCCTCACTCACATTGCTCTCCACTGCACCTCTGCTGCGGAGAGCATAACCATGAATAGGAGTTGGGGTGTATTCTGCCTTTTTCATCGCTGCAGTTTTCGCTCCTCTCTTGGCTTTGCTTGGTTTCAATGTATTATTGTGGTGCGCTTGTGTGCTTTTATTGGCCACATTATTTCTTGTGCATTCTATTGTTGATTTTCCTTCCCAATTGGGTTAAATTCCACAATTATGGGGGATGCACTGAACCCCAATTTTGCTGCATTCATTTCCAAATTGGGTTCCACCAAATTCAATCTGGTCAGATTGGGTGTATGTTTTTCCGCGGGATCTGATTGGTTCATTGACTCAAAAGCCTCCATGTCTTCCTGGATCTTCTCCAGCAATATGGTTGATTCCGCCAAGGCCTTTGCCTTTGCTGCAGCCAGCTTGCGAGCTTGTTTTGCCATTTTTTGTTCTTTTAGGGAAATATGGTCAAATTATTTTATATTGCTCATGTTCTCCCCAGTTGAATCCTTGTGTAGTATCCATGATTTTGGCGTACTCTGAGTCATCTTCGCCCATTTCCTCCTCACAGAATTCCATTTCTCTCAAACCTTCTCTTATGGGGCAAGCGTGGATCTTGTTCCCAAAGGCCTGGCAGTGGTTGCATATGGGGGTGCGCTTTCTACTGTTGCACGGAACAGCTGGGATTTTTTCCCATCAATGGTGAATGATGCAATGTGAGAAATTTTTTTATATCCTCTACTGCATCCTGGTTTGGTGTAATAATTGCTATTGCCTTCCCAGTGCTAAGGGTCAGCATCAGCTGAAATCGTTGCATTTTGAATTGTTTAATTTCTCCATATGCTTCCAAGTCTTCTCAGAGATGTCTTTCAACTACTGTGCATGCCAGTGTGGTCAGAAGATAGTCAAAAATTATGAAAATGTCTTTGTATTTAGTCCAACGGATGCATTTGGTTGGGACCAATTGCTGTCCGTTGGGAAGGTTGAGTACCACTCTGACCTTCGCTGCTTCATTTTCTTCTTCTGCAGTTTTGAACCCAAGATCTACCCAACCTCTGCGGATAGTATGGGTTGTTAAGTACACTGCATGTGGGAAAAATTTATGTTGGGCTTTGCCAAACTTTTCCCACATTGTCAGTGTTTCTACGCCCAGGAAAACTCATATCCCATGTTCCACCAATGACAGTGGTTGCGATTGGGATACTTCCATATAGCTGCAGTATTTAACCAAAAAATTAACAAAACCTGTGGGGGGCGCCACCTTGGCTATTTTATTTTTACTGAGATTTATGTTTGTAACTGTGCGCTTGGTACCTTTGGGCGGTGCAGGTCCAGGTCTGCTACCCTTTAACCACGTTTACCCAGCTCTTCACTTTATATTCATACTTATATCACTTGGTATTGATTATCAAATTGTGCTGTTTGAATTAAATTGTATCACTAAAAGTGTTAGTAATCAAAAAAGTTATTTAAATACCTTTTTTTAGCCATTATATTACTATTTAAATAATAAGTGGTGCAAGTTGAAGTAGTAATATATAAAGTTAAAGTTTTGTTATAATTGATATCAGATCTTTTCTTGACGTTATATACTCCTGATTATACAGAAAAATAAAATTGGCTCCTAACTTAATCTATGAGGCTGAATATGAGATGGCTTAGCTCAGTCTACTAAAGAACTTATAGCATTCTCTGCCTTACATCCAAACTTGCTAAGCTTTTGATTACCACCCTCATGATTGCTTTAAAAATTTATAATTGTGAATTATTCATCGAAGTTCAACTAATGCAGGAATTCAACTGTATACTTACTCATAAATAAAAGCACCTTTGACTTCAGGGGACATTGGATACCATTGGAATTTGTATCCTAACAAAAAAGGGGCCCTAGAAAAGTACCTGCCTTGCCAAAAATCCCACATTAATCTGCTTAGTAGAGTTCAAAGTTTGGGAGCGTTGTAATTGGTTTGACCAACCATATAGTATATATATTTTATAATATTTTAATCTTAATCAACTGATACTCAAATAAAGGATTCAATCCATTAATGATAATTGTTATGGCAAGTGGCCCACGTTTTATTATGAAATTGGTCAATTATCAATTTTTTAAACTTTATTTGGTGAAGGCCAATCATAGGATGGACACTTCCAATAAAAACTAACTACAAACCACCAAGAAAACTAGAAGCATCCCAGAGGATCCAAAGCTACATCCTGTTGCCAGCAGGACTTCAAGTGGAAGGAAGAGGGGAAGTGACAGGGGAGGCCTGGGAAAACTGGACATGAATGAAGGAAGGGTCCAAAGAGAGGAACCAGATATAGAATCAGGATGATACCAACTGGAAGTGGCGGGATAGCAGGTGGTCAAAAAACCAAGCTTGAAAGTGATCCGTGAGGTGGGAGTGGAAGCGACGCACAGCATTCACAGAGGGTTGGGGCAGTGCCAGATTGTGCATCAAGGTCAATAGTGTGGATTGTCCATAGCACTATTGCAACTATCAATGTGCAGAGCGATGGGTGGATAGGAGAGGATATGGAAATGGCGAAGAAGTTTTTAGACGGGATGAAAGCCTGCTCAGCTCCTGGAAAAGAGGCGCATTGCATCCCGCCAGATCACCTGTGATGGTGGGAATTCTTATAAGTAATGGGCTAATGACCGATTTTGAAATCATACAATGCATGAAGACTGAGAGGCATTGGACCGCTAAGCAGTCCAGTGCACCTTTCTCAGAATCTCCACACATGGGCGTGAATCTGGGGTTGTAACAAAGAATGATATGTGTACTGCCATATGTCCTTTTAGGTCTCCAGAGAGTATAGGATGTCCAGTTTGTCAAGGTAGTCCACTCAGGCAATGAGGGAAGACATTGTAGTACAAGGTTGTTTAAAATGACTTGCCCACGGACTTCTTGCTTGGAATGTGGATTAGGGCGACCCCTCTGGGCGGTGTTTCCACTGATGCTATTTCCTCACTCAGCTCTGCATGGAGAGGAGAATTTATTTGAAGTAAGATAACATCCCATGTGGGCCCATGGCAGAGTGATGAGAGGCCCTATACTAAAATAGAGAGTGGGGGTGAGGAGGCAAAGGGATAAGGCGAAATTGGAGTGGGCTGCACGCGATCAGTGTTGGTCTAAGATTGTGGGGTTGGTGACTTCAGCGATCCAAGTGCCAAGTATTTTGGCGGCATGGTCCTTGTAGTTGAGCAGGTCCATACCCATCACTATGGCGAGGTCCAATGTTGAAAAATTCACCATTTCTCAATGGTTCAGGGACTTGGCTAGTGCTAGGATCAACAGTATGAGGGCTGTTGACCCCTTGCTACGCTGCCTTCATTGGCGCCAGGGGGAGTGGTATTACTGACCACTCCCTAGATTCTTGGCCCAGCATCTAATCCTAGGGATCTCTTGCTATCCAGGATTTCTAGTAATGAATCACTTGAAAAAGAGAATAATAGACAAATGTATATCTTTATCTAGATAAAAAGTTAGGGTTTTTATAGTTTATCAGCCCACCCAATTAACTTTCATATAATCTATAGTTATATTGTATTCTGGGGTAGCACATGGCGTAACACTTTTTTAAGGCTTCAATCTTAACCATCTTAGGCATAAATCGGCAGAAAAATAAAATGTCATCAGTGTAACTCAACAGCAACTTAAAATCTATTCCAAAAATTCTCAGCATTATCTGCAAGTAACATTAGCATAAAAATCCTCAGCAACATCATCTGGCAATCATAATTATAAAATAATAGCATTGTCCGCTGATATCCTTATTAGTATATTAGTTGTAGATTTATCCTCAGCATTAGTCGCTGGTAAATCCTATTAAATCACTTTTTTTGAAGATTGATCCTTAGCATTAGTCGCCAGTAAATCATATAAAATCCATATTATTATATTGAAATAGCTCAACTCAATTGGTTGGGGAGCATGACGTGAAGCTGCACCATTAAAAAATCCTAAAATATCTATTAACAATCTACCTAGACGCTTTAGAATTGTTAGTTATTGAGAACTCATTTTTATGAGCTAAATTGAGACTGAAAAAACCAAAAGTAGAAGCAGGTTCAATTGAGTAAATCAGGTGAATTAATTGCATGTTGTAAATAACCGCTGAGATCCACTAAACTCTTTAAAGCTGAACAAGGTTAAATAGTCAATGTTGCATGACGTAATTAACTCAAACCACTGGGATCCACTGAAATCAATTGTCAGACCAGCCAAATTTTAGTTGGCAAGGATGCGAACATAAGGTGATCCATTGAATTAATTATATTAAGTAAAGGCAAAACCCTTATATTATATAAATTAATTGGCATCGATGTCTGATTAACAAATCATGTTAGCTGATATCAAAAAGGCCTAATCTGGTTAACAATCTCAACTGCCAAACATGACATCCAGGTGCACATGGGGAGGGCGGCCCAACAAAAACCACCCTTGAAGGAGGTCATACAAAAAGGCGAAGAAAGAGGGGTATAAAGTGATGGCATGGGCCACAAACCAGACTTTTGATAGGAGCATAGAGTTAGCAAGCACAACTTGGCCTGGGAGGGTACTCTGATGGGTTCTGAGGGAGGAGATGCGTTTTGTGATGTTGTTAAGGATGTGGTACTCCATTACCAATGAGGTGTACCCTCCCGCCTCCAACCACACTCTCAAATGGTGAACCAGACCATCTGTGGGTATTCGCACAAAAGGGAGCACAAGCGGGGTAAAATGGGGTGGGCGGGGCGAGAAAACCATAGATGTAGCTGCTGAAGAGACTGACTACGAGGCACTGGTGACCAGCAGGCTTGGTACTGGCTGAGGAGAATGATTCTCATTTCAGGATGCATTAAGGCGTCATTACTAACCCTGGATTAATTCCAGATAGTAGCTTACAGCGCTCGTGCAATATGGCTGTCAGACACCTTAACCACATAGTCATCAGCAAATGTCAGCATCCTAAAAGCTGCTTAGACTTGCACATGAACAACAGCAATGCGTGCATTCACATTGCAAAACAAAGTGTTAAGGCTGAAGTTGTATAAGGGTGAACTTAAAGGGTCCCCTTGTAGAAGGCACTTTTGAGGGTGAACCACACCAGTGCGGAAACCAGGGCCACACTCAGCCATAGTGGCAGACTCCGTGAGCAACACCCAATTTATGAACCTTTGGGGGATGTGGAATTTGTAGAGGCAGGCTTTGAGGTAATCTCAGTTGACCCTATTATAAGCTTTTTTTATTGGTCTAAGAACTCAAGCTCCCCTGATAGCCATGGATTGGCTGACATTGGATACAGTGTGTATGTTGTCTCATATTGACCGCTTGGGGATAAAACTGAACTGCTCAGAGGAGACCACATCAGAGGCAACTTCCTTTAGGCGTTTGGCCATAATTTTAGTAAATAACTTGGTGTCTGTATTAGCAAGTGATATGGGGCGACAGTTCGCAAAAGTCCAACTTATCCCCTTTCTTATACAGCGTTAACATGTATGCCTCCTGGCCCCCAGGAAAGAGGCGCGTTTCTAAGAGACATATGTTCATTGAGGCAAACAGCAGAGATGAGAAATAGCTAAAATATTTTTTATAGAAAACATATGGATTCCAATCTGAACCTGGGAACTTCCTGTGAAGTGCACCGCGAACAGCATACCAGATTTCATCCCAAGTAATCAAATTCATCAGCTCCAGGTAACGGGAGATGGTGCAGATATGCGTGCCATTGAGAAACTCATAATCTTGGCCAGCCTAACTGGTTTAAACTTATATAACTCAGAGTAAAATTTCGAACTTTGACTGCCACAGCAACTGGAGTTTCTGCAATGAAGTTTTATGACCTCCTTATCTGTATGAAGGCCAAGCTCTGTCATAGTTTCAAGAATCTATGGAAAAAGAAGTCAGAGCACTTGTCACTTACCGTTATATTTTTTGCCTTATACTGAACACAAATGCAATGTTTGTGTTGTATCAACAGTGCGTTTAGATGAGCAGACACTTCCGCCAACTTATGACCCCAAGCCAGGCTGACCCTGCATCAGGGATGTTTTACTCCAGGTGGTCCATTTCCACTAGCATGCACTTAATGACTGCTGAGGCAGCCTGAGAGCGACGTGATGAGATGTAGTGAGCCTGAAGAATGGTGTTCACTTTGAAGAGTAACCAGGTAGAGAGTGGGTCAGCACAGAATGGTGTGGCAAACTCCAGTGCCAAAGTTTTGGTGTCTACCCATGCTGAAAACATGGGCGATGTGATCTCAGCTGATTGAAGTTTTCACCAATTTGGCGTCTGCGCTGCTGGGCTTAATAAAGTGAAGGAAATCTAAAACAACCTGTGTTCAGAGAAATCAATTTTTGACATTGTAAAGTGCACATTTGGGAACAAAAGTGCAATGGGGAAAGAATGAGGTGAATGCAGGACATAAACTTCAGCTGACTATTTTGCACACGGGGACACGACGTGTTGGGTAGCAGCGGTGCATGTTTGAGGAGGGTATTAAAAAACCCTATGGTGGCTTTAAGAATGCAGAGTTTGATGTTCCCCTGCAGGGGAGTAGGCGTTGAAGGTCAGCAGTTGGTGGCCGGGTTGGCCCAGCAGTTCTGGTTTATCACCACTAACAAATCAGGTGGAAGCGGAAGGTTAGTTACAGCCAAAAGGAATTCCTGGAGAGACCATGCACAGGTTGGGAATAAATATCAACAATAGTGTGCACTTTGTCATCCCACAAAAAGGACACTACAAGCACATGGCCATTGAGGTACGATTTTTTACAATAATATAAAAATACAACTATAGGTCGCACATATAAGTACCCCACAGTGCAGCGACCAAACAGAAAGGAGTGGAGGAGCATGGTTGCTTATGTTTCATTGGCATTGTGTAAACAGTGGGTTTCCTGAATGGCCAGGATGTTCACAGGTAGATTATTTTTTAATAAACTTAATTTCCTACCCTGGGATGGTAAGTCCTTGAGTCCAGCGATGTTCAATGTCTCTTTTGTGAAGGATCCCCCCATCGCACCTTAGGTGCAATGGGAAGGGCCCTCTTAACCTTTCAGCACCACTTGGTCAGCAGCTGATTTTTGCAATCAGGTCTTAACCCCCATGTATGAGTCCTTGAGGGTTTCCTTCATGCTGGGTTTAGTATTGTTTTGGTGTTTTTTATTCTTTTAGTTCGATTTTTTTAAACAGTGTGCTCCTGCAGTGCAATATCAGATGTTGATAAATCTCGGTGGATAATGGGTTAGGAGAATTGTTTTCTATTGATACTTGCTTTTTTGCTCAAGTAAATATGACTCAGCCATTTGGTCCACACGTAGGTGGCCCAATCTTATTGGTGAGCAAATTCTTGAGCCGCTTCAGCTGTGAATAACTAAGTGTCATCCTGGGTCTAAGCAGGCGGGATCATGGATGCGGCCATACCCACTGTCTTGTCTGCTGCCCTAAAGGCCTTTTTGGCCTTTTTGCACTCTTGTGGGGACACAGGTTTTACATGAATGTAACACCCCTGCGCGCCCCATGGTAAGGTGCATCAGTGTTTTTGGCAGGTTCCTAATGGGATTCTGCGCATCCCATTGCATCAGGGAGGATTATGTTTTTAGCGATGCCCTCTTTGAAAGGGCATGTGTGTGCTTAATGTCCAAAAGTGTGACAAAAGGTGCAGATAGGGGTTGCTCTATCCACCATAATGTGGAACAGGTGGAATTCCTGCCCACTAATATTTACAACTACAGTGTGTGGAACTTGAGTAAAAGTATTTCATGATGACCGCAGTTGTGGTGATCACTGCTTTTGCTTTGCCCATGCACAGCTCTGGCATAAGAATGAAGGTCATAATAGCTTCTAATACCAACCATGAGGTGGTGCTCCAGCACTCTACGCTTTATTGTTGTGGGTAGGAAATCAAACGTGACAAAGATTTGATTTGATTTAGTCCAATGCATGCACTTCATTTCAACCACCTGTTGACCACCTGGGAGATCAACCACCATGCACACCTGTGCGGCATCATCCACTGCTTGCTTAATCTTAAACCCAAGATCCAACCATCCATGGGTCATAGAAAGTGGTGTAACATATACTGCAGCTGGGAAGCTTTTGTGCACATCTCCACAGAAATTTTCCCAAATGCCGTTAAATTAATATCCAGGAAAACTTGAGCCTCAGTTCCACTGATGACAGGGGTTGTAATGCAAAGATTTAATGAGCTGGTTGCATTTTACTAAAAAAATTATTCGAGGTGGGTTGACATTGGGACATATACCACGCCAAGAATGTTTTCTAGCCAGTACAGGTTTTAAATCAAAACCTGCACTAGGGGTGGAAGCAGTTTTACCCGCTCAGCTAACCACCCTTTGGTTGCATTTTACTAGCCAGGCTAAAATCTCTGGCAAAATACTCACCACCGTTTTATTATTCTTATCCAGGCCATCTGTATTGCTGGGGCATTTATGAATTTTGGATGGTACAAATACTGATGTTGTGCCCTTTACTACGCTAGCCCAACCTTTACCCAAAGTTGGGTGCACAATCATCTCCTCATATTGATTATCAAACATACTAGTCTTGAATCAAATTGGGATGCAACTAGTGATTGCAACTAGAAAGAAAATTTAATTATTAATTTACTATTAATCAAATTTTAATCCCTCACCAGCGCATTTCTCATTCACTAGAATTATCAGTCACCAACGCTGTGGCAATAAGTTGCTTTAATGCCTCCTATTTTTTGTTCTGTTAATATGATATTTTGCCCCACGTTGATGTAAAACATTGATATTAAAGAATAATATATTTACTTTGGCCAGTCATCAGTAAGTTGATTACATCTGGAATATTTTAATTACAACTGGCATATTGATTTTACGTTGAAAATGTCTCAAGCCCTATCAACTCGCTTTCTTGTTGTTGGGATCTTTGCCCATATTACCAGCCTGCTAGATTACCTGGTATTTCTAGGGAAAATTCCCTAAGGCAAAGTGAACTGGAAATTGGTTGGACTGAGTTAAAGAGGAACTAAGTTTGGGGGATTTTGAGATATTTGCCTGGTTGTATCCATCGGAAATTGATCTGATATAAACTTAAGATCTCATTGGGCAGAGTTGCCAATGAAATAGGGGCATCTGATAGTGATTAACTATCAAGTTTACCGATTGGGATTGGTCAGGTTACATCACTGACTGATTGGGAATTAATAGTAAGTTGTGAGGCGAGTGATGCCGCCTGCAACTAGTGAATCGATTGGTTGGTGAGTGACATGTCATAATGGGTAATAAGCCCATTACCTAAGCAGGTCGCTAGCCAAATATGGTTGGTTCGCTTGGATCAAGAGGAAAATGGTAGGGACACATTTTCTGACTCTTTCCGTTTGAGGTCTCAAGGATGTTCAATGATGGAATTTTAGCCAGGATGTGGTGGCCAACGCTTCTGAGACGAGGATGGGTGATTCAACAGCAACGGCTGCCATTTCATTAAAGAGGTGTCAACTGAGGGTTAGACAGCCAAATCACCCACTATATAATTTCCTAGAATTTACTATAATAAAAAACGGTGTTTTAAAGTAACTTAACAGAGTTTAGAGTTTACAGTTTTTACATTATCAAATCAGAGTATAGTTAGACTATCAGCTTCTATTGTGTTGTTCTGTCTCAAGGATAATATTGCAGAGGGCAATTATTAGAAAAATCTCAGAGAGAAGGGTAAATATTTAAGTGGGGATCTAGAGATGAAGGAGCCACAATCAGGGATAGCTGCTGACTGTGTGTTGGGCCAAAAGAGACTGTCACCGGGGTATCTCAGCAAATTTTGGGTGGATGAAAGTATAGGGAATAAATTCCTACAAGTACTACTTCAAGAGTATTTAATTGGAAATACTGGCTGAGCGTTGGGCCAAAATATAGTTCAATCTCAACTGCAGATAATAGTCTTTATACTATTGATTAATAATACATTCTATACAATAAAATGAAGTGCACGAGGAAATTCTACCTGTGCAGTAAAAAGGTTAGTAGGTAACTGGCTGATAATCAACCTAGAGTAAATTTTTACAAAAGTTGGTGCTCACTACAGGGGTAGTTGAGTTGAAGAATATAGAAAATGATAATCTATGAAGATGTCTCCAATTTTGGAAATAAGTTTCAAAGGAAGTAACGAAGATAGAACGTGAAGAGGATCATGTTCAGTGGCGTTCACCCAGCTCAGCAGTGGAGCTCCAAGTGAAACAAAATAAAGATACCCAAGTTTAGGGAAAAGGACATGCAGCCTAGATATGGTTCTATCTAGTGCTGCAAGGAAACCATTTCCACCGGATATCTATTTGAGATGAAGAGTATCAGCAGGGTCAACTTGGGTTGGAATTGGGCCCGCTGTAAATAGTCCCAATAGTCATCAGTTCCAACTTGGGTTAAAATTGGGCCCACTGGAAATAGTCCTGAGGAACAGCAGAGTTAACTCAGGTTGAAAATGGATCCGCTTAAAATAATCCTGAGGAGAGAGTGTTTAGATGATGCATTGGACGAAATAAGAAGCAATCAATCCAGAGAATTAGATTGCCATACCAATGCAGAGATGAAGTCAAAATAGGAAATGATTAATCTGAGACAGTGGAGATCATTTGAATCAATAACAATCAATTACTGGTCAGAAGTTGCTGGAGACAAGTTCATCAATTAATGATAAGTTGGATGAAGCTAACGAGGCTAGAACGACCTGTGTACTTAGGATAGCCACGAAGGCTGAGAATCGTTTTTAGGAGAAAAATGATTTGGACAATCGGATGAAACTGATGGCTAATAAGATACGAAGATCCAAAAGCATCTGTTGCCTAAATAAGAGATGAAATTAGGACCTGTTTAACGAATAACCAGTCAGGATTAAAGGCCTAATTTAGGAGAATTTCCATAAGTCGGCAAGTATAGCCTATATGTGAAAAGATAGCGCTGCTGGCCATATAGTGAGAAAGGTCAACACTAATCACAAGTATTGAGCTTAAGAGAAAATAGTTGTAATGTTCCCAGCGGACCTCTGAACCATTAAATGGTTATGTCATGAGATTTTGGTCAAGTCCCAGAAGGGGACCACTGAACAAATGGTTGGTTAAATCTTAAGAGGATAAGATTTTGAACCATATTAACTGGTAGGTTTAAGTACCCAGGACCCAGTTTGGAAGAAGGGGAAAAGAAGGACCTCTAAGCCTTTTTGTAGGTTGCAAGTCCCATTGCAAAAGAAAAATTCAAAAAATATATAAAATATTGATTTTTATGGTCTAAGAGTTTTGGACCTAAGGAGCGACAAGAAATCCTGGCAGCTGAATGGAGGAAATTCCACTCATGATGAGATGAAATTATCAGCTGGGGTAGCCAAAAGTATCAACCTATTGAATGATTAAGAGCAACTCGCTGATCTGTCAGAAGGCCAGCAAGAAGAGGTGCTTAAATTGTTGAAAAGTATTGGAGAGTATTCGCCCAAAAAATACTATTATTTGGGATGCACGAAAGATGTGATTCACAAGGTCAATACTGGGGAAAATCTGCCAATCAGGAAGAAATGAGATTGCCGGCATGAGTGCTGAGAGTATCAATCTATTAGAAGATTTATTTGGGACTTCACCCAAATAGCTGAACCATTATTCCATTTATTAAAGGATCTGAAAAAAGGATTTGTATGTAATGAAGAGGCCCTAGACTCCTTCGATGAGTTACGCCTGTACTTGATAGATTTGTAGATTCTGAAATATCCAAACTTCAATCCAGAGCTTATCATTCAAACTGATGCTTCATTGACAGCAATTGGCGCTGTAATGAGCCAAGTAGATGAACTTGGGGACGAACATCCGGTGGTATATGTGAGCTGGACACTCTCAGCAGCTGAGAGGAACTACACTGTGACTGAGTGGAAATGCCTTGCGGTCATACATATGCAAGCAGTTTTGGGTGTATGTCCATGGAACGCACTTTAAGGTGGTGATGGACCACTCTTCGCTGCATTGGCTGCACAATTTAAGAGAACTGGAAGGACGACTGGCCTGATGGGCACTTTTCTTCAGGCTTACAATTATGAGATAGTCCACTGAGTGGGGGCTTCTCACCAGAATGCGGATGGCTTATCATGGTTGCCAATTGTCCAGTTGGTATACCCGCAGGTGGATGAGCTATTCCAGAGAATGGTTGAAGGGAAAATCAGGGATGAGCCCTATAAAATCCAAGGTGAGCTTTGGAAAGTGATGTAAAACACCGAGACTATGGATGGACAAGTATCTAAGACAATCAACTGGAAGCGGCTATTATTCCCAAAACTTTCATAAGGAGCAGCAATAGTACAAGTAGCTCATAAGGTTGTCAGGCATGGAGGCCTGAGAAAAACAACTGACCATATTCAAAAGTATTATTACTGGGAATTGATCAACTATGATGTCGCGGATCCTCTGGCTTGTTGCGTGGAGTACCAGTTGCACATACCACACAAAAATACAACTGGATACTGACTGGTCCGCCCTAAATTCGCCTGGCACATGGTGTCCATTGATGTGATGGAACCATTGATGATGAGCACAGGGGAGAGTCAAGTACATCATAGTTGCCATTGACCATCTGATGAGATGGATTAAGCTGAAGGCCCTAACCAGAGTAGATGCTACCAGTACTGTGAGGTTCATCCTAGATCAAGTGGTATACCCGCATGGATGTCCACAAGTACTGCTGAGTGACAATGGGACCAACTTCACATCTCATGTGATCTAAGGTTAAACGAAATGATGGGGATCCAAGGAGTCATATCAGTACCATAGCAGCTGGAGAAGAATAGATCGGTAGAATGGGTCAATGGAACAATGGCCATGACGCTGAGGAAGCTAGTCACAGGGAGAACTTCCGCGTGGGGAACGTACCTGAGTTCAGTGACATTTGCCTACAACATTAGTCATCATACAGCGACGGTAAAGACACCACTTGAATTACTATATAAAAAAAAGGCCGCGTTGCCGCCGATTTTATATTTGGTAATGGAACTTATATCAGGGATGAGTACCAAGCAATACTTGAACTGACTGATGAGTATACTGATCTATATGCAATCACAAGCATATGATACAACCTTAAAGAAAAGGATACGAGTGAAATTGACGGATGATAAGGATTGACTGGCATTAGAAGAATATCAAATATGGGAAAGAGTTGCCTATTGTGATATGCATGGTTTCAGATGAAGAAATAAGTTAGATGGATTATGGTTGGGTCAGTAAAAGTGATTGTCAAGACAGCGACTGATGCTTACTCCTTCAAGAATCTCTTGGATGGAAGAGTTTTAAATTGATTCCATGCTAAGTATCTAAAGCATTGGATTGATTAAAAAATAAAAGAGTTCCCAAAGGACTGATGAACCATTAAGTTGGTCATGTCCTGATGATTAGGTCAAGTCCAAAAAAGGACCTCTAAACCATAGAAAACTGGCAGGTTTAAGTACCCAGGACCCAGTTAGGGGAAAAATGGATTGCCTAACCAAAACAAGGTCAAGTCCCATAGTAAAAAAAGAAGAATAAAGATAAAAAATTGAGAAAAGGTATTGAGAAAAAATTATAAACTGCATAGATAATAGAAGCTGATATATTTTTATAAATTTTTATTTTTAGTGATTGTCCTCAGTACAGGGATGATTCCACCTATGTTGCCTCTTGGGGGAGGGAGGATGGATTGCAGTAGGAATAAACAGCCCATCAAAATTAATATACAATTTGATGCTTGTGAGGATGAGACCTACACAAACCCACATTTAAAGAGCAGATGCTGAGCCCTGAGAAAAGCGACTAGGGTAAGGGAAATTGAGATGTCAGAGGAAGCCAATTGCAAAACCCCAGAGTGGGGAGGAAAGCAACAGTATAAAAAGAGTCAATCGGCAGATAACCCTGAGTGATCCTGATACAGCACCAGAGCTGGAAGGTTAGTTCTGAGCGCCTGCCAATGGGCTTCATCAAGGACACCAGATTTGTGGGCTGGCAACAAAGAAGAAATGCTCAATGGGGGTTGCCAAATTATGCCCCCTATCAACGCCATCAGGGGAAGATACCAATGGGAAGCGCCAGAGAAGAGATAGTTGTGCAAAGAGTGGATTGCATCCTTTAAGCGGTGACTACAGGCTTCTCGGAAGCTAAAAGCTGAATGAATGGTGGAACCCAGGCGAGGCTGGAAGCTTTGTGGACCAATTTCGAAAAACTTGGCCAGCAAAGCGAAGAGCATAAGTGGCAGTATCCCAATCCAGAAGTTTATCAATATCAGAGGGATTCAGCACTAAAGTCAAATCATCAGTGACTTGGGCCTGGAGTTCAGCATAGGGTAGCTCTAAGTGAATACTGTTACCAATTGAGATCTTGGAGACCAAAACAGCGGGTTTGTAAAATTGACTGAGTTAGAAGAGGAACTCAGGGAGCAGGTCTGACTCAGCCAGAAACAAACAATCCAGAGCAACTGGCATTATCTCCAGAGCATCTACAATGATGTTTGGAGAATCAGCAAAAGATCTAAATTCAGGAGAGTTTCAAAGTCCTACTCTGGGATTGACAGCAGAGGAAGAGTCAGTTTAGAGCTGTTCAAAACTATAGCCTGCCTGGTCTTGGAGGGATAAGTACTGTTTCTGGTAATTTGATGGAAGGACTAGCTGGTTGCACCAGACTAGGTCTATGAGTCCTGGAAGGACCATAAAAGAGGTTCCGTTGAGCATCCTGACTCATCTGCTGGAAGAGATGGATGTCTGGATCAGACAGACTATTGAGGAGCTGCTGGTAGCAAGACTCAGAATTTGACATAAGAGCTGGACGAGAGGGGGGATGTCGGACTTATATAGAAGTTGACACTATGCACTATACAATCCATTAAGCTCCAATTTTGGGAAATAAATCTCAAATTTAATGAGATAAGCTCATCAAGGGAAGAATTAAGTATGACTTATGCCAAAAGGTTATGAGCAAATTAACAAGGGCGAATAATAAATAAGTATTCTTAATTAAGCCATTAAAAAAACTTTTTCCTCTCGTTGCAATCACTTTTGCAACTTATTCAATTCAAGTCTGATCTAGTTTGATAATTTCACAGAGGGTATTAGTCTGCGCCCATGTCAGGGAGAACTTGGGCAAGTAAGTTAAGAGGCACAGGTGGTAGGCCCATGACCTCCAACGTTTGAAAACGCCTGGAGAAACTGGCAGAATAGAAAAAATAAAAAAAAACTGGCGGTCACTATTTCCCTGGAAATCCTCACTTGGCAGGCGCGATGTAACCAGTACATCAACATGCCACACTCTCAACCACTCTTGTCGGTGGAATATGGTGTCTGGGTGTTTCTGGATATCCAATAAACAGCTTTATGGGAAAAATTTTGTGGGGATGTGCACACTTTTTTCCTGACCGCGGTGTACATTGCACCTTACTCCATGACATGTGGTTGGATGGACCTCGGTTTTAAAAACAAGGAGGCAGCATACAAAGCTGCTTCAGTGCACATAGTGATCGACCTCCCCAAAGGGCAACAGGTCATTAAAACCAAATGCACCAGATGGACAAAATCCAACCAAATTTTCCTCACGTTTGGCTTTTTGCCCACTACAGTCAAGCATGCCAATCTGGAGCAGCACCTGAAAGATGGTTCACCATATACAGTGAAATACAATCCTTTGAGATGCAACACTTTATGCTGATGCCACATCTGTGTACTGGTAAAGCCATTTCAGTTCTGACTCCATCTGAGGAGATCGCAAAGGACCTAACCCAGATCCTGCACTCCACTTATATTAATATTGAAGGGCATACCACCCACCCTTTCTGGGTAACCGTAGACAGCGCACCCCCCATCTGCACCCACTGTGATGCATTTGGCCATAAGGCACACGTATGCCCCACTAAGGAGGGCATCACATTCCAAGGGCACCTTTGGCAGCCATGGCCAGTGGAGAGGCGCACTACAAACCAACCACCAGCACCAAATAGGTTTTCCCGTGGGGAACACAAGGCTGCTACTTACTAGTAAAGCCTATCTCCCCTCAAGAGCGAAAGAAGGCCAAACAGGCCTGCAGGGCCATGGCCAAGGAAGCGGCCAAAGTCGCCTCCGCTATCCCACATTCCCAACGCCAGGGGGACATTGAACCTTCGCGGTGGAAGCAACTTGGGAATCTCTCAACCAATCAGATTGGGAAGCCCATGCCAATTGGGCCACCCAATCTGAGGATCCGATGGGCGACTCAATCTCACCTGACCTTTGCAATTAAGCCCTAATTGAAATTGACTTGGTTTCCAGCCTCCCTGAAAAAAAAATTTTGACCTGAACTTTGGTGCAACAAACTCATCCATACCGTAAAAAATTTGTTCAACATCAGGGAAACAAAAAGTGAGGGCAAAAGCCAACGTGAACCTCTCTGCTAAAATTAACAAAACTACCAATAGTGTTGCTGCAAACACCCGCGCTGCCATGAAGGCCTGTGGGGATCTAGAGGAAGCTGGTGGGCCCAGGTGCCCACCCCTTGCACCTAAGGTGCGATGGGGGAAACCTTCACTTTAAGGACATTGAATATCGCCGGACTCAAGGCCTCACTGTCCCGGGCTAGGAAACTGAGTTTTTTACAAAAAAATTTACCTGTGGACATCCTGGCTAGCCAGGAGTCCCACTGTCCACGAGGTTCCGAGGATGCTTGGAAAACCATGCTCTTCCCTTCCCTATCCTTCTGGTCAGAGCACTGTGGGGTGCTAGTTCAGAAAAACAATTTTTTTTAATTTTTATTTGTCAAAATCCTTCCTCAATGGCTGAGTCCTTGTTGCTACATTCTCGTGGGCTGAAGTGGCGCACACTATCATCAACATTTATGCCCCAACCTGTGTATGAGAGCGTCAGGAATTTTTCTCATTGGCCAAATCCCTTCTGTTACCCCCTGACCCTTTTGTAGTTGGCGACATGAACTGTTGGCTAGACTCACCCACAGACCATTGGCCTTCCTTATCCCACGCCCCCCAGGTTCAAGTAGAACTTTGCGTTCTAAAGGCCACCCTTGGGTTATTAGATGCACTGCTGTGGCAAGCCCCGCTGCAAAAAAACATGATGCGCCCCATGTCCACAATGGCCAATTAAGGTCTATGACCCGCATCGACCTTATCCTCACACTGTCAAAATTTTGATCTCACATTTCCCACTTCCAAACAACAAAAATCGAATTCTCCAACCACCAGCTGGTCTCAATAACCTACCACTTACCTGTCACAGTGGCTAAGGCCCCACATTGGTGCAAACTCCACCCACCCAAACTTGTGTCGCCAGGATTTTCCACTTGGGTGGAATCACAACTTCAGCAAAAGACTTTATTACACCATTTTGCGTGGACCCAATTTCCACATGGCCAGCCTTCAAAGAGGATACCATCCGCCACAATAGCCACCTCTCTTCCCGATGCTCATGAGCTACATTGACCATCATTTTGCGCGCTCTGGCAGAGTTGGCACACCTATAATCCAACATCCCAGCCACAGGCTACAGCCCTGCTTGGGGCCGGAAGTGGGAAGAAGCAGCTGCCCACCTCAACGTGCTCAAAAGGCAACACAAACATTGGGTTTGTGTTCATTACAGGGCCAAACACATTACAGAGGGCGGCACGTGCACCACATAATTTTTAAAAAATTCTTCGAACTGCACCAGAGTGTGGCCTGCACACAGGCGCGGAGATGAATGATTCTGTCACGGATATGCCAGCTGAAGTTGCAATCAAGATAAAAAGTAATACTCCAAGTTATACCGATCTGAACTAATTCAGCTGGCCAAAGTGGCAAAATTTCTCAGAAGCACTCACATCTGCACCGTTTCCCATTACCCAATGTTAATGAATTTGATTACTCTGAATGAATTCTGGTCAGCCATCCGCGGTGCACCAAATCAGAAATGCCCAGGCCCTGATGGCATTCCATATGAATTTTATAAAAGTACTTCAAATATATATCCCCACAGTTGCTTGCCTCCCTTAACCAGAGCCTTCTGGATACGCGCCTTCTACCAGGAGGGCAAGAGGCCTTCACCGGCACACTCTTCAAGAAAGGGCATAAGCTATACCTAGCCAACTGGCGCCCCATTTCTTTAACTAACACAGATACAAAAATTTCAACTAAAATAATAGCTAACCGTTTAGGGATTGTAGCATCTGCCACCATCTCCCCAGAACAATTCAGTTTCATACCCAGAAGGTCAATTTGGGACAACGTGCACTCTGTGGCTAACGCATGCCAGTCCACAGCTTCTGGGGCACTTGTATTTTTGGACCAACAGAAGGCTTATGATAGAGTAAACTGGAAATACCTCAGGGCCTGCCTCCATCAATTCCGCTTGCCCCCTCACTTCACCAACTGGGTAATGCTGCTCACAGAATCTGCAACAATGGCAGTGCGTGGCCCTGGCTTCCTAACGGAAGTAGTCCGCCCTCAAAGGGGCTTACGCCAAGGGGACCCCCTTAGCCCACTCTTATATAACTTCAGCCTTGACCCACTACTTTGGAACGTGAGTGCCCGCATCACTGGAGTCCATGTACCAGGCCAAGCCCCAGTCAAGATGATGGCGTTTGCAGATGACTGTGTGGTTGGGGTGTCTAATAATCAAGATGCACGTGCACTTGAAGCTCTCATCCAGAAGTATTCCCAGGTAAGTAATGCTGCACTGAACGCTTCCAAAACCGAAATCATCCTCCTTGGTTGGTATCAAACCTGCTGGGCCCCAGTGACCAGTGCCCAGCCTGGCCCATCTGCTCGCACACGTGCTCGCCTTCCCTGCTCACCCCACACCGTTCCACTTGTGCTCCCCTTCATGCCACGCCCTACCATAGGGCCTGTCCGCCATCTGGGCGTGTGGGTGGAGGAAGGCGGGTATGCCTCAGCAGTAATAGAAAGTCATATTCTAGACAACGTGACGAAGCGCATCGCCTCCCTCAGAGCCCACCCTACTTCCCTTACTGGCAAAGTTGTTTTAGCCAACTCTATGCTCCTCTCCAAAGTCTGGTTTGGAGCCCACGCCATCGCCTTCGCCCCAGGTTTTTTCAATTTTATGTATGCCCTTCTGCAAGGGTGGCTTTGGTCAGGCCGCCCACCTCCAGTGCGGCTTGAGGTCATGTTTGGCCCTTGTCGTCATGATGGCATGGGCCTGCTCGACTTTAAAGCCCATACTGCCAAGATCCTGGGCACCTGGATTGTGGCCGTCACTGCTCTTATGCTCCCCTCCCAACACTGGTCCCGCGCGGCCTGCTCCAACTTCTCCCGCGCCTTGGGCCTTAACAATCCATCAAACCCTCGCTCCTTGATGAAATACCTGGCTTCCCACCCATCGGCAACAGGTCCTCACGGTACTAAAACCCACTACAAACGAATCCTCCTATCCATGTGGAGCGCTGAGTAAAGAATTTGTATTAGTGGACACACAGCACAGAGAGGCCGCCCCTCACCTCAGTTCACACAGGAGGTACAGGGGCTACCCATTTAAGATGGCTTGAACCCCACATGGCCCCATGTCCTATCCAGGGTGGACTACCTGGACATGATGGACATCTTTTATTCCATTGAGACCCAGAAGACTATTTAGAAATACGCACACCACCCTCTGTTACAGCCTCAAATCCGTTCACATGTGCGGCGCTGCCTGAGGCAGGTGTACCATACGACTGAGCGCTCTAATGCTTTACACTCATCCTGCGTCGTGTGTGGCCAGTATGGAACGCTGTTCCACCGCCTGGAGAAGTGCCCTACCTCTAAAGTGATATGGCGCGAAGTTCAACGTCTGATTGACCAGGATCAAACACATCCCTTCAGTCTATCAAGAGATATGTTTGCTATATCCATGTTATCCTCCCTTCCACCCTCCCTCCATGCTCTGGTGGTCACAATCGCCATGTGGACTATCCACACGATTGTCTTGGATGCCATCGCTGGATCCACCCCCACCCTCCCAGAAGCTGTCCACAGATTCCGGTCCCATTTAGTGGACCACTTTCAGGCATGGATGTTTGGGTACCTCCCACCGCGTCGCTGACAGCTGGTCTCCTCCTGGTTCCCAGTTTGGTTCATCAAATCGGACCCTTTCCTCCACACATGTTCAATTGTGTCTACGGCCCCTTCACACGTTCCCTCCCCCTCCCCATAGTGGCGTTTTTGCTAGCAACAAGAGATAGCATTGCTTCTCTGCGGTGCCTTCCCTGTTACTAAGTTTTGTTTCTTTTGGGTCAACATTTGGAAGTTTCTGTACCCCTGGTCAGCCTTCCTCACAATAAATTAAATTAATTAAGCCATGAAATGAATATTGACAGCAAGAGTCTCCTGTCTAGGATGAGGAGAAAATCAGGAAATCAAGGACGCCGGACCAAGAATCCTGAATATGACAGTGTGTCATATACCCTGACAGGAGGAAAACTGGATCCTGGGACTAATATCGTCTTGAGTATTTAGATCAGTCTAGTATGACAGAAGGTCGTGGGGACCGCGCTCTGAGAAGGTGGTAGCGAGGAGGAAGAGGAACAACGCCATATGCTGAAGGTCATCCTGAGCAGCGTTGAGTATTGATGAGTGTACTCTGCTTGAACCAATGAAGTATTTGACCAGGTGTCCAAAGCGGTGTTCTAATGCCCTGGTCCTTTTCTCGCTGGAAATCTAGGCAAGAGGTGAGATGTGTTGAGATTTTTGCCCATATTCCCAGCCTGCTAGATTACCTGGTATCACTAGGGGAAAATTACCTAAGGAAAAGTGAATTTGAAATCAGTTGGCCCAAGCTTTGGAGGAACTACATTTGGGAGATTTTGGATATTCACCTGGTCATATCCGTCAGGGATCAACCTGGATTAATACTTAAGATCTCATTGGGCAGAGTTGCCAATGAAATAGGGGCATCTGATAGTGATTAACTATCAGGTGTACCATTTGGGATCAGTCAGGTTTCATTACCAACTGATTGGGAATGAACAGTAAGTTGTGAGGCGTTTGATGCCGCCTGCAACTAGTGAATCAATCAGTATGTGAGTGACCTGCCATAATGGGTAATAAGTCCCATTACCTAAGCAGGTCGCTAGCCAATTATGGTTGGTTTGCTTGGATCAAGAGGAAAATGTTAGGGACACATTTTCTGACTCTTTCTGTTTGAGGTCTCAAGGATGTCCAATGATGGAATCCTAGCCAGGATGGGGTGGCCATCGCTGCTGAGATGAGGATGGGTGATTCAATGGTAATGGCTGCCATTTCATTGAAGAGGTGTCAACTGATGTTTAGACAGCTGAATCTCCCAATATATAATTCTATAGGATTTACTATAATAAAAAACAGTGTTTTAAAAGTAACTTAACAGAGTTTAGAGTTTACAGTATTTGCATTATTAACTTGCTGTATAGTTATACTAAAATCTTCTATTGTGTTGTTCTATTACAAGGATATTATTGCAGAGGGAAAATTTTGAAGAATCTCAGAGAAAAAAAGTAAAGATCTGAGCGGGGATCTAGAGATGAAGGAGCAACAATCAGGGATAGCTGCTGACTGTGTGTTGGGCCAAAAGAGACTGTCACCAGGGTATATCTGCAAAGATCAAGTGGACGAGAGTATAGGGAACGAATGACTACAAGTACTACTTCAAGAGTATTTAATTGGAAATACTGGCTGAGCGTTGGGTCAAAATATAGTTCAATCTCAAATATGGATAATAGTCTCCATACTATTATTAATTAATAATACATTCTATATAACACGACGAAGTGCACAAGGAAATTGAACCTGTGCAGTAAAAAGGTTAGTGGGTTGCTGGCTGATAATTAACCTAGAGTAAATTTTTACACCTGTGCTAATTAGGATATTATTCTGGTAGTTAACCAATCTTAAGTGCTTCTCAGTAATCATAAAATGCACCAATGAGAACTCTGTTATAGAGGGAATATCTTAGTAAAGTTGCTAACGTAAAGGTGGACTCTTGTTAAGATTCTGATATACCTGGACAATAAGCTCTAAATAGCTATGGCGGATTGGCTAGAATCGCCATTCATGATTATTAGTGTACATTTATTTGAGCGCCTTGGGATAAGGCGATATGGATCAGGAAGGACAATTATTAGATCGCCACCAAATAAGGTAATAAGGAGATGTTAACATGACAAATACATAGTAGATTGTTTCAAACTAAGGCAATAGAAAATTGAAGAATAGAATACTCTACCAGAGCCAATGAGAATATGATAGAACTGAATATTCTGAGCCAAAGGAGCGATATTGATCAAGGTTGCTGATGTATAATCAAGATAAGACAATTGAAGGAAGGATGATTGTCAGTAGGATGAAGAGAAAAGAGCAACTAAAATTGATAGTATTAACTTATTTAAAGTAGTGTGGTCAGAGCGGGTTGCTTCATATTTTTATTTAACTGAGGTAAGCTGACCAGGGGACAGAAATTACCGAATATTTGTGAAACTAAGAGAATAACTAAGAAATATAAAAAATTGGGCACCCCAGGGTACTCAAGTTACCCCTGTTGCCAGCGGGACTGCCAGGTATGGGGGGTTGATGCACTACTCCGAGTGGGTTTCCCCTGCTATGGTGCAGGTGTGAAGGAAAGGGTCTGTGTGGAGGAACCAGAGTGGGAACCATGATTCTATGAGCTCTTTTTGTCTTGGTCTCATATATCCATAGAGCCAGGCTTGGAAGTGCTCAAGTAAGTGGACATGGAATCTGTTAATAATCCTATGAATGGTTGGGACCGTGCCCTTGAACGCAACTAATACAATTGTGTGTATTATCCATATTGCAATGGGTATTATTAGGGAGCGGAGGGTAGATGGGATTGGTGACTCGATCTGGAGCGCGAAGATACTCTTTGATATTGAGAATTTCTGTTCGTTTTGAATCTTGAGCAGGCGTGCGACTTCCTGCCATATAGCTTTGGTTGGGGGGCATGTTTCTAGGCGGTGATGTAGGGATCCCTCCCCTCCACATACTGCACATGTTTTGTGGAGGGAGTTGGAGCAAGGGTCCGCCATCCTATAGGTCCTTCTCAAACAGCGCTAGGCATTTGCTCTTATCCTTGGCTATAGGAGTGGGTGGTGAGTCATTTTCCACATTGCTTTCTGTGTGGTTAAATCATAGGGAATGTCCAGCATATCTAGGTATTCTATCCTAGCTATGCTTGGGGGTTGTTGCGAGCATATCCCTCTGGGGGTGGTTTTCTGGGTTTCTTAATTTGAATTGGGGGCTGGGTCGTCCCCTTCCCTGTATAGTACCCATGTTCTCTATGGTCCATCCCATATGGCGGATAGTTCGGAGGATATGTTTGAAATGAGGGGAGGTTCAATGCGAACCTGTTGCAGTAGGGTGCTTGGCAAGATATGAAAGTAGTCTGGGTGGACTATGTGGGTTGGTTAATTTGAGCGCCTGTGCAAAGTTAGTCCTTGCTGCTCTGGACTAATGTTGTTGCGGGAGGTCTGGAGCAAGGATTTCCTTTATCCAGATATCTAGGATGTGATTGGCATGGCTCTCAAAATCTATTAGTCCCATGCCTCCGCTTGAGCGTGGGCCAAATAGTGTTTCCATCCATATAGGAGGGTGAGAGCCAGGCCACAGCCAGCCCTGGATAAGCGCGCGGATTGAGGTTATAAAGGTAGGTGAGAAGGCTATCGCATGGACCTGGTACCACAGTATTGGGAGGATGAGCGAGTTAGCAACTGTAACTCGTCCTGTTAGTCCTGGGGTTCTCCCCTTGAGGGAGGCTACGCCTTTGGATACCCGTTGTAACAGGTTACTTTCCATTGTCTCTACAGCATATCCCCCTGGTTCTAGCCAGATTCCAAGGTGTCGGACAGGAGTGGTGGTGGGAGGTGTTGCAAAGGGTAAAATAATTGGGTTTTTTCTTCGAGTGTTGGTGTAAGGTTCTGATGTTGTGGCCCAATTGTTTGTGTATTTGCCTAAGAGGATGATTTCTGTCTTCCTTTTGTTGAGCGATGCATTGCTCACCTTGGAGTATCCCTTTAGAGTGTGTTCCAGCTGTCGGGCATCCTCATTGTTTGCTATACATGCTACGCAGTCATTTGCAAAGGCCAGTATCTTGACTGTTGGTTGTCCTTGTGCGGTTATCCCCATGAGATGTGAGTCAGTTACTCGGAGGAGCGGGTCAAAGCTGAAACTGTATAGCAGTGGGCTGAGGAGATCCCCTTGTTTGAGCCCTCTGTGTGGTTTGATATTGTTTGTTAGAAATCCAGGGCTGCATTCAGCCATGGTTGCAGATTCTGTTAGGAGCATCGCCCATTTTATGAATCTTGGTGGGAGTTTGAAGGCATGTAGACATTCTTTTAGGTATGGCCAGCTAACACGGTCATACGCCTTTTCCTGATCCAAGAAGACCAGGGCACCAGTTGCTTTGGATTGGCAAATTTTTGCAACAGGGTATTTTGTTCCAGATTGAACGCCCTGGTATAAACCCAAACTGGTTGGTGATAGGACGTCAGATGCAATTGCGCCTAATCTAGCTGCTATTTTTTTGTTAGAATCTTTGTGTCAGTGTTGGAGAGTGCAATTGGGCGCCAGTTGGCCAGGTCCAACTAGTCATCCTTTTTATACAAGGTTATAACATACGATTCATAGCCTTCTGGTAATAGGCGTGTTTCCAACAAACTCTGGTTCATTGACGCCAATAGGAGGGGGGCAATTTGTTGAAAATATTTTTTTGTAAAATTTGTAGAGTATCCCATCAGGCCCTGGGCATTTCCTACGTGGTGCACCGCGAATTGTTTCCCAAAGCTCCTCCCATGTGATAAGGGATAGTATATTGTAATTTGGTGGTGTACTTTGTATCTTGGCAGTTTGAATAAATTTTCTAATTTTTTGTGGATCTGTTGGCATATCACAATATAATTCAGTGTAATAGCAGTGTACTTCCGCCTTGACCTCCTCAGGGTCAGTTGCCACGGTGCCATTGGTCTTGTGAACCTGTATGCATGTGGGCTGGTTTCCGCGGGAGTGGAATTGGTGGAAAAAGTATGTCAAACAGGTTTCGCCTTCCTTTATGAACTTACCTTTGTTTGATACTTTGATTCTGTGTTGGTGTTCAAAGATGAGATTGTTAAGTTGGGCTGAAATTTCTGCCCATTTGCATCCCCAATTAGGGCTATAGCCAAATCTCGGAGTATTTATTTCCAGGTGGTCTAGTTCTGCCAAGGTATGCTTGATTGTGGCTGTGTCCGCGGTATAGTTGCATGATGCAATATGTCAGGTTTTGTTTATTAAATCTTTTTTGAAATTTTCCCATGTTCTGATGAAACCCGAAGTGAATGGGGCTGTGAATTCTGGGTTTGTAGCTTTGTTTCAACTCAGTCAAATATCTTGGACAAGTTTATATTTTCTGGGTGAAGCTTTCTCCAAGGCGACACCTGTGTGTGGGATTGGGTTGGCGCTAAATGCATTATGACTAATCGGTGATCAGAAGAAATTGTTCTTTTTTGTTGTAAATTTGGAGATTCTTGAGTGGTGGGATTGTGGGATGAGGATGTGGTTAATAAGACTCATCAATATGAGCAGTCCCTCACATATGTTGGGTCTTGTCGTATGGGGAAGGATTGGTGAAATGGGGGGAAGAGCATCCTGTAAGCCAAGAGATGCCTTCATTGTGCGATATCATGGGTGTCCAGGTGGGTATCCCCTGGGATTAGGCCATCAATCTGTATTGGGTTATCCCAGCAGTTGAAATCGCCTAACATGATGATATCTGGTGGGAGGGTGAGAGTAAAAAAATTTTCAAAAATTTTTTTCTCTCAGTTGCAGTGCACAGTGCGTAGATACATGCTAACGAAATTATTTCATCTTGGCATGTGATTGTTGCTACCAGGACTCGACCATGCAAGTGTGATGATGAATTTGTAATTTAAAACTTTTTGTTGTTTTGGACTATCACCCCACAGTGAGACGTCAATACTGATTGTGATGGTGCGACCCTGGTTGACCAGGATTCTTCTTCCCCTTGTAGGCAGTGGGTTTCTTGGATGGCCAAGATGTCTACAAGAGGTTTTCGCAGGAATGCCAGCTTTTTGTCTTGGGACGTATGAGCCCTGGCTCCCACAATGGCTAATGTCCCTATTGATACTGAGGTGCCGGCGGCGCCTCAGGAGCGGTTGGGAGGACCCTCTGGTCCTATCCCACCGTGGCTCATTTTGGCCATGCTCCGCGTCTGTACTCCAACTCTTTCACTGCCATTGTTGGTTCCCTTGATCTGACCCAATGATACAAGGGAATTGCAGTTTTTTGCATTTGTGTCAACTTTTCCTACACAGGTCTCAAGTTTATTTTTGATGCGGGTTGTTGATTTGATTTTATATTTTTGAGGTTCAACTTTGTTGTATTGTGCACCGCATTTTCACCCAAATTACGGTTGCATTGTTCCTCAGTATGTGCATGACTGATGACGCTTTGTGGCTCAGTCTGGTTACTGTGAAAATTTTCGACCTGGGCATATTGTTCTGATTAGTTGGTTCGGTGAGTATCTGAAATATCCTCCTGAATTTGTCCGTGGTTAATGGCGGATTCCGCGTGTGCCGCCGCTTCAGCCGCTGCTCTCTTGCGGGCTTTTTGTGCTGCTTTATGATGTTTACTTGTAACTGGGTCCACGATGGAGTATAGTCCATCTTCACCCCAGAGGAATGGGTGGTAGCCATCAGTCATTTTGGCGAAGTTTTCATTATCTTCGTCCATAGCTTCTTCACAAAAATCATTTTCCATTAAGCCCTCTTTTACAGGGCGTGCATGTTCCTTGTGGCCCAGTGAGCCACAGTGGTTGCAAATGGGTGGTGTGCGTTCTGGTGTAACTCAGAATGCAGCTGAATGGCCCCCATCTGTGAAGTGAAATTCTGCTGCACAGGGAATTCTGGATAAATCCTCTTCCACTTCTAAGAAGAGGTTGATTACAGCGATAGCTTTGCTCGTGCACAGGTCGGGCATTAAGTGAAAATGCTGTAATTCAAGTTGTTGGATTTCTCCGTAGGTCACAAGACCTTTGCAGAGCTCCTCCTCGATTACCTTATTAGGAAGGTTGGTGGGGAGCGAGTCAAAGGAGATAAACAAAGTTTTCACTTTGTTCCATCTGGTGCACGTGGTGTGCACAATTTTTTTGCCCTCAGGGAGGGCAATTTCCACACAGATTAATACTGCGGCATCGGCTTCATTGGCTGTTTTGAAACCAATATTGATCCAGCCACAGCCCATGTTGTTGGTGGCTATGTACACCATATGAGGGAAAAGTGAGGGCTGTGCCTCGCATGTTTTCTCCCACAGGGTTGATGACTCATCCCCAAGGAAGAGTCTGATCCCGTGTTCTACCTTTGACAAAGGTTGGTTGAATTGAATGTACATGTATTGTGTGTACTTTACAGTAAATAACATAAACCCAGATGGTGTCAGAGTTTGCAGTTTCTTTGCAGATTGGGTTCCTGGTCCCCCTCCAGGGCGTTTCTTGACCTTAGTTGCACCATTAAGCGCACCGCTTGCTGCAACGCTCACCCATGTTGTATTATTTTTGTTATTAAAGTCGCCCATCTTTCCTGTGTGTGATTATCTAAAATTGCTGTTCAAATCAAATCGTATTAACTAAAGTGATTGTTACAAGAAAGAAAAGCGGGTTGCTTCATAATTTATTGAAGTATTTGTAGTATGTTTAAAGAATTAGCAATCCTCATATAGTCCATCCGTTTCTCAGTGGGTTAAACCTTGTGCAACCCTTATGGCAATATAAAATAAATCGCCAAAACTATAACAATGGTGCTCACTACAGGAGGCCCATTGATCAACCACCAAAAATAAAAATATGTAGTTGCTGGCCATGTCACATCAGGCCTGCTTTGACAGGGAATCCTCATAGAACACTGTGCCAAATGAATATGTGGAAATTAAACTTGCTTTAAATGTGGTGCTCAAGAAGCAGGATGAGCTCATTCAGGAGCACAACTGTAATAGTCAGAAAATCCCAGTTTCTGACCACCATATAATAAATGATTCTTTGGCGCACCAACAGCACCAAAGCAGCCTAACTTTCAAGTAGGGAGAGGATTGGTGCACCAACAGCGCCAAACATTCCTACTAAAAGTTAGTTATGCAAAGTTTAACAGTGGTCAGTCTGACCCAACCACGCAACAACTCATCATAACCAGATACCCAAAAATGACCAACAGGTAAGCGAGGTATGCTAACCCCTAACAACCTTTATTTTTTATTCTGGAGATAAAAAAGCCGCCAAACAGAGCTTGTCTGGGAGCAAAGACAATGCTCCCCAAGAGGGAAAGCTAAGTGTAAAATTCTGAAGTGAGCTTCAAAATTGGCAGGCACGCCTTTTAAGGCTGCCCTTCAGGGGCCTCACCCAAATCATTGATTAGGCTCATATGAGCCTAATATACAATTTGGGTGAGGCACAAACCAGCGTCCAAAACTGACCAAAAAAAAGTCTCTTTAAAAAAATTGACTCATATATATGGAAAATCTGAATCCATGTTGAAATGCAACAATCAAGACAAACTTGACTATTACATTACCCCCCACTGGAGAAGAGCCCCTCCCCAAAGAGGGGCACCACAGTGGAAGGCTGCCACGATGAGGGCTTCCTGGGGCGAGTTACCTTGAGCCCCAGAAAGTTAGCCTGAAATAAACTCTGGGCACCTCAAGGGAAAAGAGAAATGCCGAGAGTAATTAGGAATGGGCTGCCAGAATCAGCTCACCCAGCATGAGGACGCACGCCCAGCATGTGGCTGTATTGCTCCTTCCCAGGCTCCTGTTGGTGATGCTCATCCCATACAACCAGGAAGGCGCTTTCTACAACAGAAGTGCAAGATGTGCGTGCAGTTCAGCATGGCTGGACGGCCATCCCCTTTCTGGGCGGACCATCCATTGGTGAGGGAGCCCTTCTGGGTTGGTCCCCTTGGTACCAACTGAATCCCTGGTGAGTAGGCTGCCTCACCGGGATTTTCAGCTGGCTGTCACTTTGGATCCATAGTTGACCATCAGTCACCAACTCCCAACAGTGCTGGTTCCTTGACAACTGGGACCAAGTGACCACTAAGGTTGGCCAAACTGGGTATAAGAGGTGTGCAGCGCATATTTGACTTTGGAATTATGTAACAGTCAGAAAAGCCCAGTTTTTGACCGCCATATAATAAATGATCCTTTAGCGCACCAACAGCACAAAAGCAGCCTAACTTTGAGTAGGAAGAGGTTGGTGCACTGACAGAGCTAAGAAATTCTACTACGAGTTGGTTATGTAAGTCAGAATAGTGGTTGGTCTGACCTAACCATGCGAAATCTTTTGTAACAGATACTTAAAAAAGTCCAACAGGTAAGCGAGGCATGCTAACCCAAAAACAATCTTTATTTTTATTCTCGAGATAAAAAGGGCCTTCCAAAAAGAGCTTGTCTGGGGAGCAACCAACAATGCTCCCCAGGAGGATAATCTAGGGGTAAAATTCTGAAGTGAGCTTTAGAATTGGCAGCACACCTTTTAATGGCTGCCATTCAGGGGCTAACCTAAATCATTGATTAGAATCATATGAGCCTACTCTGCAATTTGGGCGAGGCGCAACCCAGTGCCCTAACTAAACAAACCAAAAGTCTTTTTTTAAAAATGATTTGACTCAGACTCAGAAATTCCTAATCCAAGTCAAAATGCAACAATTCAGACTAACTCGATTGTTATAAGAATGACATAATGAACCAGCTTGACAACACGTTCAGTCAAATGCATTTTCTTGGACAACACAAAAAAAACTTGCTAATCCCTTATTTGACAATTGTTGATAAATTGGTATGACTGGATATAGGCTATGAATTCTGGCAGATCATAAATTAGAGTCTAGGCGAACCTTGAGATTGAGCGGAAATTATATTGATGTTAAACTGAATCATTTATAGTATCAATAGTTAGGCAAAGTGAAGGAATTCTGCCAAAACCTTGAGACAGATGAAAGCTTCTAAAGTGGAACAAATAATAAATTACTAAGCAGAAGGGTTGAATTGACTAAGAATACTGAGACAAGAGTTGAGTAGAAGAATGAGAGAGGGAGGTTTTTGAGTAGTCCGCAGGTAGGTTCTGCGTTTTTTTATAATAAAATTGTTGATCAGGGTGATTGCTCCATATCTTATATATATTGGTTTTAATAAGGATTGGAGATCTGCATATTGTCCGTTTTGTTGCTCAGTGGCAAATATCCTGTGCAACCATCTCAGCAGACTAACACATATCACTGAAAAGTTAACCTTTGGTGCAAGCTACAGGGGGACACTGGCCAACTTTTAGCACAAATGGCACTAGGGCATCATGGCGAGCCCTAACTCTTCTGCAAAAATCTAATTGGATTTCATGACTGATAGGCCAGGAAAACAATGCAGGAATCCAAAAAAGAAATAGCACTATTCATGGTAAAAATACCATGGGGCAAATATACTAGGATGGAATTGCAATTGGGTGATTATCCCACAATTGAGGCAGATCAACAAGTCAGGTCCACTAACGTGACCCCTCAGCAACTGTGGGGTATCATGGGATTTTCTTTTGTGGGGTTACTTCCTCTATGAAGATGTTGTGGTGGAACATACGCTGAGTCTGTTTTATAATCAACAGGACCAAGGATCTCATTATGCGTTTTATATGTCTTGACGCTACCACCATGAGGATGTCTCAATGTCTCAGCATACATGGAGCTGAGAAATACTTGGTTGCGTATGTTCAGCCTTTGATCCGCCAAATATTGCATGTGTGGCCCAACATAACATTGAGATCAAAACATCATGAAGTTTATCCAAGTGCAACAGAACTACACTCACCTCTTACTTGACTGCCTCGACCACTCTTCTCAGAGATCCAGTGGGCACTTGTGCACGTGGAAAGTCATGTCATGGACGTCCACCATTGATTGGATGAATTAGTTCCACCGTTGAATCATGAGTTACCCTGAGTAATAGGGGAATTGTTAGACTGGTGTGGCCTTTTGGAAGAATGGATCCAGTATGTCACAAAGTTGTATAGTAACAAAGAGTGGTTTATGGTGGACCTGGCGGAATGGGCCGAAGGTATTGAAGCAGCAGTGGTTTAGATTAGGGACTGGGTTACCCTGACAGAGCGGCGGATGTTGAATCACGCTGACTCTGTGCCCATCAAATTTAGTCAACTTAGTGCTGAGCGGAGTAGCCAGTAGATGGCTGACCATACAACCAGCTATTTTTATTTGGCATCCAAGAGTAAAGTCAGTTGCAGGGTCGGATTATCATTTGGAGAGTGCCAGTCAGGCCGCTCAGAGTTGGGATATAACTCTTCCATTCTTTGAGACTGTGGAGTAAACTGATATGTGAGTGCGCTTGGATAACCTTTGACAGGCCAATGGTGAGCTGATGCAGGAATGAGACGCTTTAGTTTATCAAGTAGACAAGGTGAACTGACAAGTGCATGACACCAGATAAAAGAAATTGAGAATAAAGAGCACATTAGAGGATGTCTCTCATGGCTTCAGGCGATGGAGCGTAAGCTGGACACAGAGCAGGAATTCCATCGTGAATTGTATAATGAGTTTAAAGTGCTTCAACAGGGCTTGTGAGATGGCCAGTGTCAGTGCTATTTGGTCAAAGGTGAGTGGATAATTGACAACAATTTGCTGAACATACTGGTAAAGGAGAAAAGGGGCATTCAGCGGCGAGTCTGGAGAAGGATGCTACATATCAGCCAGCAAGTACCCCCAGGAGTCATGGAAGTTCTACCCATAATCCAACCTCCTCTCAGTCCACTTCGGCGGATTTGCATCCATCTGCATGACTCTATCCTAGCCCAAAAGGAGATGTTCCCTTTGGCCGTCCTGAACCTATTCATGACATTCCTCACGCCTGAAGAATGGAGCAAAGTTATTTTGTTCAGGTTGAGAAGTTACCACCTTCCAGTCATGATGGGAACATGCACAGATATTTTAAATAGTTCAAATCTTCCATGGAAGGAGCATCATATTGGTGGAAAGCGAAACTGTTGCTATCTGCTCTGGATATTGAGAGCACTAACCAGGTCACCTGTTACCTCCAGAGTAGTTCTGTAACATATCAATAGATGAAGGATACTATTCTCCATCTGTTCAGGGGTGCGGCAAAAATGGTGCAGCGCAAGGCCATGTTTTCATACCATACAGTTTCATAAGAACAAGTCCCTGGTGGAGTTCATATCTCAATTCATTACTGAAGCTTATGTGTTAGTGGGAGCAAATATCTTAACCAACAAGGATGTAGGCATAGCTATGACAGCGTCAATCAAACCAAATTGTGAACTGCATAGTGCTATGACTCACATACTGTATGAAGATGCGGGGCTATTTTAAATTGTTAACACTTTATGCTGTCTCTCTGCCACATTCAGTGCTCCCAATATGGAGTGGAAGGCCCTTGCTACCGCCGCACATCATATTGGGAAATAGAACGCATCAACTTAGTTATAATATGTTGGTTAATATTCGTCCACCCAATATGCTGTAGGATCATTTCTCCCTCATTACACTCAGCTGCTCCATCCTTAGCTTAATTTCAATCCTTTGGTTAACTTTTTCCCTGGACCTTCAGGCAAAAACTATAGACGGGAGCCATATATATATGCTTGTTTCTTGTGCAGATGAAAAGGCCAAAATGTGGCTAAATACCCAGGCAACCATCACGTTCATGCAGTGACATTTGTTTTGATTGAGGAGGGAAAAGCTTGAGTTGAGTAAAGATAGGAAACTATATCTCCATAATTTGAATTTAATTGTCCCTGAAGATTCCCATGAGTCTCTTTGTGTTGGCCTCAGTATCCAACCTGATAACTTAACATACCAACAACTTCCGCACAATACCTCAGCCTCCATTCAAGAGAGTGACTATACCCTTCAGGCTCCAAGGTCTACTAAGATGTGCAAAAGCTGTATGTTTGTCAAATATTTTGAACAAAACGGCACAAGCGATGTAGGAACTTCAACGGACGTCACTTCCCTTGTGGAGGTTAACATAAAAATTCCATTAGAAAAGATCGCCCAGGAGTATCCTCATGTCAGTATGGGTATATCCACTTTTCTTAGTAACAAAAAGCCCTCAGACGTTTGTTAATAAATACCAATGGTTCTTCTTATTTGGATTGTACCTACTATTATATTTTTGTTCAAAACAAAAAATCTTGAGCTATTATTGATACTGGCGCCCCAGTAAATATAATCTCCACCGAGCTTGTGGCTAATATTTTGCTGAAGCCTCATGTGGAACATAGAGTAGTGTATGGGACCTCAGAGGCACAGAGTAATGTGTCTAAAGGAGCTTACAGCGCGTTACCTCTGAGATTTAGTTCAGTTAGGGCTTCTGCTCCAGTGGTGGTTCTGCCCAATAATAACTATGACATGTTGATTGGTGCTGCGTTCATGCGGCGTTTTGGGGCCATGGTCAATATGGCGGAAGAAACATTAGTATCTTGGGACAACAGATCCTCATCCATTTTACCTCTAGAGGAGTTTCAAAGGACCCAATCCGCTCCAGCCAGATCAACTTGGCGTATTTTTATGGGGTAATTTCTGTCCAATATCAGCAGATGAAGCGGAGGACCAGAGCCCTCCCCAACCAGATGTACGAGTACAAAGGTATTCCGCTTTGAGCTTCAAGCACTGTAAGCGTACCATTTGGGCATCAGGTCATATTAGGGACGGAGCTTAAAGTTGAAATTTCAGAAGGTTTATATGGGGAGATTATGAGGCCCTACCAGCAAGCCTGGATTAAACCTCATGTGGCTCCTGGGTTTTTGTTATCAGGGCAGGGGGAAGTGAAGGTTATGATAGCAAACCTGCAGAAGGTGGTTCTGATGGTGCCAAGGCACCATGTGGTGGATTATTTACACTTGGCCTCTATTGATGAGGATTAACATATTCACAACTTTGGTTCGTGGGATGTCCTAGGCCTACTGGTAAAACTGCTATTCACATAATGGCAGTGGTTCCGCGGGAAGCTCTGACCATGCTGTCAGAGGAACAGAAAGATAGGTCTATGGCCCTATTTAAAAACATTGATATATTTTTACTCCTGATGACCACAAAAGGGGTGCACTCAAGGGGTGGTGCATTGGGTAGACATGGGAGGCACCCTCCCATTTTTCACAGCCTATTCTGTGCTCAAAAGTGGTGGAAGAGGTTGTCTCCAATGAGTTAGACAAATTGATTGAACAATTGATGTTAGAGCCATCTGTTGGAATTCAGGGCTTTTAGTGGCTCACTGGTGCTGGATACCCTGAATTTCAACAATTTAAGCAGGAGAAATTTGATCACTACTGCTGAAATAACTAATTTTTATGGGGATTTTTGTAACCAAAAATAAATATAATAAACCTGAAATAACAACAAAAAGCTGGTTTGTGATATAATTTATTAAAAGCCGTGATGGGTCAAAGAGAGACCCCCATTAATCGGCGGCTGCTTTGTCTTTAAACAATTTGAGATTCATAGTGAGATGCCAAAGAATTCAGTATAAGCTATGGGCATCCAAATTAGGAAATATGCAGTTTCAACATATTGGGTCTATCAAAAATTACGTTGCTTTGATGGAATGATGTTGGAAGGATCAATGGTAAGCAGAACAAGACCGTTAGGTAAGAATTTGATAAACTGGACCCAATCACCATTTGGGAAGATTTTTGCACCTGTGGGGACCCCTACCAAGGCTATAAAAGGGGGTGGCCCCAATGCAGGTGGTTTTACTAAATTGCTTATGGAATGAGGGGGGACCTTGGCCAGAATCTCTCTATTTTGCTGCTGGTTTGGAGTAATTTGACTGCCAAATCTCATGCTATTTAGCTGAGGATTTTTATTAAATGTATTGCCCCAAATTAAAGGGTACCACCAAGAATTGGCCAGGGTTTTTTTGCCAATTTCGTCCAATTAAGTAAGAGATGAAACACTCTTACTGCAATATTGGACTTGTAATTGTCTGACGTTACCCCCTTCAAGAGTATTAGGGGAAGAGTAATGGTGCAAGAATCGGCCATGGACATGGGTAATGGTAACTTTAGTAGGTAGGGATTGCATAAATTATTCATCCTTTTACTTATAAGCAATTATAAAAGGGCCTTTCCAGAAATGCCCAAGCTTCTAACTTCTGGGAATGATACAGTTAAGGTAGTATAGCACCAAATCTAACACTTGGAAGATAGTTAGAAGGGCCCAGAGTTCGTTAGCTGCTTGACCCTCTTTGGTGACCATCTTTGTTAAGTTGGCCACTGCTTCTGATTGCAACTGGATGATGTGCTGGACTAATTTCTTCATAACTTGCTCTGTATCAGTCTTATTGGAAAAGATATATTTTGCTAGTAAAACTAGAACCCTGGGTTCTCACCCATATAGTATTTTGTAATGTTAACATTTTAAGAATCCAATGATAGCTGATATGGTAAACCATGAGAGCACTGGGTAAGTAAAGATCCCAGTGAAGATGGTCAAATGTGGCCATTTTTCATAAATATAGAGACCAGTGTCCCATTGGCTCTTTCCACTGTGACATTTGTCGAGGGGTTATAAGGGGCAAGAAAATCTGTTGTGTTCCCATGGAGGTAGCAAGGATCTCACCACTCAAGAGGTAAGTTTTTCCCATTGTCACAAAGTAGGACCTGAGGATAACAATGGCGAGAATATATATATTGATGAAGGAACGTGTCTGTGGCTTTAGCAGTTTGAGCAGGAAGAGCCACAGCCTCAACCCATTTTGTAAAATGATTGATACTGACCAAGATTAACGATTTCCACTAGTGGTCTGAGGTAGAGGGCCTATTACATCTAAACTTATGGTGTGGAAAGGTTGTTGAGGCGTAATGAGTTGATGCTGATACCTAGTCTTAAAGCTGGATTGCTTTTTACAGGTCAGACATGCATCCAATACTTGATTGTTGTCTCCATGATGCCCTCCCAGATATATCGCTCTTTAATCCATTCAAAGGCTTTTCCATATTCCGCTATTCCATAGAAGGGTATGGGAACCAAAATCACGGGTACTCTCTCTGATGGTCTGAGATAGGGCAACATATTCACTCTTATTTTTATATATCTTCCCCATTCTCCAAATTTCTATTGTGGTAATATCATGCTAGCATCTTTTGTACTGGTTCATCTACATCAGCCCACGTGTCAGGAATCATTAGGAGGACATACAACCTCTCAGCTTCACATTGTCAAGGTGAAGAACAGGCAGACGCGTTAACCCATCAACATTCATATGGCGTGTCCTTCTTAATGCTCAATGGTCATATCATAATGCTGGAGCTTAAGAGCCCAGCGAGCCAACCGCCCAGTAGTATCTTTCATATTTTATAACCACTTTAACAAAGCATGGTCAGTAATCATTTTAAATGATGTCCCATATAGAAAAGGGTAATAGAGTTAACAGCGATCAGTACAGCCAAACACTCCTTCTCAGTGACGCTGTAATTGCGCTCAGCCTTCAAAAATTTTACTAAAAATAAGAAATGAGATGATCAACCCCATTTTTCATCCAATTTAGCTAAGATAAATGCAAATGGCGTTATCTGAGGCATCCATGAATAACATGAAGGGCTTGCCATATTCAGGGAGGAGGATTATTAGTCTTTTTGCAATAGCTCCTTCATGGTATCAAACACGGCCTTTTGTTCAGCACCTAAATAGAAGGGGGTGTTTTTATCCAAGAGGCGGACAAGGGGATCAATGAGTTGGGCGAATTTTGGGATAAATTGATGGTAGTACCCATCATTCCCAAGAAGCCTTGTATGTCACAAAGAGTTTTAGGTGTGGGCATCTTGGATATTGCTTCAATCTTATCCAGCAGTGGTTGTATCCCATCTTGGGAGATGGCGTGCCCAATAAAGTCCAGCTTCTTCTGGAAGAAAAAACACTTGGGCTCTAGTTTATGTTGGATGCCCACAAGTGTTAAAATATCTTCTTTAGGTGCGTAAGGTGCTCATTATAAGTTTTTGAGAAGACTGTGATGTTATCGAGGTGGACAATCACACAGCTCATCTTAAGGTCTTGGAGAATGTGATCCATAGCCTGCTGAAAAGTAGCAGGCGCATTACACAACCCTGAGGTAGCTGATTGGGTTGAAACAAACCCTCGCTGCAGATAAGGGCGCACTTCTCCTGATCCTGTAGAGAAAGGTCCATCTTCCTATACCCGCTAGCCTAGCCCATGGCTTTGAAGAAGTTATACCCAAAGAGTTGGGCCAGAGCATTATCAATGCGAGGGATAGGGTAGCTTGTTCTTGGTAAGGTTGTTCAGCTTATGGTAGTCCATAACTACCTGATGACCTCCATTTTTCTTCTTTATCAATAGGAATGGGGATGATCAAGTTTTTTGGGAAGGCACCAACAACCCAGCCTCCAGCAGCAGTTTGAGCTCCTTCCGAATCTGTTGCTCCTCAAATTTTGATTTGTGGTAGGGTTTTGAGTGGATAAGATTGGCATCACCATCGTTAATGGTATGAGTCCAACCCTTCATGTGCCCATAGTCCATGTCAGATTTAGAAAAATTGTCACTGTGGGCCTCAAGCAGAGTGTGTACCTTCTCCAGATCATTTGGAGTGATTTCATCAGAGATATAAATGGAAGGTAGGGTACATAAAGACTGGTCAGCAGGTAAACCCATATCCGCCATAAAACCAATACTGTGAACTTGCTTTATTTTCTCAAGAGAATTAGCATGCCTCTTCCTCCTCCTGAAGCTTTTTTACAATCATATCCTTCTTGGTAGGATTTAAATAGAAGGTTGATGGGTCATTTATAAGCAGGGTTTACCACGCCTGGCAAAACTCTGGGCTCCAAAGGATTAACTCCATCAATGCTAATTAGGTGCAGTAGGCTGTTGTTTAAGATTTTCACAGTATTCTTCGTGTCTACAACCCTTTGTTCACCAGCCTTGATAGTCGCCTTTTTAGAAACATAGAAAGTGATAACTTCGAGGGCGTCCACTGATTGAGGCAACAGTTTGTTATGTTGTCCTGCTGTGGTATGATGTAGGGATAAAGCTTAAAGAGGGATACTCAACTGTGCAAACATAGTCCTTTTTAGCAGACTCATCAATTGTCAAAATCAGGGGAACCTCATAGTTAAGCATGGAGATAACTCTGCTTCAAGTTAATAATCTTTTATACTCAAGCATGAACTGGGTACCATTGAGTAGATCTGTCAAGAGAGTGTCTGTAACTCTCTCGTTCCCAGCAAGGTGATGTGGTATGCAAACACACATTGCTAGGGAATTAGCCGTTAAGAGGATGAGAAATGGGACACCTCGAATGGTGCCTGTGCAAAAGGTACCCCAGGCAAGGGTGTAAAGCGCAACATACAATACCAGGTAAGTAAGAAACATCCAAGCTTGAGTGGACCCCAGAGGGGAGTCCTTATTCAAGCGTAACTTAGTGCTAGTAGACTTGGGTGCCTTGATCTGGAGGGGACCTAAACGGCCCAAGAAAGCATCTGGGATTTTGGTAAATGGTGATAAAAGGTAGTGGCCCACATAGTTGTAAACCTTCCCGAGGAGGTCCACCACCAAGTTCGCCCAAGGAACCATTTGGAAAGAATGTAAAATAGCGGGTAAATTTATTTAAGAAAAGTCAACCAACAAGGAATGTTGGTCGCAAAAAACATATTTAAAGTGGGCCGGGGAAATTCAGGCTCTGAGGAAGTGCGCCAAGCCTTGACGCTCTAATAAACAGACACTTCCATCTGTTTTAGTAAAATACACTGAAAGTGCCTTCACTCGAGTAATCAATTGAAGCCATATTTTTACCTGAACTTAAATTTCATAACTTGAATGGGATTTGAACCCTTGCTCTCCAATTAACCAAATTGAACCATCTTTGTAACGTAAATCGTTCATTTCAGTACCTGGGCCAAGCTAAGAGGCTGGGCGTTTTGCACCCCATTAGTATCAACCTGGGCATGCTTGGCTTGCACCCAGAGTTGATCTAAGGTGTGTTTCAGGTCAGGAAGAGCCTGAAGTTTCACCTTCTGGGCCTCCTGTCACCCAGCCTTATCTCTAACATCAGTTCCTACTAAGTCATCCAACCATGACAAGATCATAGGTATTGTTAGTTATGGCCACCGCAGGAGCAGACAAGATGTTTAAAATGGATGGGTAAGTAAGAGTACGCCCCAATGGCGCAGATGTTGTTGTGACCTGCAGTCCCAAATTCATAAGTTTAGTCGAGATTGGAGGCTAGTTTAATTTTTTTAATGAGCTTTGATGACACAACGTTTACTGGGGACCTAGTGTTGAGGATAGCCTTAACCTGCACTACATTGACTATGATTTCCACCTTAGTTAAAGTTACACCCAAGTTGGGGGAAATAGCAAAATCTCCTTTAGTTGGAGAGTAGAGGCAAGTCGTTTGGTTGTCTCAGGGTATTTCTCCTGGATAGACCGCAGGGTATTAACACACTGGTTTGGGAGGATCAAGGTGGCAATAAACTGGTCAGCGTTACTGGAAGTGTCAATGACTTCAAAACTCCTCAACACTTGACGGAGATAAGTTTGTTGGGGATCATAGCCCAATCCACTTTATCATGGTTCAACCTGTCGGGTATCTCCACTTCATATGGGGCTCCAAAGACATAGTGACTTCTATCTTCGTCACCCCCTTCAGATTCATCATCTGAAAGATTCTAATGCAGGTTAAGGAGGCCACAGGAGGTGAGGTAGGTTCAGGGCTTCTCTTTGGGTATGAAAGGTCCTGTGGTGGCTCTTCTACCTTATTAGCTTTTGGGGGAGGCGTTGAAATTTTCACAAATTAATTTTTGACCTTTGAAGTAGGGAGTTTATGCTGCCTCATAGAGACAGGTTTCACACTAGAGAGCTAGCTGGCTGAGAGGTTGAGGAGAATAGCGTCATGGAGGGGGATGCTTCTTCTATACCAGCTTTAAGGTCGTTCAGTGGCTATGTGTTTTTGTGAAACAGGCGGTTTAGCGTTTTTCCCTGGTCATTTAACCTATTGTTAATGGGGGTGATTGACACACTAGAAAGGGGTTTAGACTTAGAAGCAAGTTTTTTAACCACTTGAGAAAGCTCTGGAAAAAAAGTTGGGCAAGGAAAAGGAATGACTGCTTTCACCAACTGGGATTTGGAGCTGAAGATGAAGGGGAGCATTGCCCCAACACAGCCATTACCATCTGATTATCATTATGGGAAGAAGAAGCAGTGTGTGATGGTAACTACATAGGTGCAGGTTTCCAGATGGAAGCAGCCGTAGTAGAGACTAGAATAGCTGTTGTAACTTCTTGGCTCAGAGACAAAACTCTCTTTAGCTCGGCATAACTTTCTGAGCAAATTATACAGAAAAAGTAAATCCCTTTCACCCGCTTTAGTTTAACTCCAATGTCCTCAGATTTTCTGCCAGCTGCTCCAGTGTGGGGCAGCGGTGAACCTCCCCCACTATTTTCTGTCCAAAAGTAAAACGCGCTATAACTGGCTCACCCAGTTATACCAAACCCCTGGGATGATTTATTCCTCCCAAGGATCTTGACGCCCACCTTTCTTGAACACAAACAGTGTAATAATGCCCCCTAATGTGTCATGGTTGGATGACTTAATAGTGAGAACTAATTCCAAAGATAAGGCTGGGCAATAGGAGGCCCAGAAGGTGAAACTTAAGGCTCTTACTAACCTGAAACACACCTTAGACCAACGCTGGGTGAAAGCAAAGCATGCCTAGGTTAGTACTAATGGGGTGCAAAACGCCCAGCCCCTTATCTCGGCCCAGGCACTGAAACAAACAATCTACATAATTATTGAAGATGGTTCAATTCAGTTAATTGGAGAACAAGTGTTCAAATCCCAATTTTGTTACAAAATCTTGAGCCTGGTAAAATACAGCTTCAATCGATTACTTGAGTGAAGGCTATTTCAGTGTATTTTACAAAAAATGGATGGAAGCATTTGTTTATTGGAGCATCAAGGCTTGCGCACACTTCCGCAGAACCCTAATTCCACCAACCCACTTTAAATACATTTTTCCTGACCAATATTCCTCATTAGTCAACTTTCTTAAATAAATTCATTCATTATTTTATGCTTTACTTATGGTTTCTTGGGCGAACTTGGTGGCGGACCTCTTCAAGGAGGTCTTCAACTATGTGGGCCACTACCTCTTATCACAATTTACCAAAATCCCAGGTGCTCTCTTGGGCCGCTCAGGTCCCCTCCAGATCGAGGCACCCAAGTCTACTGGCACCGAGTTACACTTGATTATGGACTCCCCTCTGTGGTCCACTCAAGCTGTGCTGTTTCTCGCTTACCTGGTACTATATGTCACGCTCTACACCCTTGCCTTGGGTCCCTTTTGCACAGGCACCGTTTGAGGTGCCTTGTTTTCCATTCTCATAATGGCTAGTTCCCTAGCAGTGTGGGTTTGCATCCCACATCACCTTGCTGTGAACAAGAGAGTTACAGATACTCTCCTTAACATTAGTCAACCAACCTTTTTATTATCTGTGCATGAGAATTATTCGTGTGGGACTTTTGTTATTAGTAAACTGGGTGCTCTGGCCGTTTGTCACCGCCATGATGATGCTCACCACAGTTTTCTCATTTGGTTGTGCTTTGGTGCATCTCGGTGTTATTCTTGCAACTACCAATTGGGAAGTGCCCACCCCTCCTTCTCATACCTGGTGGTCTTATACTTTTCGTGATCCTGTTATCATGATTCCCCGCCTTTCTCCCAAAGAATCACTTGGAAATTCAACAGGCCTAGACTAATCTTGATCTAAAACCCTCGTTAGGAAATAGTAATTTGCCTAATTCATGTCCACTTTTGTGGGAAGTAGATCTGTTGTCTCAGTTGTCTCCCAAAGCGGCCAACTGGGTTTTTGCAGTTTTCCACACCCAGCCACTATTGTGGTGAACAGTGGAGGGCTTGGAGCTGGTCTTGGAGCAGAGTCATCCTGATGGAGCATCCTGCCATTCCTTCTATGAGTTCTTTTTGCTGCTTTAAGTGGGTCAGCCGATAAAAGCATATTTAATTGAATTCTGTGGAAAAGCCTAGGCTTTGACATTAACCAACAAGGTTAAAACGTCGTTTCTCCATTCAACCTTGGACATATTGATGAGAAACTCCCCAATTTGGCATTCGCCCCCTTCCTACTTTGATCATCTTGTCAAAACCCTTTGGGGTAGTTTCCCCACCCTAACCCAGAAGGGGCCAAGTAATTTGGCCATCATCTTATTAAACCCTATAAATATTAAAGCCAAAAAGTCGCGTGCATCCCTTGAAATGAAGGAATCATATCCTTCTAATCCTTTGAATTCTTCTGAATTTGAACCTTAACAGGGGTATGGCCCCAAAAATGATTTAAAGGTATCAGTCAATTCTACCGCGATGATGTCACCTGTGGGCGCCCCTATAAATACTGCATCCTCAACTAGTGATATTTCCTTGAATCGTGAGATGCTTCCCACTTATTTCCTCCCCATCTCGGTGGAAATTGGGAGCATCAGAGGGTCCAAACCTGAATTTCACCAAAAAGGGGATTCCATTATCATTTTTTTCTTCCCAAGACGTTTCTGAGGTACATGCCAATGCATCGGTTCTGAGCTTGGGGGTGATGGCCCTGGATATTGATGCACACCAGACCATCGGAATAAGTGTGGGTTTGCTGAAGCCTGAAAATGCATTTTAAAATGTGAGCGATTTATCCTAAAATGAGCCGTTTATATGCTCATATGGCCTGGATGAGGACCCTATTCCATTATATCAGATTACCCTGAGAACCCTCGTTTGACCCTTATCATGACCAGGGTTTCTCAGGAAGTGGAAAATGATCTTCGTTATAAATATAAAGATGTATATGCACCTGCAGAAGGTGTGGTGGTATAAGTGGCCTCAGTAGTAATAGTGGCCCACTATCCCTCCCCTTCTATTATTCCAAAACATACCCTGATGGCTTGTTCAAGCCAGAGGAAGAATTTTCTGGTGAGTTAATGGCGTTTTCTGCGTTGAATAAATCCCATTATGGATACTTCTTGTTGACTGCTACCCTTACATCCTCTTTTGGAAAGTTCAGCACAACTATTTTAGTAGATACCAGTGCCTCAAATAATTTTAATGACCAAGACCTTGCTGACTACCTTAAGTTAAGTTATTCATCAGGTGGTATGGTTAGAGGTGGGGCTTCTCAAGGTATCTCCACACTGAACGTCATGGGGTTAGTTGACTTCCAGGTGGGCTCCTATCTATTGTCCGACCAGTTTCAAGCTATCAGAAGCCTCTTGTACCCCATCATTTTGGGTGTAGAGTGGTGGCGGAAGTTTGATGTCAGGACTAATTTTTAAAAAAATACTCTATCCTTGTCTTTGATAAAAGGTCACCAGTTGATTTTTTTTGTCTGAGAATAACGCCCAGGGAAAATTACCCCTTTGGCCCAATGTTCTCACTCCTTATCTTGCCCCTTTGCTGAAGCCCTCCGTGGGACTTTCCTTACCTTCCTGTTTGGAGGAATTGGCATCTTCTTTTGATGCAGCTTCAGCCAGTACACTATCAGATCATTCCGAGTTTGATTGTGAGTTTAACTCACTGTGGATCTGGTGCGTATTTCTTCCCCCATATACCCATTGAATGACCAGGAGGAAGAGGCTTTAGATGTGTGGGTGAAGGAGCAGTTGGCCAAAGGTGCCATCTTTCAGCGTACCTCCCCTGTCTGCTCCCCACTTCTCTTTGTGGAGAAGGCAGATGGAACTTTACATCCGTGTGTCAATTATGGGAACTTAAACAATGTGACTATACCTAACCTTCATTCCATCCCTTTAGATTCCCAGATTGCACGTTATATAGAAAAGGCAAAAGTTTACTCCAAGTTGGATTGCCTCAATGCGTTCAATCAAATCCAGATAAAGAAGGGCTGGAAGTAGTTAACAGCATTCCGCACCAGAAAAGGAATTTTCCAGTTCCAGGTTATGCCCTTTGGGCTTAAGAATGCCCCTGCCATCTTTCAACGCCGCATTGATGCAGCGTTGGGGGACTTGTTAGGGGTATGCGCGGTTGCTTACATGGATGATTTCCTGGTGTTTTCCCTGATCAAGAGTCACATGCAGTACAACTTCGCCAAGTGGTGGAGAGATTGAGGGCCGCTTGCCTTACACTCAAGATTTATAATGTAAATTCTTCAAGTCCCAGGTTACTTTTCTGGGCAACGTTGTTTTTGACCAAGGCCATATGATAACTCCATACAAAGAGAAGGCTATTCGTGAGTGGCCCACCCCCACATCAGTCAAGGAATTGAGGAGCTTCTTGGGGGCATGTACGTTCCTCAAGAAGTTCACCCCCAATCTTTCTGAGGTGGCAACTCCCTTATACAAGGCTAACGGTGTCAAGGTGCTTCAGTGATCCCCCATTTGGAGGATGCTCAAGCAGTGAAGTGCACCATGTTGTCCACATCCATCCTTCGCCATGTTGACCCTGCCAAGGAGTTCATTGTGTCCTCAGATGCTTCCAGCTTTGCTATTGCAGCTGCCCTGTTACAGGTGGGTGAAGATGGGTCTGATCATCCAGAGGTATATTTTTCTAGGAAAATGTCTCTGCATGTGTTATACTAAGCCATATATGACAAGGAGTTATTTGAAGTGGTGGAGGCGCTGTTTTATTGGCGTCACTTCTTACATGGCTCCTCCAAACCATTCTGGGTACGCACAGACCACCGAGCCTTGTTGTACTACCGCGCTCCTCATGTCCTAACCCCACGTCAGAACCATTGGCATGTAACTTTTGCCCTATTTACATTTTCCTATGAGTTCACCAAGGGCAAGGAGAATGGTTTAGAGGATGCTTTAAGCCGCTATCCTGCTTTGGCTCCCAATCCAAAAGAGATATAAATTCACAACGCCTGGTTGATAATTCCATCGAATATGATTCTGCCTCAACTTCCTGTTTCCATGGCCCATACGCCAGTGCTCGCACCACTGGAAAATGCAGCATAATATAGTTTGTTAGAAAGTTGTTCTTTCTCAGCCATTATCAGCCAAATATACTGTTGCTCTCGCTAAGAGCGCCTTATCTCAGGAGGACTTATCCAGGGGTTATCACGTGAAGGATGAGATGGTCTGGTTTCAAGGGCTCTTATGGGTTCCTGATGGACCACTGCGCATGGAGATCATCTGGGACCATAATGACGGAATCACCGTTGGTCATCCTGGGAAAGCAAAGACCTTGGAGTGATACTACGCACTTACAATTGGAAGGGCTTTCCTGCTCAGGTGGGGCGGTGTTGTAAGGAGTGTTTAATCTGCAACCAAATGAAGACAAATCTTCAGCCTTTAGCGGGTTTGTTGGTACCAGTCCAGAAAGCCGAAGGGCCCTGGACTTCCCTATCAGTGGAATTCATTGTGGAGTTACCCGTTTTGGATGGGTATGATGCCATCATGGTGGTGGTGGACTGCTTTACAAAGTTCGCCCACTCTATTCCCTGCAGAACAACCATAATTGATGCTGAAATGGACAAGCTCTTCGTCGCACATGTATTTGCACTTCATGTGTTCCTCAAGAAATCATTAGTGACTGGGGGCCCCAGTTCACCTCCGTCTTTTGAGAAGAGTTGTGTAACACGTTTCAGATCCTCCCCTGCCATTTAACTGCTTATCACCCCCAATCAGATGGACAGACTGAGCGAGTGAATCAGTGCTTGGAACAATTTCTGCGTTGTTACACCGCCGCAGACCATTCAGATTGGGTTCCTCACCTTCTCATGGCTCTTTTTCAGTTACAACAACACTTTGCATTCATCAATTGGTTGTTCACCTTTTTTGCTAACCACGGCTTTACCCTGCGTTTAACATGGAGCCCAGCTGTGGCTCCAAAGTGGAAGCAGTGGTGGACTTTGCTAAGACCCTCAAGAAGGTCCATCAGGGGGTGTCCACAAGTTTGGAGGCGGCTATGCTTGTTTATAAAGAGAATGCTGATGGAAAGCGCAGAGTAGGTCCAGCATACAAGGAAGGGGATCTCGTGATTCTTGATGCTCACAACATCCCTATCAAACAGCCATGCAAAAAGCTGGGTCCAGTGAGTATTGGTCCTTACCGTATAGTTAGAAAGGTGGGTCATACCTCATACCAGTTGTATCTTCCCTCCAAATTTCAGATTTTCTTATCTTTCATGAGAGAAAATTGACATTGTTTGAGGCTCACACCTGCGACTCCCAAGGCTTATCTCGTGGATGGGGCGCCAGAATGAGAAGTGGAGGAAATAGTTGCCTTCCGCCGGGTTAAGCAATGTCTCGAGTACCTGGTATCCTGGAAGGGGTTTGATGCAGCTGAGAACAGTTGGGTGCCAGCACGGGATTGTGTAAATGCCCAAGAACTGATCAAATCATTTTCATAATTGTTTCCCTGAGGCTGCAGGATCCAAGCCTAAGCCATCCGTTGCTGCTATGAAGTTGCCACCAGCACATAAGAACTTCTACTTAGCAAACGCCTCTGGAGGTGGGGGTGGAGCCCAAGAAGGAGGAGAGGGTAATGTCATAGTTGGATGACTTAATAGTAGGAACTAATGCCAAAGATAAGGCTGAGCGACAGGAGGCCTAGAAGGTGAAACTTCAGGCTCTTTCTTGACCTGAAACACACCTTAGACCAACGCTGGGTGAAATCAAAGCATGCCCAGGTTGTTACTAATGGGGTGCAAAACGCCCAGCCCCTTATCTCGGCCCAGGCACTGAAACAAACAATCTACGTAACAAATGAAGACGGTTTGATTTGGTTAATTGGAGAACGAGGGTTTGAATCACATTTGAGTTACAAAATATTGAGATCAGGTAAATTACAGCTTCAATTGATCACTCGTGTGAAGGCACTTTCAGTGTATTTTACAAAAAATGGATGGAAGCATTTGTTTATTGGAGCATCAAGGCTTGGGCACACTTCCGCAGAACCCTAATTTCACCAACCCACTTTAAATACATTTTTTGTGACCAATATTCCTCATCAGTCAACTTTCTTAAATAAATTATCCATTATTTTACGTTTTACTTATGGTTTCTTGGGAGACTAGGTGGCGGACCTCTATGAGGAGGTCTCCAACTATGTGGGCCACTACCTCCTATCACAATTTACCAAAATCCCAGGTGCTCCCTTGGGCCGCTCAGGTCCCCTCCAGATCAAGGCATCCAAGCCTACTGGCACCGAGTTACACTTGATTATGGACTCCACTCCGTGGTCCACTCAAGCTGTGCTGTTTCTCGCTTACCTAGTACTATATGTCGCGCTCTACACCCTTGCCTTGGGTCCCTTTTGCACAGGCACCGTTTGAGGTGACTTGTTTCCCATCCCCATAACGGCTAGTTTCCTAGTAATGTGCGTTTGCATCCCACATCACCTTGATGGTAATGAGAGAGTTATAAACACTCTCTTAACATAGTGCTCCCCTAGACCAGCATGCATTTCGCTCATAGGTTCAAATATGGTAAACTTTTCCCCTATCATGACCAAGCTATCATCAAAATGACTCAGGCAGTGATGCGTCCTGCCACTTTTATTGACTTCCGCTCCTATAAAGGGTAGTTTGATCTCAGCTTCATTTTTGAAGTCAATGCTACCACTGCGGCAACTGTGCCCCTGGTCTTCCAGGGTACCCCTCTCCCAACAACTCAGACCTGGCTCCCAGTGGACACCACTTTGGTGGTTCAGTTTACTGGTTTGTCCATCCACCTTCCCCCTGAGGTGCTCCACCAGGAGCCGATGGAAGGTTTAGCATCTTATAGCTCCAATTCCATCTTGAAATTTGTGTTCCCAAATGGGCCACACAACTCACTGGCCCTCAGGTGTACGCCACATACAGCCCTGAATCAAACAAAATTGCCACATTGATTCCCTCTCGCGCTGTTATCTCCTATGCCCCCAACCATCCATATGGGCCTGCGTTAAAGGATGGATGATCTCTCCATCCTGTTTCGAGTTGGACCACTTGAAATGTAAGTGCCCATCCCTAGCTGCTCTGATGACGCTGATTTTTATCCACTGGCCTCCAATCTGTCACTCACCCCATGCCAGCTTCAGTATGGGTATGATCCTACCTCCCCCTCCCCTAAAGCCTGATGCTGCAGCTACACCTGCAGCCACCAATCAGCCTCCTCCTCGCCTCAGTGCCACAAACGCTCCATCCAACCAAGCTAAGGATGACCCCAGTTTAATCCCATGCATCCTCCAATGAGCCAACCAAACCTCAACCATACGCTGATTCCCAATTCAATTCAACCAGAACCAATGAGAGTTATTGGCTGAAATTGACAAATCAGGTAATCTCATTGAAGAACCATCTCTGCAAATGAAGCGGTTTGTAATGCAGAATGGGATTCCAAATTCCCCCTTCGTTTATATGCTCCAAAGCCAAATACTGAATCATTTTACAGTGACCACCAGCTTGCAGTAGAAGCAGCTGCCACACCAGATTGTAATTTCCTCCACAAAGCTGCCACCAAATCAGGGGCGATGCTCACAGGGGGTATTCCACTTCCTGTTATCCCCATAAACATCACTCCAAAAAGTAAGATTAATATAAATCAATTTCACAAAAATGTCAACGACGCTATCCAGAACGTGGTACTGAAGCACAGAATCTTAAAGCTAAGATTACCCAAACCAATATTGCCGCATTCTTTAAACTACTGACATCCATATTAAAGCTGAAAAAGCTTTATCTGAATATATCACTGCCATTTTTGTAGCTCGCAATTTCTCAGAAATGCCAATCATTAGTAATATTGACCCTCATGTCGCTGATGCCCCAAAGCCCTTGCTATCCGCCTTAACATGTACCCTACTTTGGTATGAGGAAGCTGCTGCCAAAGATGAGCCCCCCAATTCCTCTTCCCCTTCCCCCATGGAGGGATAAGCTGTCTCCGCTGCCCACCTGGTTGGTTGTTTCATTAGGAGTGTTTTTATTCAATCCGCTCATTTGGGCTTTTTGTTTGAATCAGTTAGTTACATTAGTTTTAGTTTTTAGTTTGGTAATGTCCGTCCCCTGGTCAGCTTAACTCAGTTAAATAAAATTTTTGGCTCAGAGACCCTTGCATAGGGTCAAGTTCATAAAGATCATCCACTTTTAATAAAGCTTCCTTGTTATCTCGTACATTTTTTGAAAAAACGCTTTACAGAAGAGAGGTGCATTGCCAAGGAGGGATGGGATGCCAAGCCAGCCAATATAGTCGCAATAGCATTGTCTGGGGGTAGCATTTTCTGCAATTAATAAGGTTTGAGCTTAAATGTAAAAGCGTTCGGTAGAAGAGGCGATTGATTCACCTTGTAACAGACTAAGGCACATAAAGGCCTGTTTTTGCCAGTTTAAACTTTGTAGGAAGCCGAATTTCTCAGTTAGTGCTTGCTTTACTCCCACCCAGGTGCTGAGGGTGGCCATGTGTGGAACCATTATCTCTTAAGTGCCACGACTCAAGAAGGGAAGGAGGTACTTAAGTTTAAGGTGATCTGTTGCCCCTTCCATAGCAACTTCATACATAAAGAGGAACAAAGCAACACTTCCATCACCCAGGGTAAATTTATCCTAAAGGGGGATTTGTGGATGGTGGGAGCGGCTCCATAAAGGCCTTGAGAGGGGGAAGCTTGAGCTTTTTGAGTTGAGACAAGGCACTATCTAATTGTAGTTCTAAGGCAGTGATTCTATACTCAGCTTAAGCGGGGAGGTTTTAGGGGAAGTTTCCCCACCAAGCTTCATTTTTAAGAAGTTTATTGTGGTGTACAGGCTAACCCCTGTAGTAAGGACCACTTGTTGGATTTTAGGTAGGTATATACTTGCTGGTGCAAAAAAGCCTAAACTCCAATAAACAGGTGAATAAACCACTTAACTAAAAAATAAAGTTACAATAAAAACTAAAAAAGTTTTAAGTTTTTTTATTGACTATTAAATGCCACAGGGATAAGGAAAAAAGAACCCTCATACAATATTATGGCTTAGTAATTAAACTCACTTTAGGCTTGAAGGGCGTATGCATATAATGATTATTAGATTTGAGCCAAATAAAAATATGTTCATTCAACCTATTGAAGCTCTAAATTCTCGCCTCACTTTATCAGAAAGTTCAATGGAGGGTCAAGGGCGGGTAGGACAAACCTGTACGGTAATTCTTTAATAAATTTGAGCCAATCACCATATGAGAAAATGTATGCAATTTTCATGACCCCTTCCAACCCTATAAAAGGGCCTGGTCTCCGCGGTATGGCTTGAATGAGATTAGTGGTAAGGTGGGGAGGGACCTCGGAAGAGCCTTCTTGATCCGCCATGGAGTCAATATATTCTGACTACCTAAACTCAAACCATTTGGCAGAGTTTTACTGATAATTCTTTTGTTTTTGTCCAATTCTAAGGATTCCACCACAAATTGGCCAGGGTCTTTTGGCCAATTTACAATCATCCTCATCCACAACGCTCTTCTCACAATATTGGACTTGTAAATGTCTGACACTGTGAAGAGGGAACGCATGTAACATCTGAGGATATTCATTAAACCAATACCTACAGTTTTATGTGTTAATGAACCCATTTAAATGAAAAGGGCTTCATCACTCATGAGAAAAATCATGTTATCATTATTATCCTCAGTTTCAAGAATGGTTTTACAAAAGATATGACGCAGTTTATAATCACCTTCATTAAAGTTGCTTACATTGATATTTTTTTATGTTTGATAATGAAGATTCTTGTGCGGAATCTTTCACACTGTTGACTCATAAATCCCTAAACTCTCAGCATGCTTGTGAACCAACCATTTAGGGCTTTGTATCACAGACGTCCTAACTCACTAAATGTTTTTGGGTGTAAAGCTGCGTTGACAGGGCCAGGTGATTTTTTATTTATTATAAATCCAGTTGTATTAAAGTTTTTAAGCTATCTCAAGATGGAGTTGCATTCTGATACAGGTCAGCTACTGGAATATTAAATTGGTGTAAAAACCACTTTTTGTCTTTGTCACTGACCCATTGTTTAATATAACCACTGGAGAGCAAATGTATGATGCTCTACATTTTATGACATGGCAGCACCTGAACTTCCCACACTAACAAAAAACCAAGTCCAACCCACACTCACTGATGCCAACTGCTCATCATTACTACCCAAAGCAAAAGCATGCAGTTCCTGAGATGGATCCTGTACCAGTTAAGGGCATGCCCTTTGGTATGAAAAACGCTCCATCACTTTTTCAGCGCTGAATTGATTAAGCTTTGAGGTATCTTAGACTCCCTTGAGCTATTGCTTATGTGGAAGATATCTTAAACTAACTCGCCAATGCTGAACAACACAGTAAAGATTTAGTTGATGTGATAGAAGAACTTCATAAGGCTAGTCTTGTTGCTAAAGTTTTAAAATGCGAGTTTTTTAAATATAAAGTTCAGTTCCCTGGTAATGAATCCTGTATGATGTTCACTCCATTGCACCTTTTAAGAAGGATGCCAATAGCTCATGGCCCACCCCATTAACACAGAAACAACTGTGGAGCTACTTAGGTTTGGACATTTTCTTAAAAAGTTCTCACCAGTTATTTTGGAGCTGGCCTCAACCTTTCACCCCTTCACCGTTAATAATAAACCATTTTTTTGGACACCAGAGTTCCAAAGAGATTTTAATGCAATAAAAGCCGGATTCACTTCTGCTTCATTTTTGCATCAGCTGTTGTGGACATGCCTTTAATTGTGGCATGCGACAGCTCTGGTACTGCGGTTGGTTTTTCCTCCTGCAAGAAGATTAGGGGCGGGAACACCCTGCGGTGTACTTCTCAAAGAAGTTTAGTGTCACATAGCGTGCTTGGGCCATTTATAATAAAGATTTGGCTGCAGTTTCGTGGCTTTTGATTCATTGGCGGTACTAGTTACAGGGGCAAAAATTTATAGTGTTTGTGCACACAAACCACCAGTCACTTACTTATTATCTAAAAACCCATAGTTGATGTCATGATTCTAATATGACTGGACAATAAGCCCTAAGTTGGTATGGAGGAATGGGTAAAATCTGCTGAGCTTAAGTATGAATTACAATTTTAGAGTGCCTTAAGATGAGGCAATATCAAATTTATAATGAATGGTTATTGGATCACTTCCATAGGAGGTAATTAGGAAAGATTGATGTACAATGAATAGTTGGTAAATTGCCTCAAATTAGGCGATTGTGAATTTAATGAATGAAGAGTTTCCAGAACCAATGAGATTTGGAAAACTGAATTACTAAGCCAAGGAAATGGTATCATCCAAAGTCGTTGAGATATAGTGAGATGAGATGATTGACAGAAGAGGTTGTTAATATTTTCAAGTGAGTGGATCAGCATGGTCTGCTGTATTTTTATTAAGTTAAAATAAAAGAGTGTCGTTGAAGCAATTGTTCTATTTTATTAAGTTTATTACCTTGTTCTGAGGACAACGATCATCATATTGTCAGTCCTATTGCTCAGTGGGATAATCTTCTGCATAAAACCCCTTTGGTGTATCTCAAAATATGACCAAATTCATAACAGTGGTGCTCACTACAGGGGGCCCATTGATCAATCATAAAGAAACAATAAAAAATTCTTAGTTGCTGGCCATGTCACATCAGCTTTGCTCTGACAAGGGCACTTACCAACACGCTGCATCAGTTGAATATGCGGAACTCAAGCTGGCCTTGGACGCTGTGCTCCAAATGGAAGAAGGAGCTTCTGCAAGAGGTTTGTATTGATAAGTTGCCTCCGTTTGATCGTGATGGGAACACCCATGGATTATTTAAAAGATTTGAGTTTGAAGCAGAAGGAGCTTCAGATTGGGGTAAATTAAAAATAATAAAAACCATCTTGGATGTTGGAAGCGCCAACCAAGTTACTTGCTATTTCCCAACGGTTATGTTATCTATCAAGAAGTGAAGAAAACTGTGCTTTGGTTATTTGGAAGAACTGAAAAAATGGTGCAGTGTAAGAAAGAGTTCTTAACCATCAGGTACCAGTGTAATGAGACCCTCACCACATTTGCTGAATGATTTATGGCGGAAGCCCATGTGTTAATTGTAGCAGGGACTCAAAATGAATATGTCATATTCATATTATTAATGTAAGGAGAGTATCTATAACTCTCCTGTTTCCAGCGTGGTAGTGATCGGTGCACAGATCCAGCACATGGAAACTTGTTGTTAGGATCAAAGTTACTGCAGCCCAGCAGAGGGTGCTAGAGCGATAATAACTAAAAGGAGAAGTGCAATAATGATGACAAACAATAGACCAAAAATGACGCGGTGCACAATGGGGAAAGGGGTAAATGTTTTAGGTTGGAGGGAACCTGGGCGACCCAATGGTGCACATGTTGAAAATTTAATTAAATCTAAAAGAAGGTGGTTAGTGTAGCGCGAGACCTCCTCAAAGGGGTCCGTGCACAGGTTTTCTAGATATAACATAAGAAAAATGGGAAAACGGGAAAATTGGTTATTCAGGAGTCTACTAACAAGGATGTTGGTTGGGGAAAGCATAATTAAATGTCGACAGGGGAATAAAGGGTTTGCTGAAGTGGGCCCAAGCACCAACCCTAATAGGCACACACTACCATCCCAATTGGTAGAATACGCTGAAACTGACTTCACTCATGTAATCAATTGAAGTTGGATTTGACCCAACTGTGCGATTTCATAAATGGAATGGGTTTCAAAACCACGTTCCTCAACTAACTGAACTGAACCATCTGCGTTCATAATGTAGACCATTTGTTTCAACGCCTGGGCTGACGTATGGGGCTGGGCATTTGGCACCCCACTAGTACCAACCTGAGCATATTTTCCCCATACCCAGCGTTGGTCTAAGGTATGCCTTAGGTCAGGGAGGGTTTGTAATTTCACCTTCTGGGCCTCCTGGCGCCCAGCCTTATCCTTGGGGTTGGTCCCCACTATGATTTCATGTGCCCATGACATTACCCTCTCCTCCCAATGGGGCTCAACACCCCTCCAGGGGCTTGCACAAGGAAAAGTTCTTGTGGGCAGGGCCAACTTCATGGCAGCAATGGTCGTTTTGGTTTAAGATTCAGCAGCTTGGAGGAAACGCTTGTAGAAGGCTTCAATCAGATCTTGGGCATGCATACAGTTGCACGCTGGAACCCAAATTTTCTCTGCAGCGTCAAAGCCCTTTCAGGATACTAGGTACACCAATCTTCTTATAATGTGGCAGGAGACAACTATTTCTTCCACCTCCCACTCTGGCGCCCCATCCATGAGATAGGCCTTGGGAGTCTCTGGTGGGGGCCCTTGAACAACGTCAGTTTGCTCTCATGAAACACAGAGAAGATCTGAAATGAAGGGGGAGATCGAGCTGTTTTGAGGCGTGGCCCACCTTTCTAACAACGCGGTAGGCGCCAATCCTCTTTGGACCCAGATTTTTGCATGTCTGCTTGGTAGGGTTGTTGTGAGCATCAAGCATCACGAGATCCCCTACATTGTACTCTGGACCCACTCAGCGCTTTCCATTATTGTTCTCCTTATAAGCTAGCATAGCCGCCTCCAAGCTTGTGGAAACCCCTGGTGGACCTTCTTGATTGTTTTGGAAAAGTCCACCACCGCTTCAACCTTAGATCCACAGCTGAACTCCACGTTAAAGGCGGGGTTAAAGCCATGGCTGGCGAAAAAGGGGAACAACCAATTGAAGAATGCAACGTGTTGTTGTAACTAAATTGGGCCATAGGAAGGTGAGAAGCCCAATCTGAATGATCCGTGGCGGTGTAACACCACAGAACTGCTCCAAGCACTGGTTCACACGTTTATGTCTGCCCATCTGATTGAAGGTGATAGGCAGTTGAATGGCAGGGGTGAATCTGAAGAGTCTTACACAACTCTTTGCAAAAGATGGAGGTAAACTGGGGTCCCCGGTCACTGATAATCACTTGGGGAGCTCCATGGAGCGCAAACACATGCGTGACGAAGATCCTGGCCATCTCAGCCGCGGTTATTGTAGTTCTGCAAGGAATGAAGTGGGCGAACTTTGTAAAATGGTCCATTACCACCATGATGGCATCGTAACCATCTGAGACAGGTAGTTCTAAAATAAAATCCAATGATAGGGAAGTCCAGGGCCCATCAGCTTTCTGGACTAATACCAACAACCCCGTTAAAGGTTGAAGATTTGGCTTCATCTGGTTTCAGATTAAACACTCCTTACAATAACGCCCCACCCGAGCAGGCAAGCCCTTCCAATTGTATGTGCGTCGTATTAACTCTAACATCTTTGTTTTATCAAGATGACCAACGGTGATTCCGTCATTATGGTCCCAGATAATCTCCAGGCACAGTGGTCCAGCAGGAACCCATAAGAGCCCTTGAAACCAGACCATCTCATCCTTCACTTGATAACCCCTGGATAAGTCCTCCTGATTCAGGGCGCTCTTAGCGAGAGCAACAGTATATTTGGCTGATAATGGCTGAGAAAGAACAACTTTTCTAACATACTATATTATGCTGCATTTTCCAGAGGTGCAAGCGCTGGCCCGTTGGCTGGGGGAGTGGGAAGTTGGGACACAATTTTATTTGGCGGAATCATCAACTGTGTGTTGAGAACTTCTACCTTCTTGGGTTTGGATGCTAAAGCAGGGTTGTGGCTCAAAGCATCAGCCAAACCATTATCCTTGCCCTTGGTGAGATCATATGTGATGCAAATTTGGCAAGGGTCTAATGCCAACGGGTCTGCCGTGGGGTTAGGACATGAGGAGGGCGGTAGTACAGCAATGCACGGTGGTCTGTATGTACCCAGAAAGGTTGGGATGAGCCATGCAAGTGGTGACGCCAATAAGTCAGCGCCTCCACCACTGCCAGTAACTCCCCTTATCATAAACGGCGTAATTCAACTCTGGAAAAGACATTTTCCTAGCAAAATATCCCACTGGATGCTCTATCCCATCTTCGCCTACTTGTAACAAGGCAGCCGCTATAGCGAATTTGGAGTCATCAGTAGACACAATGAACTCCTTTGAAGGGTCGACATGGCGAAGAAAAGATATGGACAACGGGGTGCACTTTACTGCTTGAGCATCCTCCAAATGGGGGACCACTGAAGCACCTTGACACCGTTAGGCTTGTATTAGGGAGCTGCCTCCTCAGAAAGATTGGGGGTGAACTTCTTGAGGAACGTTCATGTCCCTAAGAAGCTCCTCAATTCCTTGACTGAGGTGGGGGTGGGCCACTTACGAATAGCCTTCTCCTTATCTGTAGTGATCATGTGTCCCTGGTCAAACACGATGTTGCCCAGAAACGTGACCTGGGACTTGAAGAATTCACATTATAAATCTTGAGTGTAAGACAAGAGGCCCTCAATCTCTCCACCACTTGCTGAAGGTGGACTGCATGGGACTCCTGATCAGGGGAAAAACAGGATATCATCCATGTAGGCAACCGCGCATACCCCTAACAAGTCCCCAACGCTGCATTAATGCGGTGTTGAAAGATAGCAGGGGCATTCTTAAGCCCAAAGAGCGACCTGAAACTTAAATATTCCTCTTTTGGTTCAGAAGGCGTTTAACCACTCCTGGCCCTTCTTTATCCGGATCTGGTTAAATGCATTGAGGCAATCCAGCTTGGAGAAGACCTTCGCTTTCTCCACATAGCGCGCAATCTGAGAATTTAAAGGGATTGGATGGAGGTCTGGTACAGTAACGTTGTTAAGGTTACCATAGTCCACACGCGGGTGTAAAGTACCATCAGACTTCTCCACAAAGAGAAGTGGGGAGTATACAGGGGAGGTACGCTGAAAAATCGCACCTTTGGCTAACTGTTCCTTCACCCACACATCCAACGCCTCTTTATCCCGAACAGTCAATGGGTAAATGGGGGAAAATATACGCACCAGATTCACTGTGAGCTTGAAGTCACAATCAAAATTGGAGTGCTCATGGAGTGCATTGGCAGATGCTGCATCAAAAGAGGATTCCAAACCCCACAAGCAAGAAGGTATAGGAACATCCACTAAGGGCTTCAGCAATGAGGCAAGGCTATAAAGGTGAAGGTGGGGCCAGTGGGGCAATTCACCCTGAGCGTTCTCTTCCAACAAAGGCACAACTAAGGTGCGACCATTCTTCATGGTGAAGGAGAGGGTATTCTCTTTCAGGTTGGTTCTAACACCAAACTTTCGCCACCACTCCACACCCAAAATGATAGGGTACAGGAGGTTTTTGATCGCTCTGAAGTGATTTGACGAGTGGTACTTAACAACCTGATAGTCCACTGTCCCAATGATCTCCAGAGTGGTAATACCTTGGGACGCCCCTCCCTTAGCCATACCACCTGGCAAGTAACTCATTCCAAAATAGTCAGCCAGGCTCTGATCCATAAAGTTTCCAGTGGCACCAGTATCCACAAAAATAGTAGTGGTGAGCTTCCCTAAATTGGAGGAGAGGGTAGCAGTCAGTAGAAAATATTTGGAATGGTCTTTATTTATGGTAGACAATGACAACACCTCACCAAATAATTCTTCCTCTGGCTCAAGCAAGCCATCAGAGTATTTTTGGAATCAAAAGGGGAGGATATTTGGCCACTTTTAATTTTGAGGCCACATACCCCACCATGCCTTCTGCAGGTGCAAATACTTTATCATATTTTAAATGAAGTTCTTTCTCTTCTTCCTGAGTGAACCCAGATCATGGTAGGGGTCAAACGAGGGTTCTCAGGGGTGATTTGATATACTGAAATAGGGTTCTCATCCAAGCCATAAAAGCTAAGAAAAGGCTCAGAGGTTTGGATAAATTATCGTTTTGAAAACGTGTTTTCAGATGTGAGCGACCCTATCCCCTAACTGCATTGGAATGCCTAACGGTTTTAAAGCCAACACTCCCAGGCCATCTGCGCCAATTCCGCTGGCATCATCTGAATGAGCAGTAGAAAGAAAACTTGTTTATTTAAATGGAAATTGATTTTTTGGCAGAAAGTCAGGGAATCACGACTTTCAGACATCAAAGCATCCATATCCCTCAGGTATTAGCACAAAGGGTGGTTACTTTCTAGTTGAAGGCAACCATAATAATGCCAAGTTGCTCCAACATTTGGGCAAAAAGGAAAACAGTGGTGCGGCTGACCACAGCTGAGGCCCTCAGCTGGCGCCCACCATTTCCACGCCAGAAAAGTTCCACACAGAAAAAGTTAATGCACATAATTTCATGTGGTTGGTCGACTAATGTAAGTAGAGTGTCTATAACTCTCCTTTTTCCAGCATGGTAGTGCTCGGTGAACAGAGCCAGTGCATGGAAACTAGCTGTTAGGACCAAAGTTACTAGAGCCTAGCAGAGGGTGCTAGAAAGATAATAACTAAAAGGAAAAAATGAGATCATGATAGCAAACAATGGACCAAAAATGACGTGGTGTACAATGGGGAAAGGGGTAAACGTCCTAGGTTGGAGGGAACCTGGGCGACCCAATGGTGTACATGTTGAAAATTTAATTGAATTCAAAAGAAGATGGTTAATGTAATGCGAGACCTCCTCAAAGGGGTCTATGCACAGGTTTTCTAGATATAACATAAGAAAAATGGGAAAACGGGAAAATTGTTTATTTGGGAGTCAACCAACAAGGAATGTTGGTTGGGGAAAACATAATTAAACATTGACAGTGGAATAAGGGGTTTGCTGAAGTGGGCCCAAGCACCAACCCGCCAATAGGCACACACTACCATCCCAATTGGTAGAATACGCTGAAACTGACTTCACTCATGTAATTAATTGAAGTTGGATTTGACCCAACTGTGCGATTTCATAAATGGAATGGGTTTCAAAACCACGTTCCTCAACTAACTGAACTGAACCATCTGCGTTCATTATGTAGCCCATTTGTTTCAACGCCTGGGCTGACGTATGGGGCTGGGCATTTGGCACCCCACTAGTACCAACCTGGGCATATTTTCCCCATATCCAGCGTTGGTCTAAGGTATGCCTTAGGTCAGGGAGGGCCTGTAATTTTACCTTCTGGGCCTCATGGCGCCCAGCCTTATCCTTGGGGTTGGTCCCCACTATGATGTCATTTGACCATGACAATTGACCTCCACTGTGAAACCATACCATGAGATTTTCAATTCTATGAGTTCATATTTAGAGGATGACGTACCTTTGCTTAAACTCATTCAAATCTTACGCCATCTATCCACTACCTTCCCTCCTCCCAATATAGAGCAGAAACATATCGCTTCTGCTGCCAGACTTTCTTATTTGGGAGAAATATCCATCCCTGTTTGGCATCCCAAGTAGTAACCTCTAGCCTTATTATCACCCACGCCTCACTCCCACTTGAGTTGCCATCAGCCGTTCAACTATCAGGTGGGGCCTATTTACACCTCTTAACCCCAGTTCAAACTTTGGGGTGCCTCATCATACAACAATATGGACGCAGGTCCTATGGGTTCAGTTATTTTGTGTTCATTCACTCTAGGCACTTAGTAAGAAGTTGCCTCAATCGTCAGTTTCAATCCCTACTGCAGGATACTACAATCAGGGAAAAATTAGAGCGGAGTAAAGATGGGACTCTCTACCTCTGCTATTCTGACTTAAAAACGTCCCACCTGAACCTATCCCCATACATTCAGCAGAAGTTCTCCAGTGTAATGACGCATTTCTATATCAGTAGCTGGTTGGAGGTGTGAATGTACTGACGCAAGCGTAACCCAAGGACATGGTGGAAGATAAGCCCCAGGAGCAACCGAAGCATTATGCCTGTTAAATGTTTGATCAACTTTCTACAGATGAACCGTATCTGGTCGCTCATGCGCCTCTCTTAAAAGGGTTAAACGCTGCACTCTCTGTAGATGATATTGTTAAAGAATACATTAAAGTTGGGGAGGGTATTATGAGCTTCCTTGGGAAATGAGATCCGTTAAATTTCCACATTTTAAACAATCTAAATGCATCTTACTCTTAGTGTACTTACTGTGAACTTTTCATAGCAAAAACTGAGTTCGCGCTATATTGATATGGGTGCCCCAATCAACGTAGTGTCCATAAAGTTGGTGACAAAGTTAGAACTAAAGCCTGACGTGGGTCATTGTATGGTGTATGGGACTGCGGGTGCAGAAAGAACAGTTTATGAAGGAGCTTACAGCGTGCTAACCTTGAAGTTTGGGTCATTTGTCATTGTAGCACCAGTGATAGTGCTACCAAACAATATCTATTGCCTGTTAATTGGAACCACTTTCATGTGCAACTTTGGGGCTGTTGTTGATACGATGGTGGAGACCTTTACAAATCCTGCAAGCAGATCCCAATTTACTTCATTTCCAGCGGAATGCCAAAGGATCGGTGCATATGGGTTATATTAACCTTGCATATTGTGATGGGGTGATTCTGGTTCATTACCATTGACTAAAGAGCAAGACCTGGGCCATTCCTCATCAAATATATGAATATCAGGGGCTACCTCTCCGAACCTCTGGGCCTATTTCCCATCCCCTCCATACATTAATTAATAGTGAACATCGAATTGGTAAAGAAGTGCCAGATGGGCTCCATGGGGAGGTCATTGGGCCCTATCAGCAATTGAGGCTTGAGCCCCATATGGCCAGGCATTAAACTCCCAGTACATGAAGATATCAAGGTCTTGGTAGCTAATCTCCATAACGGACCAATGAAAATCCTCTGGCCCCAAATAGTAGCATATTTACAATTGATCCCAGTTGAGGAGGTCCTTCAGGTTCATGAGTTCAGGTCACTGGATGAATTTGGTCTACCCATTGAACCGCAGCTTGGTGTAATGGTGGTCATACCGCGTGAAAATTTAATAGGGTTATTGGAAAATTAGAAGATCAGGCTATCACTTTTTTAAAAATATAAGATCTTTGCCATCAAAGACCATAATTTATGGTTCTTGCAGGGGATTTGTACATAAACTGTACACTGGTGATTATCCCCATCAGGTCCCAGCCAATCCGCAGATCTAGAGCAGCAGAAGAAGTTGTTACTGAGGAAATCAATAAGCTGCTGGAGCAGGGAATGCTCAAACCATCAAAGAGTCTGTGTGCTTTATCTGTTCTAATTGTTTTAAAGAAGAATGGTATCAACTGGTAGTTATAGACTACCACAAGCTCATTAGCATTATGAAAAAGGATTCATACCCCTTGCCACATATCAATGATGCTTTGGACCTGTTGGGAGGAGCTCATTACTTCTCAGCGATGGATTTGATATGCAGATATCGGAAGATCGAGTTACCCATGGTGGAACAGGAGAAATGTGTCAAAATCATGTCAAAAGGGCTTATATAACCAACCCATATGCTACAAGGGTTATGCAATGCACCAGCTACATTCCACGGGCGATGGACACTATCCTTGGCAACTTGATGCTGTTGTGCGTTCTTGTATAACTTGACATTATCAATGTATTCTCCCATACGTTTCCTGAGTACCTTACCCATTTGATACAGGTATTCCGCCAGTTGGCTGAGGCCAATATCAGTATCAAGCCCCATAAATGCCACTTTTTCAATGATCAGCTGGAGTACCTAGGGTATTTGTAGATGTGACAGGGATGCAGACCCAACCAGCTAAGGTAGAAGCTATCCAGAAGATGACTACACCAAACAGTAAGCATGACATAAAAGTATTTTTAGGAATAGACAGCTACTAACGCCACTTTATACCTAACTTTAGTTGTATTGGAGGTCCGCTGTTTGAGTTTATTAAAAAAGGATGTTGAATTTGAATGGACGGAACGTCAACATCACTCCTTTGATACATTTTAGATAGCTTTGATTAATGCGTTAGTGCTATGATACCCAAACTTTAAAAAAGGAATTCATTGTACAGATGGATGCGTCCCTTTCCACTGTTGGTGCAGTAATGTCTCAAAAAGTTGATGAAGGGGAGGAGCACCCAATAGCATACAGCAGTCAAAGTATGATTGCCATAAGCATAATTATACTATGACTGAGTGAGAATTATTAGTGGTAGTCTATGCTTATAAGCAATTCAGAGTATATTTACATGGTTTAAAGTTCAAAGTCATAATTGATCATGCCTCATTACGCTGGTTAAAGAACCTTAAAGAGTCTGAGGGTCATCTAGCCCAATGGGCCTTTAAACTGCAGGCTTACAATTTTGAGATTCTTCACTGACTGGGGGACAAACATCAGAATGCAGACTGCTCATTGAGATTACTAACAATTGCAGTTATGGTGGATCTAAGTGACGTCATGTACAATAAGATGCTTAGCAGTAAATATGATGATGAGCCGCCACAAGTCGCAAAAATGTTGAATGAGATGCATGCAAAACCTTCCAGCGTAATGGTAAGTTAGTTAGCGGATTGGCGATTCAACAGTGAACTTACTGCAACCCTTGGCACGGCCTAATATTATCATGAGCGCACATAAGGCCATCTGACATGGTGGTGTGTGCAAGACGATGGAATTGTTGTGGCCTCGGTATTACTGGGAAAGCATGCATTTTGATGTGCTTGATACTATCTCCTCCTGCCACTAGTGTCAAGTGGAAAAGCTGTGCTGCCAGAAGACCACATATCATTTAGTAAAGCCGCATTTTTCTTGACATACGTTTTTCATGGATATTGTTGGGCTGCTGCCAATGGGAGCTAACTGGTCCAAGTAATATTTTGGTGGTAATCAACCACTTAACCAGGTGGGTTAAAGCAAGGGCAATACGATATTTGAGGGCAGTCACAGTGTCCTAGTTCATGATGGAATGAATTATCCAGCGGCATGGCTGCCTCAGTTCCTCCTTACTGATAATGGGACTAACTTCACTTCCTACATCCTCCCAAAGCTTAATGAGCTGATGACCATCCATGGGGTTCTGAAAACCCATACCAACCTGAGTTCAATGTAATTGTCAATAGGGTCAATTGGTCCTTAGTGAACATACTCCATAGAATTAGTAGTGGATCGCCCTCAGATTGAAGTTCCCTTCTATCCACCGCCATCTTCGCCTATAATATTAGTTATCATTCCACCACGGAGAAGAGCCCCTTCCAATTACTGCATGGATGACACCCTGCTCTTCTGGCGCTGCTATACGCCTGTTTAGAAGATACCAGCAGAATGAATCCCCAACGTTATTTGATGACTCTAACCAACACATTAATCAAATTGCAAACTGAAACATACTCATTCAGTTTAGCCAAAGAGATATAGACTCAGGCTGCTGATCAGGTATAGCATAGCAGGTTAGCCCAGTTCAAAGATGGTGACATGGTTTTATTCCATGATCAACATGGGTATAAGTGGAAGCACAAGTTGGCCAGTATCTGGATTGGTCCATTCTAAGTTATTGAGAAGACAGGTATGAATGTGTATACTATCAAGGACCCCGTGAGCGGTCAGATTATCAATTGAGTGCATGCAAAGTTCCTCTGGGAGTATAAACAATAGGAGCCTTATCATCCAGTCAAGGGGGTAATGTTACAAGCCTGATATGACTGGATGATAAGCCCTAAGTCAGTATGGCATAATGGGTAGAATCCGCCGAGCCTTAGTATGAGTTACATTTTTAGAGCGTCTTGAGATTAGGCAATATCAAATTATAGTGGATGGTTATTGGATCGCTTCCATATAAGGTGATTAGGAGATATTAATGTACAATTAATATTGGTAAAGTGCCTTGAATCAGGCGATCGTAAATTTAATTAATGAAAATTTGTGAACCAAATGAGATACAGTGAACTGAATTGCTAAGCTGAGAAAATGGTATCATCTGAAGTCGCTGAGATATAGGTGAGATGAGAAAATTGACAGGGGAGGTTATTAATAGTTTAGAGTGAGCGGAACAGCTAGGATCTGCTTTATTCTATTAAGTTAAATAAAAGAGTGTCATTGAAGAAATTTCTTTATTTTTATTAAGTTTATCACCTTGTTCTGAGGAAGACAATTATCATATCGTTGGTCCTGTTGCTCAGTGGGCTGAACCCTGCACAAAATCCTTTCATCATATCTCTAAGATACTGCCAATTTCATAAATGTTGGCTCTCAAATTGAATAGGCCACCTCGATCTTCTTATCATCAACTTCACTTATGAGTTTGAAAGGGGTCCACACATAATTTAACTGATCTCTTAAGCTGAAATCCTCTAATGGGTCCCATTTTGGAGACAGGTCCTGAGTTAGTAACATTAATTTTCCCTGAGCAGGTCATAGTTCCACCACTTCCAGCCATTACCATGGTTGCACCCCACACTCCATAACCTACACCCAAATCAAAACTCAAATTAAACCCAAATAAAATATAGATTTAAGTTCAATTACAAATCCCGTGGTTCCACATCCTCCAGTATTCCTGTTACTCCTGTTGAGCTGGTGGGTGAAATTACCCCATCAGAGTAAGTTCAGCTGGCGACTTAAGTTAATCCATCTGATCCGTCCCTGGTATTTCCTATCAGAGAGGGTTCTCTCCTGGATGCTTTTTTATCCCAGTCCACAGATCTTAAGGCACGAAATCCTAGTGAAGGTTGAAGATGTACAGTTTCTTCTGTATGGTATTCCCAAAAAAATAGGATGATATGTTTTTGTGACAAAGTATGAGTTCATTCTGAGCTACGTTCCTGCGTCATAAAGGAATATCATGATCCCCCAATCATGGGGCATCATGGCGTAAAAAACATACTGTTTTAATCAAGCAAGGGTATGATTGGAGCATACTGGAATAGGATGTTCCCACATGGATTAACAATGCTTAATGTCGCCAGGTTCAAGACAGATAGGATAATAAGAACTGTCTTTACCCTCTCCAGCTGACGCAAATCCCATGGACATCGCTGCCAGTGGAGGTCATTATAATTTTACCCATATCTCGTGGGTATGACGCAAATTATGGTGGTTGTATATCGCTTTACAAAACATGGTATCTTTATCCTTTGTTTGATAACCTTACATCTGATGACATTTCACAGTTGTTTATAGAACATGTTTCTGCCTTTTTTGAGATTCCTCAGGAAATAATCAGTGACAGGGGACCTCAGTTTACATTGTTGTTTTGAAAGGCCTTGTGTGACATGCTAAAAACTAAGCCCTGATGACTCTCAGCCTATTACCCCAATCTGATGGCCAAAAGGAGCATATAAATATTCCTTAGAGCAGTATCTTCAATGCTATGTAACTACCACTCAAGACACATTAGTAGCGGACCTTCTTTTGGCCAAATTTTCGTATATAACTCCTTCCATTCGCCAACAGGAGTTTTCCCTATGTAAGTTAATATTGGTATACAGCACTTCTTTCACCGTTTGACCTCAGACGAGGAGTAATATCCTAGCAGCAAATACCTTAACTACACACAACAAGAAGGTCCATCAACAATTCCATATTCAACTGACTAAAACAAACAAAGAAGCCGAGAGATTTGCAGATAAGAAGTAACACGAGGCACCCAACTATCAAGGAGGGGATTTGTAATGGTGGACACTAAAAATTTGCACCTCAAGGTACCATGTCAGAAATCAGTTTTTATAAGAGCAGGACCATTTCCTATTGCCAAGGTCCTGAACAATAGTGCATTTTAACTTGAACTTCTCCCTCATTGGAATATATACCTCATTTCATGCTTCCTCACTATCTCCTTTTAAGGATATGAAACCAGTTGAGATTAGAGTCCATCATGGTGGAGAGGAGCTCCAAATTTGAAGTAGAAAATATTTTGGATGTAAGGAGGGTTAAACGGCAAGTGCACTATCTGGTGTTGTTGAAGATATATCCAGTATATGAGAATAGCTGGTTCCCATCCAAAAACTATACCAACTGTCAGGAGATATTGGAGGGATTTCATAAGGAGAATCCAAATGCCCATGCACCTGGTCAACCTAATTCTAAAACCCTAGATGTCATCAAACTTCCTTTACTCACCAGAATACGCCCTCAAAAAGTTCCAAAGGGGGTGTTAGCCTTACCTCTAAATAGAGGGTAACGTAAGGCCTCAGGTGCCAGTCATCAGGCTGGAGAGGGAGTGCACCCCTACATAACAAAAAGAGTTAAAAACCAAGGCCCTTACTCTCATCCAGATCTCTGAACTAGGGCATACTCTAGATGAGAGATGGGTAGCCTCTGTCCCTCCCTGATTGCCCCACCTTTTCCCCATCTACCCCCAACCCAAACTCACTTAAATCTCATAATACAGGGTTTTATTTAAAAACTACAATTTTGTGAAGACTTCAGAAGCTTTATGAGACCCCACACCACTGTCCTCATGTTCTGCTCCCAACGGTTGGTGTACCCAGAAGCCAAACTGTATAACAAAAGCATACCTAATAATTCCAATTTTGGAAAAAAAGTCAAGAAAAAGAGTGCTAATTCAGGTTTTAAAATTGAAACTCCCTTCTACAATCAAAATGTGAATTCAGACATCTGAAATTTGGGGAAAATGACCTGAGAATATCTTAGAAGTTGACTAATACTATTGAGATGAAATTGATGTTTGAAAATGTAAATTTTGGATTTAGAATCTGAAATTGAACTATATTACCATGGTTCAGCTTTGAAGTTCTCCCCAATCTCAATATAAGACCCGCACCCTGCGTATGATAGGGTGTTAGGTTATTCTTTTTTAAAGTTTCCTTTTGTTTAATTATATTGTTTCATTGAAACAACTTTTCTTTTAGTAATTTAAATAAATTAAACGATATAAGGACAACAATTACATGAGTTGGATCCTTTCTAACCTCCCTTAACGCGCCCACCCATAGTCCCCTACAACCAGCGGTGCCTTGTGGACCTTGGCTGCCCTTGTGGATCTTGGCGTACCCACGCAGAAAGCCAGGTCATTCCTTTTCACACTGGAATCCTAACACAATACACCAGTAGCTTGTTGTCCTGGTGTTGAGTTTCTGGAAGCTTGACCAGTCCACTGATTTTAATGGGTTGCCAGGAGAGGATGCACATGGCTTGGCGGATCAAAGGATGTATGTATTGGGCAACCATTTCAATATTTGTGACTGGGTAGCAAGCTTCTTGATTAAAGCAGACATTGACTTCTCCCAGATAAAATGGTATTTTGCATATAGGCAATCTTGGTTTCTGTAGCTTCAGAGCATCCCAAATGTGCTTTGTTGATATATTCAACGTGGAGGTGGTATCTGCGTAAAATTTATTCCATGGCCTCCTCAACATGTTCAGCGAGTACGCTAGCCATTTTCTCTACTGACTGAGAGGCCAGCGGTTCTATGGGAATGAGCTTTTTATCAGGGGATTATGTTTCCTCATCTGAACTGCTGAGGTGGAAGTGGTCACGGGGGGCTCCACTGTGTCCGTGGGTCTAGGAGGATACTTGTTTTCAAAACCAATGGCGAAGCAGTTTGGATCTTGACTCAGGTGTTTGATTTATTGGTTTCTTTTATGTTATCATCTAAAAAGTGCCCCTATAGTGAGCACCAGAGTGTTGCAATTGGGACTGCAACTGGGCTATATAGTCACAGTTATGTTTTATTTAAATAGGGAAAAATTGTGTGAAGACAGCATAGCTTCAAATGAATGTAAAGCTTAACAAAATATAATTCTTTATCAAAGATAGATGCCCCCAAATCCTCCATAGTCTCAGTAGGTTTACCAGCTTGGAGATCTGTCATCAAACGTGTTCAGAATGTACATCACCACGTATGTCCCTTTCTGATGCTGGGCCAGCCCTTTCTGAGCTGTGAGTTCTAGTCGGTCAGCTTACTCCCCAGCCCAAAATCTTCTAGATACTTCTCCTTATGGTCCGCTGATATCCAGTGGTGAAAAATTTCTGAAATATAGCGTTTTTTGTCCAAGGTTGGACACGTCTTGGTGTATTCTGTTCAGCCTCAGTAGCAATTTTCATGGGTATCAATCAGCTGGCGATACTCAAGACAATTTCAAATGAATGATTCTGTTAATCTTTGATCAAGGGAAACGTAATGGATTCAAGGATCTGAGATAATGGATAAGGTTTGATCTGTCAAAAATTAGGATCATATGAATTACTTAAATAAAAGCTTAAATCAGTTCAAAATTGTTAAAACATATCTGACAGCGGATCAATTAAGACTAAACTGCTAAGGGATATAGATAGCGGAATAAAGGTAAAAGGTGAGGTCTATAGGTTATTGGGGGTAATAGGGTTTTTGGCGCTATCCTATGGTTGGTCAAACTAAGGTATCAACAACTTAATAAAATTAGCATACAACTGTATTAGACTAACAGATGACGTTCCTGACAGGGTGGAGCGCTGGCTTATCTGCACACAAACAAAATCAGACTGAATGGTTTGTACCAGATCCTACATTTACTATAACAGGCGTATGGCTCATGGACATCTATACCATTGGAACTCATCATGGGCCTACCAACTTTCCAGGTATTTGATGTGGTTATGGTGATTGTAGACCAATTCACAAAATGCCATATCTGTTCCTTCCTGATGGCAACCACAACTGAACACATGGCTCAGTTATTTGTATCCACGTCTTCACAATATTTCTAGTGCCACAAGAGGTAATAATAAGCAGATAAATATAGTTTATCTTTCATTTTTTGGGACTCTCTATGCAAAGTAAAAACATTAAACTATACCAGTCGTTAGTATACCACCCACAGTTAGATGGGCAAACATAACAAACCAATTAATTTATAAAGAAATATCTCAGATGCTACACCACTGCATCCCAGAATATTTGATTAGCTGAACTTTCCCTGGTCCAGTTTGCATACAACAACACCCCCCACTTGTTGATAAGGATGTTGCTGATGTATGCAACTTGGGATAAAAACCTACCTTTACAATAAGTAACAGATACAGACCCACATTATGGAATCAGGCAGCTTTACAACGCACATTCAAAAAATACCCAACAGGTCCATAACAGCTGACCAAAGCAGCCAAGGAAGCTAAGTGATTTGCTGAATGAAGATGCCATGCAGCCCCAAATTATCAGATGGGTGACCCCGTGATGGTGAACATGAAAAACCTTGAATTCTAAGTTCCATGCTGAAAACCAGTGTGCAAGAAAACAGGGCCATTTCTCATCAGTAAATTCTTACTCAAAAGGTCATTTCACATGTAACCCCCTCCTCACTAGAAATTATAGGCAGCATTCCATGCTTTTTGAAGTCCCCATTCTAAGGTGAGAAATTGGTAGAGGTCGAACCCACTTGTCAGCCATAAGGAATGCCATTAATAACTTGGCTTTCATCAGATTTTCCAATACCCATTTTGCCATCAATAGTTTTTATGTCATTGCCATTATTAGAATTTTTGAATAGATCCGCTTGTTGAGAGGTGAAAAAGTTATTGATACAAAAACATCAACCTTTTCCAACTGCTAGACTGAATATTAGCAACAATTTTGACCATGCTACTTATTGTGAGGAAAGACTATTTTTGTCTAGGTGGAGTTTTTTGCGCCTGCCATTCTCATTTAGACTTAAAGTCATGGTTGGTCTGTGTAAATCTTCCAGCAGATTAAATAAGATCTGTAGGATTGTTGCAATGAGGTTAAGCCCACTGATACAATGGAACAATGATATGAAGGTCATCATCTCTCGAGAAAAGTGGTAAAATATATAAAATAGAAGCATAGTGCTTTCAGAAACACAATCTTCATTATAAAGCAGCTTTGCACTGCTGAAACCAAAGGGTTGACACCAGAAATCAACTTTTTGATACAGAGTCTAATATAGCTTACCAACAAAAGAAATACCCTTACATCCTAGATCGCTGCTGTTATTTTCATTCTGACTGCGGTTAGCCAACATCTACTAAGCATCAAACTCACTCACTATTTGCTTGGTGCAATCTCGGCGAGATTGTAACCATATCGCCACATTTCTCATTATTACCCTCAGCATTTAATCCTCTGACAACCCTCAGGAACTTAATATATAACATACTTTTGATTATCTTTGGCTTCTAGCTTCCAGTAATCAAATGCTACTTATTGTACCCAAATTGCTTTCCAAGGCAACCAGATCTGGAAGAGGCATATGTGATCACTCGACTACCAATACCAAACCTAACTTATCCTAGAATTTGAAACAGCGGGAGGAAACCATATAAGTAATTTTCCAACATTTCTCCCTGCTTAACCAGATGGTACTCCTCCAATACGTCACCTACATCCATCCGCTGTTAGCTAATCTAGAGGAACCTCATTTATTTTTGATATTGGACCCTTCTTTATTCTGCTAATGGGCTATGGGACGTCCAGGTGTTTACATACTCTTTGTAGGCCCAGTTGAACTTAGCATGCACTCATTTGATTATCTGACCGCTCATTGAGTCCTTAATTGCATAAGCATCAGTACCCATTATTTCTATTATCTTAGAAGGGCTGATTCAGATGCTAGCCAACTTATTCCGCTACCCAATATCATGCTGGTCTTGGAACAAGACATGATCTCCTATTATGAACTGTGACAGTCCACTGTGCCATCATTGATCAATATTGTACTCACTAATTTTTCTGGCCAAGCTAGTTGAGTATTCTTTAATCTGAATTTTAATAAGCGTAGATGTCAGATGTATAAGATAGAGTTAGGAGCCCTTTTTGCCGGTATCCTCTACACAAGAGTAAAGTAGCTGAGACAGATCTGGGCGTCTGCCATAGAGTAACTGAAACGGACTATTTTCCATCTCTGAGTGGTAGCTGATGTTATATGCGAAAATTGCAGTGGAGTGAAGGGTACTCTAGTCAAAGGGTTAATCCATCACAAGCTTCCTGTCATGAAAACGGCAGAAGAAGTTTAGACCGGCCTGCAAGTCAGTATGTGTAAGCACCCAAAAAGCAAGCCAGAATGCCAGAGGCATTGCTTCATGTATGACGTTGTATGGAGCCTGGAATCGGGAAATGATAAATTGTTGGCGCAGGGTAATAGTGAATATCAACCTGAGAACAAACCAAATGAAGACCGCCCCATACATGGGAGGTCTTGCTGCAGGGGGTGGTACCACAGGTATAGTTTCTACAAGGTCACCGATAGACAGGGTTAATTCAACTGGGGAGACAAGGGGGCAGATCCTTGCTTGGAGATGGTGGATATAGGCCACAAGATCCCGGTATTTTTGGCGAAAGTTTGTAATAAAAGGGTGATTTGCCAGAGGTATCTAGTTCGCCGAATCCAGTTTATGATGGTGGGGGCCATAGTGACCATCAGTACTGGTAGAGCCCATCTGATATAAGGACTGACGGGCCACCAGAGAAAAGCCATCGGGAATACAGCCAGAAGGATATCAATAAAATCAAAATTGATAGTTTTTGAGGCAAATTTTATTGTAAAGGAAAGTGAAGAAAATCAGCCAACAATTTTCTCAGTGCAATGCAACTGATTAAATAGTGGTCAATTGATGCGGGGACAAGCTGGGATTGAGACCCTCAATGTTGACCTAACTGGCAAACTATTTGGTAATGGGGGAAGATAAGTTCACTAGGAACTAACATCAAAGAATTCAGTGGCAGGCTGAGTCACTGTCAGTTTGACCTCAAATGCCTGAACTGAGGCTTGAATTCTTTTCCAATGGTTGGCATGAAAGTGTTTGGCTCAATGAGCAGCGGGAATCCCCCAGGGCCACCCCATGTAGGGCGCTCCCAATTGGTTGGGAACGGGTTTGGGATGCCCACCCACCCATACCCGGTCACTGGGCCATTTGTTCAGTCAAAAGTGTTGTGTCAGCTGCAATTCCCAATTTGCCAGAAGGGAGCTTCAAACCCTCGTCAATGGTGTCCAATGCTACTACCTGCATGTCAAGGATCATCCCTGATGAATTTGGGAGGGGGTTAATTTTGACAATTGTGGTGTTAGCCAAATCAAAACTGTCAGCAATTCTGGCTGATGAATCAGTCTTCGTCCCTTTTCAACTATGTGAAATCCAATCATCAGGCTTGTTTCCACTCGATTTTGGACCATATGACTTCATTTCAGCGATCTTGTTGCAAATTTCCTTGATTAGATGTACTAGTTCTGCTGAGGTGAGTGTGGGCACTGAGGGAGGGTCTGAAGAGTGAGGGCTGTAACCCAGCACTTGTCTACCATGTGGGCGAGGTCGCCCTGGGTAACAAGGGGTACTGCCACCCTCTTTGGTACCTTCTTGCTTGGAAACAGGAAAAGAGCTGGATTAACACACAGGGGATGTTCCCCGGGACTTACACATCCAAAAGATATTTACTAAATTTCCAATTACCCATTCCACGGTCCCATTGGATTCTAAATGATAGGGAGCATTTAGCACCCTATGGATCACCATCAACTTGTTCATCTTGGGAAGGACATGGGAGGTGAAGTCGTTTCTGTTGTCCATGAGTATGAACTGCGGGCAGCCATGATATTGTATGACGCATTCCATTATGAACTTAGTGGTGTTTATGGCCACAGATTGCAGATGGTCCGTGCTTCCATCACTGGGTTAGGTGATCTATTACTACCAGGATGTACTTAAAGTGATTCGCACCCATTAAAAAGGAACCTAAAACATCAAGAGATACCATATGCCAAGAAAAGCGGAGTTGAACCATATGATAAGTGGTTCTATTAAGGAAAGTCTTCTTCACTTGGCATTAATGACAACAAGTGATAGTTTCCAGCACGTCAAGGTGCATACTTTTCCAGTAGTATTGCGGCTTTAGGACTTTCAATGTTTTGCCGCAGTCCTTTATGCCCCACCGCCTTGTGGTCATCCATAATAATAACAGGTCTTTCAGAGGGCTTCAAAAAACACACCATGACCCCGCTAAACTTTTTAGAACAATTCATCATTTCTCAAGAAGGTATCTGCTCTAAGTCCATCCAGTGCCTAAATTATTTAAGGTGACTTATCAGCGTATTTACCACTAATAATTTTTCATACATTTTTAGCTATATCTGCCATAATACCAACAGTTAACAAGTACAATATATAGTTGGCGTTCTGGTGTTTAGCACCCAGACATTGGATTATCTCAAAATCATATGCTTGAAGCTTGAGCGCCCATCATGCAAGGCAGCCCTCAGGCTCCCAAAGATTTTGTAACTAGCGTAGTGAAGCGTGGTTAGTTACAACTTTAAAGTTTACTCCATGGAGATATACCCAAAATTGTTTGTATGCGTAGATTTCTACTAGGCACTCCCATTCCATCATGGTATAATTCCGCTCATGGAAGTTCAAACTTCAGCTGCAATAAGTGACAGGATGCTCCACCCCATCATCATCCTGCTGCAACAAGACTTCTCTAACAGCAGAAAGAGATGCGCCCATCTGCACGATAAACCCTTTCCCAAAGTTCAGGTATAATAGCACTGGAGCGCTAATCAGCACCATTTGAAGAGCGTCAAGAGCACTCTGACATTGCTCTGTCCATTTGAAAGTGGCGTACTTTTTCAAAAATCTCAAAGAGCGGAGCTCTGATACAGCTAAAATTGGGAATACACTGATAATAGTACCTGACCATGCCCAAAAAGACTTGGCTATCTTACTTTATATGGGGTCAGGTTATTTTCCTTATGGCTTCTATATTACCCAGTTGTGGTCAAAGGCTGCTGGCATCTACCACGAACCCAAGATATTCAAGTTTCTCTTTAATAAATGATATTTTCTAGGCTTGATTTAATGTTAGCCCCTGTGAGCCAGTGGAACACTTCCTCCAGGTGATTTAGGTGCTCCAAAAACGTTTAAGAGAATAACTCTATGCCATCAAGGTAAACAAGGACACACAACAGCTTGAGATCACCCAGGATAGTGTCCTTTGCTCATTGAAATGTAGCTGGGGCATTACAGAGACCTTGCGACATCTTAGTTAGCTGGAATAACCCTTTGGTGGTGACCATAGCACACTTTTCTCATTCTGTTGTGGGCAACTCGATTTGCCAGTATCCAAAATTAGGTCCATAGCTGAAAATAGCGAGCACTGCCAAGACTATATAAGGCATCACAATTTGGTGTAGCAAATACAAATCATTTTTTGTAATGCTATTGGGTTTCCAATAGTTAATACCCAGTTAAAGCCATCCTTCATTTTAAAAATTAGCACTGGCGCATATCAAAACTCTTTGACAACTTGAGCATACCCTGCTCCAGAAACTTCCTTAGCTCTTCAGAGACTATCTCTTCTGCAGTCCTCAAGTGAAAAATTGGCTGAGACTAAATAGGAGGATGACCCCAGTGTCTATTTTATGAACCATGCCACGAGCACACTCCAGATCATGATCATGTGATGCAAAAATCTCCTAATTTTTTGTAATAATGCCATCGCCCAGTCTAATTGCCCCTCAGATAGCTCCGTCAAAGATTCATGTAAATTTACTGCCATTATGCTAACCAAATTCTGGGAGGGGAGACCAAGCTCGTCTAATGAGCCAAATTCAGGAATCTGATGAGCCTTATCAAAGAGATTCAGGTGTAGATAAGCCACCATCTGATGCCTTTGTACCATAAGGGACGCCTTCTGAAGATTGGTCAAAAGCACTTTGATTTCCCTGAGGCAGATAATAGTATGCCTGGAGCCTCAGAGGTTCAAAACGTGATTGTTGATAAGTTCCAAAGACCTCCCCATACAACCCTTCCGTTATACAATTTTGAGCTCCGTTCCCATGATGGCTTGGTGTCTGGATGGTATCATTAAAGCGCTTGCAATTTGTAACAATATTTCTTGGTACTCCTATATCTGATTAGTCAGGACCCTAGTCCGCCGCTTAAACCATCAGTAACAGATGGGAACTACACCGTCACAGTATGCAAGGTTGATTTGGTCTTCTCATGCGGACTCCTGTGGTGCCCCTTTGAAGTAAAGTAGACAGGGCTCCGCTGACCCAGGATCTCGAAGGTTTATTTCTGCCATGTAAATAACCAACCAAAACAACGCATAAAAGAGTGTAACTAAAATGTCATAATTGTGGTTTGGCAATACTATTTACTGGCATGGAGACAGCAATTTACCTGAACTAAGGAGGCAACACACTGTACGCTCCCTCTGGAACATTAATTTCTACCCCACAGTCCCATATGCCACCCAGTGCTCCACGTCAGGTTCTTTGGCAGCTTAGCTACCAGTCTTGTTGATACTATGTTAACCAGAGCGCTAGTGTTAGTTACAGCATGTGTTTTCGTTTTTTTTTCACAAAATTGTCACAATAATTACATAAAACAAGAACCACGACTGTTTAAAACATTAATATCTAAGGAATTATTCTTATCAAGAAAGTGCATAATACTGGACCCTACCTGTGGTTACTCTTTTATGATCTGCTCTAATGGGATGACAACGTTCACGCCCTCCAACGAGGCCACATCCAAGGAGGGTTGGGGTTCATCAGCTGAGTTACGCTCCAGGACCTGGAAGGCTTATGGTTTTGAATCTCTTGTTGTATCCCTTCCATGATGCCCTCCTTGGCTTGAAAACGGGTTACCATGTTTGCATCCTTGGTGTTTTGTTGGTAGAGAAATATGTCGTTGAAGTCATGAGAACTGACATAGGTTGTATCATTATGATCAGATGGGAAAAATAAATTCAATGCAGCGAAAATAGAGAGTCTCATCTCTAATTCACTCGTTCTTTTTTTCCCTGCGCGTCCAAATTCTGCAGATCTGCAATAACTTTCCGCCTTGCAGGGCAGCTTGTGGTGTAATTCCCCTGCTGACTGTACTAGAAGCAAGTTATTCCAGAAGGATCTCATTTCTGAACATCGTTAAACCTGTCCTGAGTGTTATAAGCTGAATGGGGGCCAGGAGAAGCATTAGAAAGTGGCCGAGGATGGGCTCAAATGATCACAAATTGGTCGCAGGTTGGGAGACAGAGTTTTACTTAGCTGAGGAATTACCAGGGAAGTGTAAGTTGAACGCTGCCTGACAACTACGGATGGACCTCCAGTGGCAGTACCAGATGGTTTCTGGTCTCCATTGTGTGATTTAAATGTGGCAGCAATTGCCGCAGGTAGTTGATAATACGCAGTAGAAGGATATCCCCCTGGAGATCTGAGGCCATCACGTTGTAGAGCTCCCAATGGGGTTTCACTGCATCGGTCATAGTGATACTGGAATCCGCCTCTGACAGTGTTCCCGCTCCTACTAGCGCATGCACTTCCATCATGAAGTGGTCAGCAAATGCTGAAAGGGTATCATTTTGTTTAAACACAATAGTCAGGAATACTGCTTTCTGTTGTGCCATCTTTTCTATCCCACTGAACAAATAGAGAACCATATCCTTAACCTCCTTGTAGATCACAGAACTATCCTCCAGGTAACAGGTGAACTGATCAGCGCTTTTGACATTTAGGGTAGAGATTAGCAACTTCACTTTTTGGCAATACGAAATCCTTTGATGGCAAACTTGAACTACTTAAAGAACCCATGAATATTTCCTCCCGGTTTAGTATGGGCAACTTTTTGACACGAAAATTCTCTTTATGAACTGGGCTGCAATTCTTAGGAGCAAATTGGGCCATCACCAGCCAAGCGAACGTACCCCCCACATGAGGGGCATATGTGGGCGTGAGACAGAACTTGTGGCCGCCGTGGTCCTTTGGGGAATATTGACCTCTTTGGCCGGAATAATGTCAATGACCTTGGATAGCTCACTTGCAGATCCATAGTATTTGTCCCCAAATTAAGACTATCTGCAACTCGACTTCCTTCACCCACCTGTTCAGAGAACAACTTCTCTAGATTGCACTACGCTTTAGCTGATCCACACTGACAGCGCCCCACATTAGCGTCTTGTATAAGCTCTTTGATTCTTCTTTGTAAATTCCAGTGTATTTCCTTCTCTGCAACCAGCTTTTGCTCTATAGTTTAAAAACACTCAATCACATATTCAAGAGTCCTTTGTAACCTAGGAACTCTAGCAACCACTGTTCCAGGATTGACAAGATGTATCGTATAGTTGACTAATTAGTGCAGCTTATTCTCAAAGGAGATCTATATTTGATCGTCAGACTTTCCAGACTAACCCAGAGATTGGCGTGCTCCACTGACTCCACAAATGGAAGTGTCACAGCCCATTCGTGATTGGCATTTTAAACCCTCAAGGTGAGCTATCTGGTTCAACAACTGCCCATATTTGATGGAAGTGAGTTTTGAAACACCATAATTTTTGGTAGTGCGGTGGTTGATCCACTCACATCTCAACTAACTAAGATCAATTGCGATGGAGTCACTTGGTTGGTTATTCACCGCTCCAACAAAGTAGCGTAGTCTCTACTGCATCCCACAGAGGAGTTGATACCCAACACCCATTTGGTAATTACTTGCATGAATCGTTCAGTATTCCCTCCTAAGGTAGTCACATCTCTAATCCAGTTGAGCGTGAGCCTCCTTCAGTTAAGAAAATCGCTCATAACTCAGGGTAGCTCCTAATTTAAATGGGGTACGAGTTGATCCATCTGACCATGGGCGTCAGCAACATGGGTATGTACTTGAATCAGAGTCCCTCTCATCTCTGAGAACGTCTTTTTGAGTCTTTCCAACAACAACTAATTATTGTTATGTTGTTCTTAAGCGAACTGCATTACATCCCCAATTTCAATATTATGTTGAGCTAGGACTTGCAGGAGGTTCTGAATAAATGGCTGTACATAAGCAACAAGATATTCTACTGGGCCATGGGAGTTGAGATGGTGCATCAGGCCAGTGGTAGTCCCATCCACTTAGGACATATACAATTAGTAGTGCTAGGACTGATTATGCTGGTTAAAAGACATATGCATAAGATTTTTATGGGGTCCTTTTTATAAAGACAGTACTCCAAAGGAGCCATCACATATTACTATGAAGCTGAGCAGCATTGACATATGTGGAGCATCCATGTTGTGCCAACCTGAGAACCAAACAAATGAATAACTGCAAATCCATCTGATGGTCACCTAGGTCAGCTGGCTCAGTCACGGTGAGCAGGGCTTTTTTCTTATCAGAAGGTTCCATAGGGGGACATCTATATTTGTCATGAAAACCAATGAAGTCTTGGTAAAGATAGTTTAAATTTGACATGATTAAATATTTGAGCTGTAGATTTGAATCAGCGACCACCTGTAGTAAAAACCACTGTTGTTCTTCTGGCGGGTTTGACAATATCTAGCAGATTATTGCTTAGAGGCTAAGCCCACTGATACAATGGAGGGATAATATGAAGATCACCATTCCTTGAGAAAGATGGTAAAATATATGAAATAGAAGCAGAGCGCTTCTGGGAAACACATCTAATTATAAGCATCTTCGCACTGTTGAAACTAAAGGGGTTGAGACCAGATATCAACTTCGTGCTACAGAGTCTACTATAGCTTACCAACAAGAGATCACCTTATATTTTAGATCGCTACTGTTATTTTCTTTCTAACTGCGGTTACAAAACATCTACTAAGCAGGTAAACTCACTCACATTTTCTTGGTGCAATATCAGCAAATTCATAACCATATCGCTGCATTTCGCTTAAAAATCTTCAGCATTTGATCTGCCAACAACCATTAGGAACTAAATATATAGCCTACTTTTGATTATCCTCAGTTTCTAATTGCAAATAATCAAAAGATACCAATTGTAACTGAACTGCTCCCTGAGACAACCAGCTCTGGAGGAGGCCTATGCAATTGCTAAATAGCAATACTGAAACTAATTTTTTCTAGCATCTAATATAGCGGGAGGAAACCATCTGGTTAATTTTGCTCAGTCTGAGTGTGCAACTGACAGTTGGGCATGGTTGCCAATTTTTGATTTTGTATTTGTCTTGGAATGGGTTCATCTCTCGCATACTTTTGGGAGAGAGTTTTTTGGTAAGCTCCCTGGGGTGGGTTCCTTGGCTTCTCTCTGTTAATATAAGCTAATATGCATAAAACCAATGAAACAGCTAATGCCATTATTGAATATATTGATTGGGGTCCTTATATTGGGTGCAGCAGTTTTTGTTGGAGAGGACAGAATTCTTATAAAAAATGTAAAATTTCTAGTTATATTTGGAATAGTTGATTTATTAAGTAAGTACAAAAGAATCCATTATTCTACAGTAGGCAAAGCGCTAGGTTTTTATTTTGGCATGGGGGTGACTTGCATACTTGTATAAAAATGAGGTAGAAAAAAATACCCCAGGGATGCTAAGACCTTGTCCTTTGTTGTTTTCATCTAATCTACGCTGTTATAAAGGACCTCCAGAATTGGATAGTGTGGACATCTCATACAACGCTTTAATTAAAGGTTTTGACAACTTTTTAAAAATGGCAAACTTTCTTCTCCAATCTCCTCATAGGTTGCTTCATCTGCTTAAGAATATCTGGCTGTCACATCTGAGGGGTAATTTGTTCATTTAAGAATTTTTTTTTCCTCTATCAAATGTGGCAATTTGACCCCATTTGGGGTTCAGTCACAATCTGCCAGCGCAATTTTAAATCTCTTGGCAAATGTCACTGACTTTATCTATGTATGCCTTGGTGGACTCTGTAATGATATTAGCGTCAGGGAGCCCACTGGCTCAGGGTCAGGGTGAGCATATTCTAGAGGGGCCACCCACCATTCATAAAGGATGCGACCCATGTCTGCTATCCTCTCCAGTGTTAGTGCTCAGGGGACATTCCGTTTCTTCATTCAAAAGGGATTCAACGTTTTTTCCATTCTTATGGACGCGGCGGGGACTCTTACACCACCTTTATATATGGGGTACAAGAGTTTGAGGTAAAGAAAGTTCTGGACGCGTGAAAGGTCAAGCGGATGATTCAAATTACTGGTGGCATGGAAGGGGACATGCGTATGAGAACAGCTGGGTTCCCTCCCAGAACTGCACAAGCTGCCATGAGCTGAGCAAAGGCTTCCACGCTTAGAGTCTAAGATACACGCGCCTTCACCCCCCCCCCCCCCCCCACCCAAATCAATTGGCATTGCATCCTTAAACCTTTCCTTATTGCACAATAACTATGCGTTGGCGCAAGACCCAGAGAGGCTAGATCCATTTCTTTTAGGAAAGGGTAATTTAGGGGTCCCTTCATGGCCATCAGGCTGGATTGGACCTTACATCCTTTTTGTCAAAGAAGGGTACCACCCAATGAACCTTACCAATAGAAAAGATTGCAGATTTGTGGCACACCCTCAATGAGCACTGAGTGTCCACCGCTCCTCCCAGGCTAAGCCGACGCCTGCCTTATACTAGTAAACACCCTTTACTCAACATTATTACCAAGTCTATGGAGGTTTACTTAGACAGTACTAAAAGAATATGCAGCAAGGTTTTCAACTTACTCAGCAGATCAAAAGTAAATACCTGATATGGATGGAACTGTCACACTCAATTGATTAAAACTGCCTCCAAATGAACAAAATGGCTGTTCAGAATAAGAAACAACTGAATAAACTTTTTCTAAGGCAGCCTTGGAGGAGACTGGAGCAAAAATTCTTACCCCTGAAAGTATTAAAGTTCCTCATAACGAGGCACTGGATGAGCAAGCCACCATGTCCAATTTTGAGGACTTTAAAAAGCATCAAAACCCCTAGTAACAGCATTGGAAAATCTTGGCGCCCTAAGAAAATAATTGTAATTACAGTTTTCATAGATATTTCATTTAATTATTTGAAGCAAGCTGATCAGGGGATGGACATTACCAAAATAGAAATAAAGTATCAACATGAAACCTGAGCAGGGTCAACTCCATCATAGAAATTTTTTCCACATCTAAATTGGGACTCAGATTTTTATGATTACGTCATGAGTAAGGTTTTCATGTTATTATACCTACTAACCGCCAATAGCTTCCTTCAGCTGGCACCCCGAATTATGTGTGAAGGGCGGGAATTGAACCCACAACCTTCAGGTTGGTAGCTGTACGCCCTACCAATTCACCTTTCACCCCCTTTTAATATATAATTTAAAATCATTCACAACCCCTCACACACTAGTATAATATGGCCAGCACTCTTCCAGTATTAGGTTGCTGGCTAATTCTGTTATTTAATAAACATATTTAAAATTTTAATAATGAAACTTTAAAATTTATTTATGTTCTTAAAGATTCTGTCCCATTTTAAGTCTGGGTAATAATCTCTGTGCCTCAACTATGAGGGTTTTTGTTCCACATAATGAGGAAATTAAAAAGGCAGCTGTTCCTCTTGTGACCCAGGGAGATTTGGCCCATATGGTGGATGGGAGGTGGGTAATGGCGTACCACCAAAAGTTGCCATATTTCCTCCTTATCTCACCACCCAAGCGTTAGTGCAGTGGATCAGAAGAGTGTGCGTGTAGGTGGCAGCAGTAAGAGGCCACCGCCAAGAGGACAGTAAGGACATCTCTCCCCCTTGGCAAGCTCAGGTCCCCATTATTGGGCCAATTACATTGGATAAAAATGATGTGCTGCGGAAGCAAGCCATCCATAGTGTATTTGGTTTTAAAAACGGCATTGTGCTCCCATTTTACTGGAAAAGGAGGGCCCAGCCCCGGAAGCTTTATGACTCCAAATCTGTTTGATACTCTATGGGATCTCCCCTACGTGGCCTGGCCACAACCACTTCAGTCACCCACTGGATGAAGCATTGCTGATCCACCAGGAAGAATCACGCTGGGAGAGAAAATTTGGTGGCAAAATTCAAGTGAGAGATAACTGGCCAGAATGAGATCAATCTGCATCAAAATAATTATAAAATATTGATCTGCTGGAATTTAATGAGATTACAATGCCCTCAGTTCATGCGAAATATTACTACTCAAGCTCTCAGCACTTAAGAAAACTCCCCACAGGTACAATTGTCAATCAGACGTTCTTTAGTTTGTTTAATAAACAAATTCCTGATTGAAAAAATTCCTGCTTTACATTTCATGTTTTTATTACCATCTGCTGCCATTAGATGCCATGTTCCCTGGTCTATGCAACAACTGGGCCATAGTGGCCATCCCCACAATGTAGCTGACCTCCTTCCTAAATTGTGGATACCATTTTATTAGCCTCTGGGAATATGTTCCCAATTTTAGATTCTGTATGCTGTCAAAATGTACCATTTCTTTTGATGGTTCTCTCCCCTCAATTGACAATGTTCTGAGATTTCCCTACATGCTTGGTGACCCATGCCACCAGCGCGAATCTGGGGCTCCCTGTGAGGCCAAAAGAGGTGACAGCGGCGGACTTTGCAGATGCTACTGCGGCTACAACTGTAAGGGTCCTCGCTGCACCTATCAAGTTAGACCAAGTCACCCTTCTCATACCAGTAAGGGCAAAACAATCATGATCTTTCCGATGGAAAAGATAGCAGATCTTGGACACACTCTTGAAGAAAGTTAGGTTTCCAATGCTCCTCCTTATCTCAATTTTGTAATAAGCCCAACAGTGAGAAACATCAAATCCGCTGTGAAGTTTAATTAAGTCAAAAATTATGTTAATGAAATTGGAAGATTCTTTAATGAAATATGAGTGCAAGTGGGTGGATCAAAACCAAAATCTTGATGGAACTTCAAATGCAGATGTCAATCTGGTGAAAACCTTCGTATGATTGGAAAAATCTTGTTAGGAAGAATATGAGTAATACAAGTATTCTAGAGCCCCAATGAACGAGTGAAGTTCAGCAGCAAGGACCATAAACGGGGAAATCTTCAATGTGCAACATGTGAAATGGTGCAAAGGTCCTAGCGCTCTGAAGAAGATTCGCACATTCCATCATCAGAAAACTTCTCTGATACCCGCTCCTCAATTCCTGTAAATTATAAAAAACCTGCACTTTGCTAAGGTTAGAGTGCTGGTTTGTTCTGTAATATTCTTAATAAATCAATAATTCTGCCAAAAATGATTAATAAATTTTATAACTTTAGAAAAATTCTGTTCACACCAAAGGAACCACCTCAATTAATGATAGACCCCACTCATTAGTATCATTAATGGTCATGAACATCTCATTGATTACAGCATTATCCTCTTTCAGAAAAGAAGTCCTCAGTAATTGTTCCCTAGGAGTATCTCACACCCCATATGACTAAGGAAATACATATTTAAATTTCAACAGGAGTGGAACGACCAATTGCTAAATCCAATATGCCACAATTTTGAAGAAAACAGAAACAATAATCTGGCAGATATGGCCTTGGGGAAAACCATTAGGACAAAAACTGAAAATACAATTGCTACTCCCTTCTATCAAGTGCACACCCAAATGAATCAGAATTTTTGGTCTGAATGGACACGCTGGGTGGACCAAACTGACTTCCCTCCCAAACCAACAAGTCAGCCTCTTTATTCTCAAAGTCTGGTCAAGATTACTACCAGCGCTTAGCCTGGTGGTTGGGATGAGAATGATGTTCAACGACTGATATAACCCACATTTATCTCCTCATAGATCTTTTTGGCGTTACAGTTCTTTAGACAGCCTCCAAGGTCTGAAGGTGGGCTCAAAACTGAAAATTTGGAAAAAGGGTCAAGAAGTAAAAGGAAAAAATTTTCATAATACGAATGTTTAATAGGTAAAAGGTGTCACTATTTATAGGGTGCGTTGGAACATGGTGCCTTGAAGATCTTTGTGGCCCCATCCATTCAGGATCTTTCCTGGCCTTCCAGATTGACCGCCTGTTTGGAACCCTCATTGTATTTCGCTGCCCTTGTGGCTGGATTGGTGGAAAATCTGCTTCACGTAACTCAGTGAATTTGGATGAAAATTTTGAAGTTGTCTCTGTTTGAATAGACTTGATAGTCGATTCACTACAGCTCAATTTGGAAGTGGGGAATTTGATTTGTTTTTCATCTTGAATCCTGACAACGCCCCACTCAAGGTCCTTTCAGATGGGTTATAGGGATGAAGGAACCATAAATGCACCATATTAACCACGGTCCCCAGTTGACGTTGGCAATGGGGTACTCTGACTTCACCATATGAATGACCTTGTAAGGTCTGGATTAAAGAACGTCTAGATTATTCTGTTGACCTCCAGGTCGATGGTGGTAAAAGAGAACAAGGTCACCTAATTGTAAGTTGGTAAGGAGGGTCAGCTGAGATTAAATTGGGATGTCTCTCTTCCTGTAGTCGTGACAATACCTTGTGTGGCTAGGGCTTGAAGCTAGAAAATTTCATTGGCTAAGGCACTCATAGTTATTTCAGAGTTCTCAGGTGTAGAGGCCTCGAGCAATGGCTGAATGCTATTTGGTAGCCATGGTGCACGCCCATATAGGGCTTCAAATGGGGACATTTTGATGACATGGTAGTAGCTTACCCTGTAGGCAAGCAAAGCGCTTGGTAGGTAGTGGTTCCAGAAAGCAGGATCTGAGGCGGCCAACTTTTGTAAAATGGAAAAATGAGTTATGTTGGTGCGTTCTACCACCCCATTAGTTGATGGGTGGTAAGGGGCAGCAAAACTCTGGGTAGTGCCAAATAGCGAGGTAAGTTCTTATAATACCTGTGAAGTGAAATTCAAACCATTATCTGAAAGTGAGGTTTGGGGGCACCCATGCTGAGTGAAAATGGATCAAACAAGGAAGAGAGCTGTGGCTTTGGCAGTAGAAGCTGGGACTGAAATCACTTCAACCCACTTGGTTAAGTGGTCCAAGATAGGATAATATACTTATGGCCATGCAACCCAGTGGGAAGAGGGCCCACCACGTCAATGCTAATGACATTGAAGGGTCCTGTTGGGGCAATGACTGGGTGTTGAAATTGAGGATTGGATTGGTCTTGGGATTGGCAAGTCATACATGCCTCCAAGACCTCTTGGATGATTTGCACCATTCGTTCCCAGTAACATCATGACTTCAGCCATTTGTGGTTCTTCTTAACTGCCTCATGTCTCACAGTAGAATGGCCCTCTAGAATAATATCAGTTTGGGAAGAGGGGAGAACATAAGGGATCCACTTCTTATTGACCTTCTTGTAGAGCAGCCCATCCTTAATTTGAGTGTCTATAGTCATTCTTTGGAGTTCATCTTGGACCTTAGGAATTTTCCAGCTCCCATTGCTCAGATAGTCCTATTAGATCATACAGCCGGTCCTCCTTGGGGGTTAAGGCTGCTAGCATCAGCATCCTGGAGAGGTCTTCAGTATTTTGGTGGATTGGCAGTGAAATGAACAATGGTGAAATAATAGCTCTGTAGTTATAAGGATCACCTGGCTAATTGACCATCTGGGTCCTTCATTTACTGGAGCCACTGAAACGAGAAGTGGTCTGTAACAATGGTAAAGTGAGTACCATAGAGATAAGGTTGAAATTGTTTGACGGCTAGCAAGACAGCCATGCACTCCCTCTTGGTAACACTGTAGTTCCGTTCAGTTTTACTCAATGTCTTACTAAAATAGGCCATGGGATGGTTGACTTGGTTTTCATCATGTTGGGCTAGGATAGCCCTGAGGGCAACATCACTTGCATTTGTAAATGACAAGAATGGTTGGTCAAAAGGTGGGTGGACTAGAATGGGTTTAGTACATAGAGCAGTTCTCAAGGCATTAAAAGCCTGTGTTTGTTCAAGACGCCATATAAACGGCAATTTCTTCTGCAGGATGTAGACTAGTGGCTTAGCCAGGTCGGCAAACCAGAGGATAAACTGACAATAATAGCCCTCCATGCTTTGGAATACCTGGATATCCCTTAAGCTTTAGGGTCGTGACACTCTCTCTATGGCGTCAACTTTGTCTGGTATAGGCTGGATTCCATCCTTGGAAACTTTGTATCCCAGAAACTCTGGTTCTGACTAAAAGAAGGAGCACTTCAAAGGGTTAAGCTTTATAGAAGCCTTTTGGAGCTGATTTAATACTTCACTGAGATGCTTGATGTGTCCATTAGAGATTCGTAAGAAAATAGTAAGTTCATCTAGGTAGACGAGGACGCATGAAAGCTTCAAGTCCCCAAGGAACCCGTCCATGGCACGTTGTAAAGTGGTCGGGGCGTTACAAAGGCCCTGGGGCATCCTTGTGGGCTCTAATAAACCTTTGTTGTCTATGAGAGCACACTTGGCTCATTCTTCAGGGGTGAGCTCAACTTGCCAATATCTGCTGGAAAGATTCATGGCATAAAAGTACTGGGAGCTGGCAATCAGACAGAGGGAATCATTAAATCAGGGCAGAAGATAACTGTCCTTCTTGGTGATGGAGTTGTTTCACTGGTAGTCCATAACCACCTGGTGGCTGCCATCCTTCTTCTAAACCAGCAGAAAAGAGAAGCCCAAGGGCTGCAAGATGGTACCAGGAGCCCTGGCGTCAGATAGTTGTTTGAGTTCCACTGTCACCTGGCCCTCTTCAGCCTTGCTTTTTTGGTAAGGTCAGGACCAGAAAGGGGAGCGTCCCCAGTTTCCACATGATGTAGGACTCCGTTCATTCTTCCAAAGTCATAGGTTGGGGCCGAAAATAGGTCCAAATACTCCTCCAACAACTCTTGAACATCATGTTGTTGGTCATTTTAGAGGTCCTTTCTAATACTGGTATTAACCAGGCTGACCAATGGAGGTGTCTCCAAGCCAAAATCCCTCAAGTCACCAAAGCTTCAGACATTAGTAATAGTCTATACCAGTAGAAGGTGGACATAGGCGGCGGGACTGTTTGAATCTATTATTTTGAGTTTGTCAGTGAGGTTGGCCAACAGCACGGATATAGATCTGGCATAAGCTGGATCTAGGATTCCTGGGCAGGTTAGCACCTCTTTTGTGGATGGATTTTCTAAGCCTCATATTTCAATAGGTATCCTGATGGAATGTTGATACGGACCTGGGTGCTGGCAATGACTTGAGACTTTAGAGATATTGTAGTCGCCCTAGGTAAGTAGATCGGCATTCCCTCTTGCCCATCAACAGCAGGAGGGGGCAATCAGACTTGTGAGCCCCTAATGTGATATTTGAGCCAATCAATTCAGCCTTCACTCTCTAGTAAACAGGCTCAGGCTTTGACCTCTGTCTCAGAATCACATGAGGTTTCAAAGATCAGAGGGACCCAATGTCCTAGTAGGGATAGAAAGCCGCCATCATAATGGAGTACTGTTAAATAGTCTTAGAGAAACTGATTCCAAGGAGAAGGTCATAGTTCAGGTTATCTAGAGTGACAGCGGGAGTGTTCACATCAAGCTTTCCAAACCATACTGGTAGGGAGATATAAGCCCAATAGTTGGGTGCATTGTGGGACAGCCGTGCCATACTCCATATAGTGTGGCAAATCTGGAGCAATATATTGACGCGCTTCATTAACTTGGATGATATGAAGTTCACGTGGGAGCCACTGTCAACTATGACAAGGACTAGAATTCTGTGAATCCTAACTGCAACATGGGTAACCAGACTTCCAAACTGGCGCGGTAGTGTGAGGAACATGAGACACATTGGAAAAAAGTAATCAGTATTAATTTCTTTATTATCATTAGATACCAAAACTTCTTCTCCAGGTACGACAGCTCCAGGTATGAGCAAAGTTATGGAGGATTCTAGAGGCTGGGTAGGTTTGTCAGCATGGAGCGCCTCGTCCTTCATGCTGAAGGCCCTTTCTCACCTCCTCAGCAATTCATTTTCAGCAGGTCTTGGCACTGTGTCTGAAACCATTACATTAAGTGCATAGAGGTTGAGTATTCTTCTGGTTCTCAACCACATGGACTCTAGGACGGTTATAGGGGCCTATAAATGTAGCCTTAGATTGTAGAGTCGACGCAGGGATAATATTAAAACCTTCCTTGATCTCTCAGATGCAGATAAACACATTCTTCTGTACAGTCATATGCATTTGAACCTCAGGGTGTGATCCCAACGCTGAAATGATGGCAGTAATAGCATCATCCAGGGTGATACGATTTGTAGTGACTAAGGGTTGTGCTTGGCGTAAAAGCGGCAGGCAAACTCCATGTTGCTTTCTCCTTTATTAATTCAGATACCCATGGACGCCTGTTTTTTAATTGCCAGGGTTTTGATTGCTGCCAAACTCTTGGATTAAGGCTGTACATACCTGTTCCCAGGTGTTGCACTCCTTTAAATGAGGGTCGTGATCTCCCAGGAAGTTCTATATAGGCAGGAGTGGATATGCTTTACCTTCTGCCAGTCGGTGGCCTCCTCCATGGAGCTCTCATATGTGTACAGGAAGGAGGCAATGCTTTCCTGGCAGAAGGTGAAACTTTCTTTAAACTAGGTTTAAAGTTAGTTACAAGAGGAGTAGAAAGGGGGTTAACACCAGGGATGGGCGCTGGCTCCAAGATCAAAGTTTCTGCATAGTCACAGGGTGCCTGCTGGTCTAGCCATCGCCGTAGGCCCTCAAGGTCTTCTTGGATATCATCCCAATTTTGGTTGAGGGAGAAAGGGCAGCCTTATTTACAACTTTCTCCTTTAGGGATTAAATGTCAGCGCCCTGAAGGTGAAGCTGTCCCTTGAGGGTAGTCAAACTGGGTTCAAATCCATGACAAGTTTGTTTGAGCTGAGAGATGCGATTATCTGTAAGTTTGGTTAAGGTGATGAGGCTGTCCATTTGATCTGACAGTGCCTCAATGGAGACCCTAGAGTCGAGGGGGACTCCATCCACTTGGAGTTTGCATCCCTGAGCTACATTCTTAATTTGTTTGCATAAGACAGCCAAGGCTATTATCACATCTGTCAGGATTTTAGTCAGATGAATTTTCCGATAGTATCCAAATTAGGGGCTTTAGTTAGTTGGGCGCAATTGCCAGCTAATCGCCTAGTTTTATACTATCTAACGTTATATGTTTAATTGAGTTTAGGCTCAGCGGAAGCTGCGTTTGCTGCCAAAATGTCATCTGAAGATCGTTGTGGGAGTTTCCAGTGGAAAGCTGATAGATCTGTTATGAATCATCCAAAATGGTTCCGCCGACTAATTCAGAGTACCGGTGACTCATGCCAAGGATGCTTAGAGTCATAATTAATACCCTGAATTTATATATGATCAACCAGTGACTTATGCTGAGGATGGATTGACCTAATATTAGTAATTTGGTGATCAGATGAGCAGATCTGGAGGGAATTGCTATGAAGTATGAATGAATAGTTTACAATATGATAGAGTTTTGGGATCAAGAGGCCAATGGGATTTTCGGTATTTAATTTGGCCAAAGAGAACTTGGGCGCAGTAGCCCTGAAAGTAGTATAAATAGTCGTTTATTCCCTCCTAATAAACATCTCTCTTGCACCATTCTTACTTTTACTTTGTAGCAGCTAATACCCAGTGAAGTAGAATTAGATAGGATAGGGGAACCCTAATAGGCACAGGTGATCACGCCTGGAGTGGCCGGTGCTTCCAGCTCCTATACCTCCTCCTTATCTTACTTTTAATTCATATCGGCTAATACCCAGTGAGTAGAAAAAGTTAGTATAGGGGTTGGTACGCCAATGAAGGCGAAATAGCAAAGGGCAACCAGTCTTCATACTGGTTGGCCTAGCATACTAACAGAGCCCAGGGTCAATTTTGTGACAACATCCTTCTGTCATGGGTCTTCAGGGCCATCAGGGGTAGGAGCTGAGGGACCTGGGGGCCCAGGAGGTCCACAGGGACCCTCTGGTCATTTGGGTCCTTCAGGCCCCCTAGGCCCTTCAGGATCTTCACTCCTGGAGGAGTAGTCATTATAGTCCAGCTCCCAATAATGTTGTTGCAGGTCCCATACCAGATCCTGACTTGAAAAAGGCGCTCATTCCAAGTTTTCTCAAGAAGTTAGACGTTCCAACGCAGCTGGTCCTCAAGATAGCCATAGATCCCACTATCTAACATCACAATTTGATCTCAGACCTCGTTGAACAACTTCAGTTATCAATAATGGCCTCACGGTTGTCATGAACAAAGGAGGAGGCTGTGTTATAGAAATCGACAATGTGAGAGTGCGAGGCCTGGGTGAGCCCCAGTTGTCATGAGACTTCTTGATGATGTAACCCAACTAGTTGGAGTAGGTGATGAATAGCTGGGTGAACAAAGTTGAGAAGGTAGTGTTTGGAACCCAGGTAAAGTTCTCCTGCTGGCGGCTGGGCCAACAATAGAAGTCCTGAATGGTAGAGGTAATGGAAGAGGTATGAGAGCGGCTGGAGCGAGCACCCACAGAGTAGATGCCATTTATTAACTTTTGGACAACATTGGTAAGTTCTCGTACTGAATTTGGTACTGACTTCCATTGATAGAGGGCAGAAAGAACTGGAATGTGGCCCAAAATTCTAACCTTTCAGGATGTGAGGGTGGTATTTTGAATCGCAAAGTACTAAAATTCAATGAGAAACGCTTCTTGACAGACCAGAAGATTGGTCTTCAGGGCTGCTAGTATTCTCAAAGTTGGTGAAAGATGTTTTGACTTAGGACAGCTCAGAGCCCCCTGTAGTGAGCACCATGTTTGTCAGTGTTACAGTTCTTTAGACTGTCATCGAGGTCCTAAGGTGGGCTTGAAGCTAAAAATCAAAAAAAAAAAAAAAGGTTGTGAAGATGGAAAAAATGGTTTCAATACCAAATATTAATCAGGTTAAAAGGTGTCAATATTTATAGGGTGCATGGGGACATGGTGCCTCGAGGATCTTCATGGCCCTTCTGTTCAGGTTCTTTCCTAGCCTTCAAGATTGACCGCCTGTTCAGAACCCTCATTGTATTTTGCCGCCCTCATGGCCGGATTGGTTAAAACTTCACTTCATGTGACTCAGGAATTGGGGATGAGAATCCTGAAGTCATCTCTGTTTGAATAAGTTCAAGAATCTATTCACTATGGCTCAATTTGGAACTGGGGAATTTGATTTGTTTTTCGTCTTGTATCCCAACATATCTTATGCTAGAATTATTAGAATGACAATGTCTTGTGGACTGTGGATGCTGTCATGGGTTTTGATTACCCTCAATAGAAGCCAAGTCTTTCCTTCAGCACGTTGGTTGTCTTACATAATAACCCAGCCTATTACCACTGCTGTTATATCATTAGCCAGGGTTTTAACCTGGGCTTTTCAAATGCTAACAAATTTATATGGCCTTATTCGCGCCCTCCTGACATGTCAATCATTGGTAGCGTTAATCTAGCCATTAATCAAGTGCTGCTTTTTTGAGTGGAACATCCAATTTCCCCCTTGAGTTCACAAGCGCGCAACATAATAATATTAGGACCCATTTCTTGCCCTTAAACAAAGTGACTTTCCAGGTGCTGTGAGTTCTGGCAAACTCAAATTTTGAGCCACATTAAATGGAACCACGGAGGCCTCAGAAGATCATCAATCTTTGGCTCTACTGGTCACCATGGATGGTGAAACTAAAATCTGGGCCTGCGCCATGTTGTACCAAAACTAACACCTAGGGGAGTCACCTCCCTTACTTTTCACCATTGTTTCATCTATGGTGGTTACTCAGATTCAAGGCCACAACTCCTATTTCAACTGTTCCAAAGGTGAGGTTTATCTGTGAGTTTATATGACAACATTAGGGCCTTCCACCAACTAGCAAAGTCTCTCCAATAACCAGAAGATATTGCCATTGCTGCGTTCCAGGCTTCCCTTAGCCAGGGAGTGGGTTCACACATGGCATGGTACAATGATAACCAAACTTTGTATGGTGCATACAAGTTGGCCCAGAAGATCGGTTCGCCCCAAAATCTGATCTACCAAAAAATCAGCTACCATAAAGCCACACTTTCGCTATATAAAACCAATTTTATCCACCCACAAGGATGGTGTACTAGTATTATTCAAAAATGAGGAGAAATTAAACATTGAAAAAGATACAGAACAAGGTCTAGAAATTAACGACGCAGCTGAATCCATTTTAAAGGATGTAGACCAACAAGAGACCCCCTCTCCTATGCTGGAAATACTAGCCCTCGCTCCCTATATCCCCCCAATGTATCAAGATAGAGATGCTAAGGGGGTGTCAGCCTCGTGTCCCACAACTTTAGCACGCTCCCCCAAAACTAAATAGCATGGCCAGCAAAATTTACAATTTCTCTTATCACTAAACCAGCAACCGGACGCACCGGGGATTTTAATAATTTATGCCAACCCATATGGACCCAGAATCATGAACCTTGTTAGCAAGGTACCAAACAAATCGCCAGGCACCCTATTCATTCCCATGGACCTGGAGGCCCCAGCATTGTCCCCCTACTGGCTGGAGAAAATGGAACAAGTCAATGATGATTGCTGTTTTAACCCCATGTTTGATTATCTCAGCCACATAATTCCATCAATGGACTTATCAGACCTCACATCAGCCCCACTTTCATATGCCTGGGTTGCAGCAATGCCTTCACAATTTCTCAACAAATCCCAGAATTGATCCAAGTTACCCAAATATGCAAATGCCACTTCTGGAAAATGCACCCTGAACAGCTTCAATAAATTTTAAATTTTAAATTTATTGCGGGGAAGGCTGACCATGGGATGAACACTTCTGAATATGATTCAAGAAAGATAAACTTAGTACCAGGGGAGGCACCCCAGAGAAGCGATGCTATCTCTTGTTGCCAGCGGGAACGCCACTTATGGGGAGGGGGAGGGAACGTGTGAAGGGGCCGTAGCCACTATTGAGCACATGTGGAGGAAGGGGTCTGATTTGATGAACCAGACTGGGAACCAGGAGGAGACCAACTGTCGGTGACGCGGTGGGAGATATCCAAACATCCACACTTGAAAGTGGTCCACCAAATGAGACCGGAATCTGTGGACAGCTTCTGGGAGGGTGGGGATGGAGCCAGTGATGGCATCCAAGACAATCGTGTGGATAGTCTACATGGTGATTGCAACCACCAGAGCACGGAGGGATGGTGGAAGGGGGGAGGCCATTGATGAAGCAAACATATCTCTTGACAGACTGAAGGGATGCGTTTGATCCTAGCCTAGCAGACGTTGGACTTCGCGCCATATCACTTTAGAGGTGGGGCACTTCTCCAGGCGGTGGAACAGCGTTCCATACTGGCCACACACGACACAGGATGAGTGTAGAGCATTAGAGCGCTCAGCTGTATGATACACCCACCTCAGGCAGCGCCACACATGGGAGCAGACTTGAGGCTGCAACAGAGGATGGTGTGCGTATTTCCAGATAGTCTTTTGGGTCTCAGTGGAATAAGGGATGTCCATCATGTCCAGGTAGTCCACCCTGGATAGGACTTGGTGTCGAATGGGGATCACGCCATCATGGATAGGTAGCCCCTGTACCTCTTTTGTGAACTGAGGAGAGGGGCGGCCTCTTCGGGTTGTATGTCCACTAATACAAATTCTCCATCCTGCGCTTCGCATGGAGAGTAGGATTCGTTTGTAGTGGGTTTAGTCCCGTGAGGACCTGTGGCCGATGTGTGTGATGCGAGGTATTTCATCAGGGAGTGGGGGTTTGATGGATTGTTGAGGCCCAAGGCTTGGGAGAAGTTGGAGTGTGCCATGCGGGACCAGTGTTGGGATGGGAGTGTAGGAGCGGTGACGGCCGCGATCCAGGTGCCCAGGATCTTGGCAGCATGGGCTTTGAAGTCAAGAAGGCCCATGCCACCTTGATGATGAGGGCCAAACATGACCTCTAGCCATACTGGTGGAGGGCGGCCTGACCAAAGCCATCCTTGCAGCAAAGCATACAGGGATTTGAAGAAGCTTGGGGAGAAGGGGATGGCATGGGCTCTGAACCAGACTTTGGATAGGAGCATAGAGTTGGCAAGAACAACCCTGCCAGTGAGGGTAGTAGGGTGGGCTCTGAGAGAGGCGATTCGCTTCGTCACGTTGTCCAGTATACGGCACTCCATTACTGCTGACGCATATCCGCCTGCCTCCATCCACACGCCCAGATGGCGCACCGGTCCTATGGTAGGACGTGGCATGAAGGGGAGCACCAGTGGAGCGGTGTGTGTTGAGTTAGTAAGGCGTGGACGTGGGCGAGCAGATGGGCCAGGTTGGGAACTACTTGGTGGGGCCCAGCAGTTCTGAAACTGACCAAGGAGGATGATTTTGGTTTTGGAGGCGTTCAGTGCCGCGTTGCTTACCCGGGAATATTCCTGGATGAGTGCTTCAAGCGCGCGTGCATCTTTGTTATTAGACACCCCCACCACGCAATCATCTGCAAATGCCATCATCTTGACTGGGGTTTGGCCTGGAACATGGACCCCAGTGAGGTGGGCATTCACATTTCGCAGTAGTGGGTCAAGGCTGAAGTTGTATAAGAGTGGGCTGAGGGGGTCCCCTTGTCGCAGGCCCCTTTGAGGGCGGACTACTTCCATTAGGAAGCCTGGGCCATGCACTGCCATTGTCGCAGATTCCATAAACAGCATCACCCAGTTTATGAAGCGGGGGGGTAGGCGGAATTGAAGGAGGCAGTCCCTAAGGTATTCCCAGTTTACTCTATCATAAGCCTTTTGTTGGTCCAAGAATACAAGTGCCCCAGAGGCTGTGGACTGACATACATTAGCCACAGAGTGCACGTTATCCCAAATCGACCTTCTGGGGATGAAACTGAATTGTTCTGGGGAGATGGTGGCAGATGCTACAGTCCCTAAAAGGTTAGCCATGATTTTAATTAAAATTTTGGTGTCTGTGTTTGTTAGAGAAATGGGGCGCCAGTTGGATAAGTCAAGCTTATCCCCTTTCTTGAAGAGTGTGACTGTAAAGGCCTCATGTCCTCCTGGTAGGAGGCGCATTTCCAACAGGCTTTGGTTGAGTGAGTCTAGCAGCAATGGGGATATATATTGAAAATATTTTTTGTAGAACTCATATGGAATGCCATCTGGGCCTGGGCATTTTTGGTTTGGCGCACCGCGAATGGCTGTCCATAATTCATTTGGAGTAATTAAATTCATTATTTCTGGGTATCAGAAAATGGTGCAGATATGAGCTCGGTCAAGAAATTCTGCCATTTTGGCTTTCTGAATTGGTTCAGCTTGGTATAACTCGGAGTAATATCTTTGCATTTTGATTGCCACTTCAGCCGGTGTGTCTGCAATGTAATTATCTGATCTTTGCACCTGTGTGCAGGCCACGCTCTGGCATGGTGCAAAAAAATTTTTAAAGAAGTATGTGGTGCACTTGTCGCCTTTAGTGATGCGTGTGGCCCTGTATTGGACACAAACCCAATGTTTGTGTTGCCTTTTGAGTGTGTTGAGGTGGGCGGCTGCCTCCGCCCACTTCCGGCCCCATGCAGGGCTGTATCTTATGGCTGGAATGTTGGACTCTAAGTGGGCCAATTCTGCCAGCGTGCACAAGATAACCATTAATGTGGCTCGTGAGCATCTGGAGGAGAGATGGCAATAGTGTCAGATGGTGTCCTCTTTGAAAGTTGCCCAAGGGAAATGGGGTCCGCGCAAAATGGTGCAACAAACGATTTTGCCAAAGTTGCCTTTTCCACCCATGTGGAAAATCCTGGCGACGCAAGCTCGGGGGGGCGGATTTTGCACCAATGTGGGGCCTTTGCAACTGTGATGGGTAAGTGGTATGTTACCAAGACCAGTTGGTGGTCAGAGAATTCCATTTTTGTTGTTTTGAAGTGGGAGATGTGGGGTTGGAATTTCGCCAGCATTAGAATAAGGTCGATGTGGGTCATGGACCTTAATTAGCCATTGTGGACGTGGGGACGCATCATGTTTATGAGCAGTGGGGCATGTCACGGCAGCGCATCCATTAACCCAAGGGTGGCTTTTAGAACGCATAGTTCTACATGACCCTGTGGGGCGTGGGGTGAGGGCGGCCACTGGTCCGTTGGTGAGGTTAGCCAACAGTTCATGTCGCCAACTAGGAAAGAATCAGGGGGTAGCGGGAGGAATTTGACTGATGAGAAAAATTCCTGACGTTCATGTGCACCATTTGGGGTGTAGATGTTAACGATTGTGTGTGCAACGTCAGCCCACGAGAAGGTGACGATGAGCACTCAGCCATTTAGGAATGTTTCTGAGGATGTGAATTTGAAAAAATTATTTTTCCAAATTAGCACCCCACAGTGCTTCGACCAAAAGGGTAGGGATGGGAGGAGCATTGTTTTTCAAGCTTCCTCAGAACCTCGTGGACAGTGGGACCCCTGGATGGCCAGGATATCCACGGGTAAATTGTGTTGTAAAAAACTCAGTTTCCTAGCCTGGGACGGGGAGGCCTTGAGTCTGGTGATATTCAGCGTCCCTAGAGTGAAGGTTTCCCCCATCGCACCTTAGGTGCGAGGGGGTGGGCCCCTGGGCCCACCAGCCTCTTCAAGGTCCCCACAGGCTTTCACAGCAGCGCGGGTGTTAGCAGCAACACTATTGGGGTTTTTGTTAATTTTTGCGGAAAGAGTCACATTGGCTTTGGCCTTTGCTTTTTGTTTTCCCGACGTCAGATAAATTTTTTGCGGTGCAGATAAGTTTGGTGCACCGTCAAGTGGGGCAAAAAAAAAATTTTCAGTTGGGATAGGTCCCAAGTCAGTTTCAACCGGAGCTTGGGTGCAGTGATTGGGTGAGATTAAATCTCCCATCAGATCCTCAGATTGAGTAGCCCGCTCAGCATGGGCCTCCCAATCTGATTGGGTGATGGATTCCTGAGTTGCTTCCACTGCGAAGGTCTCCATGTCCTCCTGGCGTTGTGAGTGTGGGATGGTGGTGGTGGCCTTGGCCGCTTCCTTGGCCGTGGCCCTATGGGCCTGCTTGGCCTTCTTCCGCTCCTGCAGGGAGATGGGCTTTACCAATAGGTAGCAGCCTTGTGCTCCCCACGGGAAAGCCTCCTTGGTGCTTGCAGTTGGTTCGTAGTGCGCCTCTCCGCTGGCCATGGCCACCGAGGGGTGCTCTTGGAATGTGACGCCCTCCTTGATGGGGCATGCGTGCGCCTTATGGCTGAACGCGTCTCAGTGGGTGCAAATGGGGGGCGCGCTGTCCACAGTTACCCAGAATGGGTGGGTGGTATGCCCTGCAATGTCAATAAAGGTGGAGTGTGGGATCTGGGTTAGGTCCTTCGCGATCTCCTCAGTTGGGGTCAGAACTGCGATGGCTTTGCTGGTGCACAGGTGTGGCATCAGCATGAAACGTTGCATTTTGAAAGATTGTATTTCGCTGTATATGGCGAGACCATCCTTCAGATGTTGCTCCAAAATGTCACATTTTACCGTAGTAGGCAAAAAGTCAAACGTGAGGAAAATTTGGTTTGATTTGGTCCATCTGGTGCATTTGGTTTCGATGACCCATTGCCCTTTGGGGAGGTCAATCACTATGCGCACTGCTGCAGCCTTGTCTGCTGCTATTTTGCTTTCAAAACCTAGGTCCAGCCAACTGCATGACATAGAGTGAGGTGCAACGTACACCGCGGTCAGGAAAATTGTGTACATCTTCACAAATTTTTTCCCATAAGGCCATTTTTTGGATGTCCAGATACACATGGACTCCGAATTCCACTGACAATAGTGGCTAGGAGTGTGGCGTGTTGATGTACTGGTTGCATCATGCTTGCCATGCGAGTATCTCTGGGGAAATTGTGACTGCCAGTTTTTTGAGATTTTTTTCTATTCCACCGGATTCTCCAGGGCATTTTCGAATGTTAGAGGCCGCGGGCCTTCCGCCTGCTCCTCTTGCCTTGCTTGACCAACTGCTCCCAGACATGGGCGCAGACTAATCTTCTCTGTGAGATTATCAAAGTAGATTTAGTCTTGAATTGAATAGGTTGCAAAAGTGTTTGCAATGAGAAAGAAAAGTATCCCAAGCTCCTTAGCTTCAATAAATTTGATTGCAATTATCTCTTGTTCTCTGTGGACATTACACTTGACTCCAGATGGGCGGTTTTGAATGATATAATTGACACAGGTGCATCGGGGAACATTACAAATCATAAGATGGCACAAGCGTTAGAACTGGTGGTTAACATGGGGCTTCCATCATAGGCCTCTAGAGTAACATTGTTCACCTTGTCTTTATGAAAGCCGTTGCATTTATCAGCCCATGGTCATCAGTTTCACACCAATTTCTCAGTGATTCCATACCTACACTACCCAACATTCCTGAGTGTAAGATAGTGGCGCTGGAAGGAAGTTACTATTAACCTTAAGCGGAATATGCTCACCTTTTCAACCTACTGTCATTATGGCGAAATTCCTCTGCTCCCCATGTTGGCAAAAGGAAATTCTTGGCGGCCACAGTAGAATACTCCACCTTGAGCATGGTAGCCAGTCTACTCATGGTGCCCTTAATAATAAAATTGTTGAATCTTAGAAATTCTGTGTGTACCCGTTGAAGGGTTTTTCGCACAGAGTTTTGGCCATTGAACATTTGACATGGACAATATGAATGTTGAGTAATTGAATGGACCTAATCGTCAGATATTTGATATCAGCGATTATGGTTCAGGTGTATCCTAAGTATCTGAACTTGGGATCTGCGGCCTAGCAATTTCACTTAATTATATCTGACTATGATGACATGGGATTGAGAACTTTGTTGGTTAGGTCAAACTTAAATTTAAGATTTTGATTTAATGACTTGGGCATGTGGGCTTTATTGGTCTATGTTGAAATTAGTTTTAAATGTCAGTTGAGCTTTTGATCAAATTAAACACTAATTAGTGATATAAATTGCCTTGGTATGTGCTGCCAATTGCATGTGAAAGTGAATCAGTTCAGCTATTTTGAATTTGACTATGATAACATGGGCTTGAGGGCTTTGTTGGTTAGGTCAAACTTAAATTTAAGTTTTGATTTAATGACTTGGGCACATGGACTTTGTTTCAATATGTCAAAATTAGTTTGTAATGTCAGTCAAGTTTTTGATTGAATTAATTACTAATTAGTGATACAAATTGCCTTGGCATGTGCTGCCAATTGCATGTGAAAGTGAATCAGGTCAGTTAATTTGAAGACATGATGGAACGCCATCTCAAGAATGATGACGGTGTTTACACTGACCCTGAGGCTGAGCATGAATACTTGAGTCAAAGTATATGTAGATGTTCTTAAAAACTTTTTACATGGTTAAGTGCTACTGAAATTAAGTTGTCATGGGTAAGATGTGATGAACATTGAACCCTATAAATAACCCTTAAGTTGACATTAATAAAATATATTCAACTACTGGACTTGTTTATAATCTAATTTATAAACTTTTTTGTGTTTAGTACTTTCTTTTGTATTAATCGGTTTTTACTTGGGATCAGTAAGATCAGGGCGGCGTGCCATTGTCCAAGTAAAAATGACAGGGTATACAAATTAAATACTACCAAGAAGCTATTTTTTAAAATATAATCACCATCCTGTCTATTGTCCTCAAACAATAGATGCTTGACACTCCATTCCGCATCCAAAGAAGAACCAGCCCTCTGAAGCAAAATCAAAAATTCAACAATGATGATTGTTTTTTCCTCAATACACTTGTAAACAATTAATATATATAATAAAATTAGAGCGTTTTTTTCTTAAACACTTCTTTATTTTGATATAATTTTTGGCAAATCTTTCTTTAGTCTGCTCCCTCTTTCTTCTTCTTTCCCTTCTTTTCTACTCCCAAAAACCTTTTTTTCTAGTCCCCTTCTTTCCTTAATATCCCAGTGACCTCAGTCAGTACCAATCCTTTTTATTTAGTTTATTTGTTTCGCCTTATCCTCATTGGTTTTGGCTTATTGTTCTTCAATTCTTTATTTTCCTGATTCAAGGCGATTCAATATATCTCTTGTCAAATGTCAACGTCGCCTTATCGCCCTATTTTATAGGCAATACAATATGACTTGTTATAACCCATTATTGTCTCATCCTAATGCAATCAATTATCAATAGCTCTGAAACATCCTCGGCAGATTCTGTCCATTGAACCTTCAGTGGAATTCCTCCAATGATTCTCTTGGTCATAATGGTGGCTTGTCGCCCAGTCATATAGATTTGTGACAAGGGTTATACAAAGAAATTTTTGACGTGGACAAGGAAAATCACTTGTCACTCCACTCTGAGTTTGACATTGACTTCCGCTTAATGGTGGTCTCATTAAGAGCAATTGCTACTTTACCTATATACCATGGCTGAGGATCAGGCCTTGAAAATTTGGATTGATGAGATGATTTCTAAGGGATGGTTGATAAAAAAGACCTCATCAGTGTCATCTCCCATAACCTTCACCAAAAATCCTGATGGCACCCTGTGGCCTTGTTTGTATTATGACTACTTGCTTAACATCACAGTGCTTGATCTGTACCCCCTCCCACTGGAGGCTGCAATCTCCCAAGCAATTGCCAAATCAAAAGTGTTTTAAAATTGGATCTTGTAAATGATTTTCACCAGGTCCATGTGAAGGAAGGCCAAGGATGGCTGACAGCTATCTGCACATGCCATGGCATATGTCAATCTAGGATTATGCCATTCAGGATTAAAATGTGCCCCACCATCTTCCAGTGGGTAATCAACCATGCTCTAGGCGACCTCCAGTTTATGTGCGCAATGGAATATATTGATGACATCCTGGTCCACTCCCTTACACAAAAAGCAACATGAGAAGGATTTGGTCTTGGTGATTGCCACCTCATAGCACTCAGGTCTGCACACCAAACCATTGATAAGAAATTTTTTTAAAGATGAAGTGCAATACTTTGGAAAAATTGATACTTGTCATATTTCTGATATGATTGGAAAATAATCCCTAAGTTATTATGGTGGAATAGATAGAATCTGCGGATCATAACTTTTGAGTTACAATTGTTCAAGCGCCTTAGGATGAGGCAATTTTGGGTTGGAAAGGATAATATTGGATCTCCTCCAAATTAAGTCATAAGCCAATGCTGACAAATGATAAATAATGAGATGTCAACGTATGATAAAAATGAGTGGAAAACCTAAAATTAAGGCGATTGTGAATTTGATAAATGAAGAACTCTGTGTAAGTCTCAGGGAACGTCCTTTGGCTCTCGATTGGGTCATCTTCCCATTCCCAAATAAAAAGACACTGAAGAGGATGGTGGTACCACTCATCACTCAGGGCGACCTTGCTCACGTAGTAGATGAGCGATGGGTAACAGCTCATCAGCTTCAAATCCCACCCCCAATACCCACACTTACCTTGGCAGAACTGTTGTGGGGAATCAGTGAAATCTGTGCTGAGATTACTGAATTGAAATTGGCCAGATCTAATTTGGCTGGCAATCTGGCTGATGCCCAAAATTTGAATGGCTGTAAAAGCATGAAGAATGAGATATCAGCTGGATCGCCTGACAGTTCCAATTCAATTTTCCAGACCAGTCAAACAAATATTGGGCACTATTGATGAGGGTTTGAAGCCCCTGGATAGTAATTTGGGTGTTGCGCCCAATGTGCTGCTGTTGACTGAACGAACAGTTAAATGACTGAGCATGGGTGGGTTGGCTGTCCCAAACCCATTCTCAACCAAATGGACCCATCCCTATAAGGGATGGCCTTGGGGGATTCCTGTCACCCATCAGGCCAAATGCCATCATGCTAATCATCAGAAACGTAGTTAATCCCTGGTTCAGACGTTTGAGGTTGAACTGACAGAGACTCAGCCCACCACCAAATTTTGCGATGTCAGTTCCCAAAGAATAAACCCCCCCCCCATTCCCAAACAATTCGCTAGTTAGGTCAAATTTGTGGGTCCTGATCCCATCCTGTCACTACCCAATCAACCACTATATAATCAGTTGCATGGCACTGAGAAAATTGTTGGGCAATTTTCTTACTTTCCTTTCCCAATAAATTTTTTTCAAAAAAAATCAAATTTTCTTTGTTTTCCATTCTTACTGCATCCCAGATGGCATTACCCTGGTGGTCCATCGCCCCGCACTCCAGGTGGGCTTTACCAATTCTCTTGGTCACCATGGCTCCCTCTATCATCAATTGGGCCCAGCAAGTCTGACACATTTAGTCTTACAACCCCGCTCTTATGAATTTCTGACAACAATATATGGGGATTTTATGGCCCTATGTACAACAATGGATATAGAGGATCCATCTCCCTATTGCCCCCAATGAGTTGGCCCCTCAAGCCAAGGATCTCATTGAGACTGTCCCTGTAATCCCATCTCCTGCAGTTAAAACCACTGAGTTGGGAATGGGTTCAGTGTGGTTTGCCATTGGGACACTCCTTACCCTGTTGTTACACCACCACTTTGTGGTATCACATTTCCTGGCTCCATATCAAGTTGTATGGTCGGCAATGCCTCTGGCATTCTGGCTTGTTTTTTGGGTGTTCACACATCCCGACTGGCATGACAGTCTAAACTTCTTCTGCCATTTCCATGACACTCTGCTGGAACCAATAATAATATGGCAGAACAAATAGTCTAAGCAAAATGGTTAGTATCAAAAAGTTGCTGGGATATAAGTAATATGAGAAGATTGAAGGGAGGAGGTTATTAATAAGAAAGTGAGAGTGGAGAAGTGAGCATCCGCTGAAAATATATAAGTTAAAAAGAAGTGTCATTGAAGCAATAGCTCCCATCTATTTTATTATATTTATTTTATGTGTGAACTGAGGACCAACAATCTCCATGTTTTCCATTCTATTGCTCAGTGGGCTCAACCCTGCGCAAATCCATTTGACATATCTTCTAAATATAGCTGAAGTTATAAACAGTGGTGCTCGCTACAGGGAGCCCATTGATCAATCGCAAAGAATTAAAAATTCTCCAGTTGCCAGCTGTCAGGATTTCGCCAAATTCTCTTGTCTCCAAAAATTATACTCCATCAATTCCCCTGGCATCATTAGAAGAAGAGAGCAATATATCTCAATCTATCAGGGTTAACAATCAATCTCATCCCAATTAGTTGATTTAAGATTTGATCGCTCAGAGACAAATTTGCTCTGATAGATTACGAGCTGTTACAAAGCCTATAAATATCCCATCCTTTTGATTGAAAATTAGGTCAAATTATAACCTGTATTTTTATTTAGATTTATCGATTTTTGGAGAACTCACTCAGTGTAACTTCAAGAGAAGACCTGCCCCATTGGAAGTGTAATTCAAAACTTCTAGACTGGTGCTCATTACAGGGGACTCTGAGTTACGCACCAGTGAAAACGTTGATCACTACCATGGATTCTCATTTTTTGCCTGTAGAAGCTCAAGACCATGAGCAAGGCTGTATATTATGATGTGTTCAGTTAAATGAAACCCAAATGCCAAGATTACCCTCAACGTTGGAATTTTATGGTCCTAACTTAAGCTTTACCTCAGACTTTCAAATACCACCTGAGGTTTTACAAAATTTTATCAATCAACTGCTTGAGGGTGCCTTAATCCCTGGAATCCGTTTTACCCGATCTTGATCTAATGCCATACCCTCTATTTTGTAGGAAATGTTGCAAACCTCCCAAATGCCAGGAATTGGCCCTGAGCAATACTTGCACCTGCTCATACACTCAACCTCATACCATTTATTACCTATAGTAGGAATGCACCATCAAGGGATGCTCAATTTACTAGAAGGACTTCAGTCCTTGAATAATCATGTTTCTGGATTTTATAAGTCTGCCTCTGAGTTTTAGCCAAGATAAATGTGATGCCATCATTAGTAATCAGACCCTTCTAAACGAAATTCATCAACAGCTTATTCAGCTTGATATCAGGATGTCTGATTTTGTTGATGTCCAGTTCACAAAGCGATTTCAGGAGATTCAGAGATAATAGAGAGAGGGTATTTCTCAACTCTCTGAGCATAATCAATTGATGGAGGTGAAAACTAGAACCTGTCTCGTTCAATTGGAGCAGCTTTACTCATAAATTCAATTATGGGTTAACGAGGTAGAGAAAACCGCTGGAGCTATGGGTCCTCTGGGGGTTGAAGGACCTCATGGGCCACCTGGGGGTGAAGGACCACGTGGACCACCCGGTGCTGATGGACCTCATGGACATCCCAGGAATGTAGGGCCTCATGGACCGCCAGGCGTGGAAGGACCCTGGGGACCCCCAGGTGCTGATGGGCATTCAGGATCCCTCCAAAAAATTGACTCTCTCTTGAGCATGATGGACCGCTTGAGTGAACAACTCTATAAATTGGCCAAAGAGTGTAACTTGACCCTCAATGGGGTACCAATTGATCCCCTCTTGTCACTTCAGCCTTTATCTGATGAGCTGATCAATTTTGGGTAAATGGGCAAAGGACACCAATATCCTGCTCCATGCTTGTGAATCTAAAGGAGAAATGCTTCAAGTGAAGAGTGAGCCGCTGGAACTCAAGTATAATGCACATCAGGAACAGATTTTTGAGCTATCTCACCGATTAGATGAGAAAGTGGGGCTTGCTGATCTGAACCATCAGATGAGTGAAATTTGTACTGAAGCCGCTGGTCCTTGTCCTCAATTTTCTTCCCAAACGTCAGACTCCAACTCTTATGTTTCCACTTAATAAGAACAACCTGGGATGCATGTTTTGACTACTAATGCCCCATAAGTTTCAAACCAGTATTCAAAGACAAGTACTCCCCGGGGAAGGCAGCATTATATCCTTCCTCTATTTTTATGAAAAGGCGCTAAGTGAGGCCATGGATCACCAAAAGATGAGATATTTTCCAAATTGCCTTACATGTTTGGCTCAGGATATCATGGTACCCCACTTGACGACTTGCTCTACATGGTCTCAGGTAAAGGAAGCGTTAATCAAAGAAATTGGGAGCGAGCAAACTCTATCCTCTCAAAAACAGGCTTTTATGGGTATAACGCCCCACCAAAATGAATCCATCAAAGGCTTTGCTCATTGGTTCTGTCATGAAGCTCAGACTCTAGTGGCTTGTGGTCAGTTAAGTTTGGATGATGCAATTACAGCAGTTATGTCAGCTTTTTCTTCCAGAACACAAATGCAATTTTATATAATTAGTGTAAAAAAGAATTTCCAAAGTATCTTGGACATTAAGGAGGCTTTATTGGAATTGTAACAGATGGAAACACCCCAGTTCCAACATCAATGAATCCCCCTTGGGTTGGGACCATCTAGTACTAAAAAAAGAAACTTTCCAGTTCCATCCGCCGTATAATTTTACATATTGCTTTGGTGAACCTATAAGCAACCAATGCGGCCTAATCGAGTAAGGAGAGGTTTGGGGCACTGACAAGCAGCTAAACATTCACCTCTCATTAGTTGGCTATGTAAGATTTCGGTGTGGTTGGTCCAACCCAACTACATGAAAACTCCTCAAAATGGAAACACCAGTAAAAAACCACAGGTATGTAAGGTTTTGTGAACCCTGTAAACATCCTTTTATTTTTATTCTGGATCATAAAAACCAAGACCATTGACCAGATCTCGTCTGGGGAACAACCAACAATGCTCCCCAGAAAGGGAATGCTAAGGTCCTTATACAATTTCTATAGTCAACTTTGTAAATGGTCACGTGCACCTTATAAGGGCAGCGCTTTGGGGACCTCACCTGAGCTATCAATTAGGCTCACACAAGCCTAATTGATAGCTTGGGCGAGGCATAACCCAATGTCCAAAATGACCAAACCTAAAAATGTTTTAAAGCGATTTGACTCAAATTTGGAAAATCTGAATCCAAGTCAGAATGTAATGAACGAGATGAACTCGTCCATTACAGGAATTTCATCCTCAATTTTCCAAAAAAAAACCCAAGTTTACGAGTCTCCTAGACCTATTCTCCCCAAAGTTTATGCTATGCCTGAGAATATTAGGGCGATCCAGTGTAACTACTGTCATTGATATTTTCATACTGAGGATTATTGTTTCAAAAAGGAAGCAGATGAGAAGAAGAAAAGAGATAAGCCCAATAAGATTCTCCACCTCAATAATGATATGAGTGCGCAGCAAGAACATCAAAGCCCAGTTGAGTATAATAAAGATGAACATTCTCTTTATTCCTTGCCTTTTTTGGCTTTATCCTCTCGGTTAAGAAGAACCATTACCCATATTGACTTCTGAGTAAATCAAGTCAATGCTAAAGCTATCATAGATATGGGATCTCCAGTGAATGTTGTTCCATCAAAATTTATCAAGTGAATCAAATCAATACCCAATATTTCTCACTTTAATGAATATGGCACAGCTGGACCTCAGAGTACTCAATTAATTAGAGCTTTTTCATCCCTTACTCTGAAAATTTGGAAATTAACTTTTACCATCCCTGCCATTGTACTCAATAACTTGAGTTATGATCTACTTTTTGGGGACTCAATTTTTATGAGAATTCGATGGAATTATTAATTACCTTGACTCTTCATTATCTCTCTTGGAGTATAGAGTTCCCTTACTTTTATCTGATCATACTTCTACCCAACGTCAGTTAAGTCTTCTAGAAAAAACAAAAGGTCTTATTCACTTCAATATCACATTGGAGATTCTCACGTAAAATTACCCCCTACATCAGCTGATATTGAAGAGGGGATGTCTATTTTCTCCCCCAAAACTTAGTTATTCCTCCAAAATCACAGGTAATTGTTAATACTTCTTTGCATTTTTTGATCCCACGGGACATTTGTCACAAGTCCAAACCATTTTCAACCCTTATTTTAAAGAACTCTTGCCTTGTCCTGGAGTATTGGATTATGCTTATTCAGGATCGTTATCTGTCTTATTGGTGAACCTTACCAATGAGCTGAAATTGGTAGATCGAGAGCATCCTATTGCTTATGTCAAGTTACTGCCCTTATCTCAGATTTATTATGTTAAACCCTTTGGAATCCTACAATATTTTGGGTTGGAAAGTGATCAGGAAATCCTTATTGTGGGCCCTGCTATAGGAAAACACCTCTCTAGTGAACAGGAGAAACAAGTGCTTCAATTGTTAGACGTATATTATGACATTTTTACTAAGCATACTTACGATTTTGGGAAGATGAAAGAGTAATGCACTCTGGACCATCTAGTACTAAAAAAAAGAGTAATGCACTCCGTTGAAACTGTCAACCACCTTCCTATTCATGCAAAGCCCTACCGTAAGTCCAAAGTGGAAGAAGCCCAGGTTACCAAGGAGTTGCATCAATTATTGAAGGCTGGACTATTGAAACCCTCAAACAGTCCTTGGGGTTCCCCGTTGCTTTTAATTAAGAAAAAGGATGGTTCCCACTGAGTGGTTATGGATTATTTCATGCTGAACGCTATTACTTGAAGAGATTGTTATCCCTTACCTCGGATTAATGATTCACTTAGGTTGTTAGCTGGATCAACTTATTTTTGGCCATGGACCTAGCCAGTGAATACTAAAAAAATTGAGCTATCCCCAGAAGACCGTGCCAAGTGTGCTTTGATATTGAGCTAAGGTTTGTTTGAACCAACTCATATGCCTCAATGATTAAGCAATGCCCTAGCAACTTTTCTAAAGGGCTATGGACAGTATGCTACGGGATCTAAAGCTTACTTGTTTTCTTGTATATCTTGATGATATTACCATGTTTTCCAAAACATTTAGTGAACATTTGGACCATCTAAAAGAAGTTCTCAGATGGATTTTGAGCTCTTCCTTGAAACTCAAACCCTCCAAATGTTCATTATTCCAAAATGAAATGGTATTTTTAGGACATCAGGTCTCAGCTAAAGGGATTTGACCCCTCTCAGACAAAATTTGAGCCATTCTAAAAATGCCTCCTCCAACCTCTCTGCAGGATATTCAAGTCTTTCTTGGCATGGTTGTGTATCATTGGCAATTTATACCCAAATTTGCTGATATGGCTGAACCCTTATTTTATCTATTGCAGAAAGGAGTACCCTTTGAGTGGGTTCAGCTCAGGAACAGTCGTTCAATTCTCTGTATACTGCCTTGACCAAAGCACCTGTTTTAATTTATCTTAATTTGACAAGCCTTTCTTTTTGCATACTGATGCAAGCAATGTCATTATTGGGGCTATATTATCCCAGTGTGATGAAGAGAAGAATAATCCCGTCAATTCCTATAGCAAAACTTTATCTAAGGCTGAACGGAGTTACAGTGTCACTAAGTGAAAGGGTTTGGCTGTAATTCTAGCAATCAAGCACTTCTGTCCCTTCTTATTTGGTACCCATTTCACTGTTATTAATGACCATACTTCTTTAAGATGGTTGCAGAACATAAAGGATTCTGATGGGAGGTTAGCCCGTTGGGCTTTAAGGTTGCAAAATTACAATTTTTCATTCTTCATCGCTTGGGTGCTCAACATCAAAATGCTGATGGGCTGTCCCAATTGCCTATTCTGACTTTGGAAGTGGAGAAGGAAGAGCGACTATATAATTTCATTGGGCGACCTGAGTTGTGGGATTAAGAAACTGAAGAGGATCGAGCCTTTCTAAAATCAATTACCAAAGATACTATGATTCAGGACGTGCTTTGTATAATAAAGTTAAATCCAAGTGGTTGCCATTTTTGCACCCCAATTCTAGACTTCACGCTGGAATGGAAGGTCATGAACAAGTCAGTCATAACAGTTTAAAGAAGACTCAAGAATTGTTGAAGAATTTATACTATTGTAACAACATGACTGAATTCATTTGAGAGACCCTTGACTTGTGCCTTATTTGTAAACGCCATGTAACTGATAACCCTACTTTTCAACATCAAGTTATTCCTCCAACTAAAGCCTTTGAGGCGGTCAGCATTGATGTTGTAGGTCCATTTCATTAGGGATTGTATGGACATCAGTATATAATTATGGCTGTTGACCATTTAATAAATGGGTTGAGGCCATTTCCATTGCTACCCCCTCAGCTAAGACTACATCACTATTCCTATATCAGCATATCATTTCTCAACATGGGTGTCTCAAGGTCCTTATGTCAGATAATGGGACTAATTTTACCTCGCAACTTATACAGGAGTTATCCAATTATTTAACACCTCTCAGCAATTTGTTGTTCTGAATAATCCATCTACAAACGGGGCCAATGAACGATTTAATGGAACCCTAGTCTCAATTTTAATAAAGATAGCTTCTACTGATCTGACTCGGTGAAATTTTTATTTACCTAGTGCCTTGTTTTTTTATTGGATAAGCTATCATCGCATTATCAAGATGTCGCCTTTTAAGTGCATATATGGGTGGGATCCTTCAGTCCCTTCTAGTGTTCAGACAATCCTTGAAGAAAGCATTCCAGAAACTTTTGATTTAATTATGAGGAATCTGGCTGATGAGATTATCCGTCTTCAAGCTCAAGCAATGAAATCAATTGAAGCACCCACTCAAAAGGAGACTTAAAGAAGCAATCAACATAAACCTGCCTTACCTGAATACCAGGTTGGGGATTACATTATGTACTATCACTCTCGGCCTGGTGGGCAAACTGAAAAGTTAAGATCTAACTGGTCTGGTCTCTATCAAGTTATATTTTGAAAAGGATTAAAGTATTCAATTGTTCATGTTGATACTGGTATAGTGATAAATTGTATTCACCCTAGTCCTTAAGAAGTCACCTCACTGTTATCAAATCTTGAGGGGGGAAGTGTCAGGATTTTTCCAACTTCTCTTGTCTCCAAAAATTCTACTCCATCGATTCCCCCAGAATCATTGGAAGGTGAGCACAATATATCTCAATCTATCAAGGTTAACAATCAATCTCATCCCAATCAACTGGTTGAAGATTTGATCATGCATAGATTAATTCGCTCTGATAGATTATGAGCTATTATGAAGCCTATAAATATCCCATCCTTTTGATAATAAATAGGTCAAATTGAAATCTGTATTTTTATTTAAATATATCACTTTTTGTAGAATGCACTCAGTGTAACTTTGAGAGAAAAATATGCCCCATTGGAAGTTTAATTCAAAACTTCCAGATCAGCCATGTCACATCACGCATGCTTTGATGGGAGTTTTCCATGACATGCTGCACTAATTGAATCTTCAAAACTCAAACTTGCCTTGTACGCTGTGCTCAAAAGACAGGATGAGCTTCTTCAGGAGGTTTGTAGTGATAAACTGCCTCCTATTGATTGAGATGAAAGTATTTATGAGTTCTTTAAGCAATTTGAGTTTGTGATGCAAGGATCCTCATATCAGTGGAAAGTGAAACTGTTAATATCAACCTTAGATGTTGGGAGTGCCGACCAAGTCACCTGTTATCTTCTAAACAGTTCTATTACATACTAAGATATGAAGGATACTATGTTGCGGTTGTTTTAAGGAACTGAAAATATGTCACAGCGGAAGGTTGAGTTCTTGACCATCAGGTTTCAGAGTAATGAGACCCTCACCACGTTTGCTGATCAATTTGTGGCAGAATACCACATGTTAATTGTGGAAGGGACCTTAACCAAATCTGACGTGTGCATTTCCATGACCTCTGCAGTAAAGCCATACTGTGAGCTTTACAATGTAATGACCCTGATGTTAAATGATGACGTACCCCTGCTTAATGATTGTTCAGTTTCTGCGCCATCTATCCACTACCTCCCCCACACAATACAGAGCAGAAACATACTGCCGCCATTGCTGGACCTTCTTATTTGGGGGAATTTGCAAATCCAGTTCAGATTCCGCTGAGTTACCTCAACAGTTCAACTTCCGCCATGAACCCGCTTATTGACAACAGACTAACTACTGACCTGGTCCAAATTACACCAATTGCCCGCAATCAAATTATTAGCGAGGCCAGCTTAACTAATCAAGGACGCGGGCCCTATGGGGTAAATTGTTTTGAATGTGGCTGATCTGGGAACCTGGCACAAGGTTGCCCCAATTGTCAGGTTCATCACATACAGCAGGAACAGTACTATCAGGGAAAAGTCAGGGCGGAGTAGAGATGGGGCTCTACCTCCACTATACCAACCTTAGACGTCCCACCTGAACCAATTGTAGTATTTCCAGTAGAAGTCCCTCCGTACAGTGATGCATTCCTATACCAGCAGTTGGTTGAAAGGGTGAATATATTGACATGAGAACAAGTTGAGGATATGGCAGAAGGAGGACCTCTAGAGCAACCAAAGCCATACACTTGTCAAATGTTTGACCAAGCTTCCCCTGAGAAACTGGACCCCTCCTCTGATGCACCTTCTCTGCATGGATTAAACGTTGCCCTTCCAGTAGCCTCTAATATCAAATAATACCCTAGAGTTGGTGAGGAGATTATGAGCTTTCTTGGGAAAAGAGTAAAGTTAAATGTCCATGTGTTAAACAGTCAAAATTCAAAATATTCAGAATGTGCGTACTGTCATATTGTTGTAGCCAAGACCCAAGTCCACGCTATAATAGATACAGGTGCTCCAGTTAACATATTGTCCACTAAATTGGTGGCTAAGTTGACATTAAAATCTGATGTGGAACATCAAATGGTGTATGGGACTGCTGGAGCAAAGGCACAGACTCTAAAGGAGCTTACAATGTGATCTTGCAGTTCAGGTTTATTGTCATTATAGCCTCAGCAATAGTGTTGCCAAATTATAATTACAACATGTTAATTTTAACCACATTCAAGTGATATTTCGGGATGTCCTGATATGACAGAGAAGACTTTTGAAATTTTGGGGCAGCGGATTCCAATTTATTTCACCTTCAGAAGAGTATCCCCTGGATCCGGTGCATATGGGACATGTCAACCTCACATAAAGTGATGGTGTAATTCCAATGAGCTACCATCAATTAAAGAGGAGAAACCAGGCCCCTCCTCAACAGATATATGAGTTTAAAGGGTTGCCTCTCAGAGCTGCTGGGCCTTTATCTATCCCCTCTGGACACCAAGTCATAGTAAACACTGAGCTAGAGGTGGAAGTACTAGCCAGGCTCTATGGGGAGTCATTGGGACATATCAGCAATTGTGGCTGGAGCCATATGTGGCTCCAGGCATTATATTACTGGGGCACGGAGAAATCAAGGTTTTATAAGCAAACCTAAAAAATAAACCGCTGCAGATCAACCAACACCAATAGTGGCGTCTTTGCACTTGATCCCATTGAAGAGTCCTTCAGGTTCATGAGTTGAGGTTGCCAGATGAATTCAGTCTAACTGTCAAACCGTAGCTCGGTGTAATGACTATGGTACTCCACAATGATTTAATGTGATTATTGGAAGCTCAGAAGGATTAATTAATAACTCTATTTCAAAAATTTTAAGAAGAGTTTCGCCATCAATGACCATGAATTAGGTGTGTGAAGGGGGTAGTCCATTGGTTGGACACTAGATATCATCCTCCCAACAGGTCACAGATGATCTTCCAATCCAGAACATCAAAATAAATTTTTAATGAGGAAATTGAAAAGCTGCTGGAGATTTGATGCTTTAACCCTCAAAGAGTCTGTGGGATTCATCCATCACAATTGTTAAAAAAAAAAGTTCATTACCAAATGGGTAGTAATTGACTACTGGAAGCTCAACAGTATTGCCAAGAAGGACTCATGACCCTTGCCACGGATTTATGATTCTCTGGATTGGTTAGGCGGAGCTTGTTACTTCTTGGAAAAGGATTTGATATTGAGCTACTGGCAAATTGAGTTACCCACGGAAGAACAGGAGAAATGTGGCATTTTCACATCCAAAGGGATTTTCCAGCTAACCCATATGCCATAAAGGCTGTGTAACGCCTCAGACACGTTTCAATGGGCCATGGATACCATCCTTAGAGATTTAAAGCTGTTGTGCATTCTTGTGTACCTCGATGATATCAATGTTTTTTCATGAACGTTTTCTGAACACCTTACCCATCTGGAGGAGGTATTTCGCCAGCTTGCCAAGGCCAACCTCAAGATTAAGCCCCACAAATGTCAATATTTCAAAGACCAGCTGGAGTACCTAGGGTTTTTAGTAGATTCAAAGGGGCTACAACCTCAACTGGCCAAAGTGGAAGCTTACTTGGAAAATGACCCTGCCAAGCAGCAAACGCAACGTACAGGTATTTTTGGGGATGGTCAGTTACTACTAATGCTTTATCCCCAACTTCAGCTGTATTGAACTCTGCTTTGGTTACTTAAAAAGCATGCCACGTTCAGTTGGATGAAGGTTGCCAATGTTTCTTTGATACATTCCAGATGGCATTAATCAGAGCACCAATGATACATTATAAAACTTTTTGAAAGAGTTTAATGTTCATATGGATGCGTCACTTTCCGCCATTAGGGCAGTTATATCACAAAAAGATGATGAGGGGGAGGAACATCCAGTTTCATGCTGCAGTCATAGCTTGAACTACCACAGACACAATAATACTGTGACTTAGCAGGAGTGCTTAGCATGATCTACGCATACAAGCAATTCAGGATATATTTGCATGGGATAAAATTTAAAGACATAATGGATCATACATCGTTATGTTGGTTGCAGAATCTCAGAGAGTTTGAGGGGCGTCTAGCTTGATGGGGCTCTTAAGCTGCCAGCTTACGACTTTGAAATCCTTCACCAACCTGGAGCAAAACACCGAACCGCCAATTGCTTATCAAGATTGCCAACCATTGCCACTATGGCAGATCTCAGCGATGTAATGTCTGACAAGTTTCTCAGCATAAAATATAATGACGAACTACACCAAGTCATCAAGGTATTAGATGGAATAAGGGACAATATGCTCCAGAAGAACGGTGAGTTGTACAAGCGGATAGAGGACACTACCATGAATCTAAAGACTTTCCACAAAACCAAATATTATTATGAGCTCATACCAAGCGGTTGGACATGGTGGAGTATGAAAGACCCTGGAAATGTTGTGCTTGCAGTACTACTGGGAAAGCATGTAATTCAATGTTCTCAAAACGACCTCCTGCTGTCACCAGTGCCAAGTGAAGAAGCCATTCCACAGAAAGACTATGTACCGGGTAGTAAAACCTCACTTTTCTTGGCATATGGTTTCTATTAATGTGGTGGGGCTTCTGCCAACTGGAGCAAACTGGTCCAAGTATATTCTGGTGGTGATTGACCAATTGACCAGGTGGGTTGAGGCATGGGCATTACGCGATCTGAGGGTGGTTTTTGTGGCTAAGTTTGTTATGGAGTGTATAATCCAGTGACACGGCAGTCCTTAGTTCATCTTTACTGATAATGGGACCAACTTCACCTCACAAATTTTACCCAAGCTCAACAAACTTATGGCTATCTTCAGGGTAGTAATGACCCCTTATTACCCAGAATCTAATGGTATGGTCAAATGGGTCAATGGGACACTGTTGAATGTACTTCAGAAACTGGTAATGGATAGACCCTCTGATTAAAGTACCCTCCTTTCCACCACTGTCTTTGCTTACAACTTCAGTTATCACTCAGAAATGGGGAAGAGTCCTTTTCAGTTACTATATGGGCAGCACCCAGCTCTACCCACACTTCTCTATGCCTGTGTGGAAGATACCAGAAGATTGGATCCTCAACGCTACTTGACCAACCTAATGAATATGCTTATTAAGCTTCAAACTGAATATACTCGTTTGGCTTAGCCAAGGAAGATAAAGAATCAGGCTGCCAATCAGGTACAGCGTAGTGGGATAGCTCAGTTCAAAGATGGTGACATGGTCCTATTCCATGATTAACATGGGTTTGGGTGGAAGCACAAATTGGCTAGCATCTGGATTGGGCTGTTCAAAATAATTGAGAAAACCAGTGCGGATGCTTATACTATCAAGGACCTGCGAGCAGTCAGATTATCAACTGAGTGCATAAAAGTTCCTCAGAGAGTATAAGCAATAGGAGCCTTATTGTCCAGTTAAGGGGGTAATGTTGTGATTTTGATATGTTTAAATGACAAGCCCTAAGTCATTATAGCAGAATGGGTAGAATCCACCAATCATTATTTCAAGTTACAATTATTTGAGCGCCTTAGGATGAGGCGATATTGGGTTGGGAAGGATAATATTAGATCGCCTCTAAGTCAGGCAATAATGCGACGTTAACAAATGACTAATAATAATGATATTGATGTACAACATAAAGTGAGTGGATCGCCTAAAATTAAGGCGATTGTGAATTTAATAGATGATGAACCCTTCTGGAACCAATAAGGCTATGGTGGAACAAATAATTTAAGAAAAAGGGTTAGTATCAGCCAAAGTTGAGATATATAAGTGATACAAGAAGAAAGGGAGGAGGTTGTTAGTTAGAAAGTGAGAGAAGAGCAGTGAGCGTCCGCTGAAAATATTAAATTAAAATAAAGAAGTGTCATTGGAGCAATAGCTCTCATTTATTATAATATTATATTTATTTACATGTGTGCTGAGAACTGACAATCTCCATATTGTCAGTTCTATTGCTCAGTGGGCTTGACCCTGCAAAAAACCCTTTGGCGTATCTTCTAAATATTGCAAAAGTTATAACAATACTTAAGGACAATCATGCCATTACTCCCCCAAGGCTGGATGCGATAAGGACGTGGGCTACGCCCACCACCCAGAGGCAGCTTCATAGTTTACTGGGATCCACCACATTTATTGAAAAAAATCTCCCTGACAATCTCAGATCTGGCCACCCCCTCCATCTCCTAATTGTCAAAAATGCACTGGTTGTCTGAATGGTGGAATGCCAGTGGGCTTTCAAAGCCATCAAAGAGGTTTTTACCCAAGCGCCAGTCCTGAAGCATGCCAGTGAAGACAAACCATTTATTGTTGCATGTGATGCTTTTGGAACAGCAGTGGTTCAGTACTGCTATAGGAACATGATGGCTTTAAACGCTTGGTGGCATACTTCTTTAGGAATTTCACAGGCGCCAAATGATCCTGGGCAATATAGGATAAAGAGCTGGCCAAAGTAGCATGGGCGATGATGCACTGGCAATATTTGCTACAGGGAGAAAAGCACATGGTAACTGTGCACACGGACCACATGTTTCTTATATATTATCACAAACTGTAGAAGTTATCACACAGTAAACCAGAACGCTTTGTGACCTCCTTAACTTCAATTTCAAATATATGAGTTTTTCAAGGGACAACTCACATATTACTGGATGTTCTGAACAGGAGCCTTCTCACCAGATATGATCCCATAGAGGGTTTGAGCTAGCTAAAGTGATCCACCCCCAATAAGTATAGACTAAGCCACTGGCGGAATTAGCCATTGTCTCTGCAATCACAGCCTCTACGATGGCCAAAACCTCACTCCCAAGCCCATAGCTGAACCCACAGACAGCCCCACAGGCCTCATGTGATGGATACCCTCAAAACAAGTCCATCAACTAGCGCCAAAAGTTTACTCCTGGATGCAGTACTGGATAAACAATCAGAAAGCTTGTAGGAAAATCCTTTGGGGACAAAATACAGGAAGGAGAAAGAGACCTTCCTATTGGTACTCAAAAAAATAGGGTGATCTACTTCTGAGCTCTCATATGGGTACCCAAAATTTATACTCGCAATTCATTAAAGAAAATCATGACATGTTGACATTGGGACACCTCAGAGGCAAGAAGGCCATCACCCTTATAAAGCGAGATTATTACTGTAATGGACTGACAAAGGATGTTCCATCCTGGACAGAATGTTGCCTAATCTGCACACAATCCAAATCTGAAATGACATGGTGAAATGTGATGTTACATCCACTGCAACATGCAGTAGGACCATGGACGTCATTATCAGTAGATTTTTTGTTGGCTTGCCCACCTCAAAGGGGTTTGATGCGATCATAATAGTAGTGGACAGGTTCATAAAATGAGGCATGTTCGTCCCATGTCTGAATAAAACCACAGCAGAATACATGGCAAATTATTTTTGACCCATGTCTCAGCTATGTTCAGAGTACTGCAAGAGAAGATAAGTGATAGAGAGCCACAGTTTACCTCAAAATTCTGGGATGCCCTGTATGAAGCAATACACATCAAACCATGCCACTCATCAGTGTATTACCCTAGTCTGATGGACAAACAGAGCATACCAAAAAATCACTTGAGCAATACATCCGATGTTATGTCACTGCTGCTCAAGCCACATGGGCAAGTGAACTAGCCTTAGCAGAATTTTCATACAACAATTTGTTACATGCCTCTAAAGGAATTTCGCCACTATATGTCAACTTGGGTTACAACCCCGCCTTCACATTTGGGCCCAAGATATGCACAAACATTTCCACAGCAGAAAATTTTATGGCACACCTCCAGAAGATAAACTAAGATTTCGGGCAGCTAATGAAAGCCTCTCAGAATGCCAAGTGTTTTGCAGATCAGAAACGCCAAGCAACTCTGGGAAATCGGCTAGGCAACTTGGTGATGATGGACATAAAAAATCTAAGCCTCAAGGTGCCTGTTCAAAACTGTCCTGCAGGAGAGCAGTAACTTTCCCTATCAACAGAATTTTGAACAATGGGTCCTTCCATGTGGAGCTACCGCTGCACTGGAAAACTCACAAATAATTCCATGATTTAGCACTTTCACCCTTCAAGTGTGAGAAGCTGGAGGAACTCAAACTGATGCTGGTAGAGGGAGCACCAGAATTTGAGGTGGAGGAAATCCTGGGCTTAAGAAGAATCAGGTAATGAATCCAGTACCTGGTGGCATGGAAAGGGTACCCAGCTATTACAAATGTTAGGTTTCAGTCCATGATTATACCAACTGCCACGATTTAATTAAGAACTTCCATTCCCAAAACTCCTTTGCCCCAGCTCCCACCATTACCAAACCCTCAACTATCATGGCCATCAAACTTCCCCTTTCACTCAAAAATTATGCTCTTGTACACGCTCCAGAAGTAGGAGTAGACACTGTCCTTTTAGGAAAGAGTAAATTAAGGTCCATACCGCACCTATCAAATTAGACTGGATGATTCACCTTTTCATACCAGGAAGGGAATTGATCCTGAGCCTTTCTGCTGAAAAAGATAGCAGATCTGAGATACACCTCAATGAACGTTGGGTTTTCATTGCTTTCACCCATCTCATATTTATAATAGGTCAAACAGTGGAAATATTGATTATGATGTGAAGTTAGATTTAACCAAAATTTACAATAAGAAATAGAGAGAATCTGTGATGAAATTGAGCGCAAGTGGGATGATTGAAATGTAACCCTTATGGAACTGCAAATCAGAGGTCAATCTGGCGGAAATCCCTCAGATGTTGAAAAAATTATTGTTGGGAATATTACAAGTATGTATGAATGACAGCCCTGACAAACGAGTGAAATTCAGCAGCAAGAACCATAAATTGGGCAACCATAATGTGAAACCAAAAAATGGTGCAAAGGTCTTGGCACTCTAGAGAAGATTTTCAAATCCTGTCATAAAAAATCTTCTCCAATCACCGCTCTTCAATTCCCTCAAGTTATAAAAGCCCAGCACTCTGCTAATGGTAGAGTGCTGGGTTATTTTATAATATCCTTAATAAATTAATAATTCTTCCAAAAATAAATTTATAACTTTTATAACTTTTCATAAATTTTTGTCACCCCAAAGGAGCTACCTCAACCAATGATAGTCCCCACTCATTGGTATCAGCAATGGCCATGACCTTCTCATTGGTGATCACATCATTAGCCTCCTTCACAAAAGAAAACCTCATGAATCATCCCCTAGAAGTATAACACATCCCATCCAACCATGGATATACATATTCAGATTATCAACTGGAGCGGAACTAACAATTATTGAATTTAATCCTCTGCAATTATGAAGAAAATAGAAATGGTAATCTGGTAGACACGGTTATGTGGAGAACCATTAGGATTGAAACTGAAAATACAATTTTAAACCCTTCTATCAATTGCACATCCAAATGAGTCAAGAATTTAATCCAAATGGACACACTATATGGACTGAATTGGCTTCACCTCCAAGACTAACCAGTCAGCCTTCAATGCTCAAATACTGTTCAAGGTTACCATCAGCACTTAGTCTGATGGTTAGGATGAAAATTATATTCAACAACCAATATTTCCTTCATTTATCTCTCAGCAGATCTTATGCTAGTGTTGAGTTTTAGGCCTAATTCAATTGAGCTGTTTCTTCTTCTGAGATAAGTTGGAGTTTCAAGCGTCTAATGTATGGAGACAATAGACCAGACAGTAACATTAGTTAATATATAACTCCTTGATAATAACACTTGAAGCCATATTATTCTATCATTACTTAGATGATAGCACACTGCCCTGATTCTTCTGATCCTAAGTAAATTCTCGACTTAATACAACTTTAAAGTATTATTAACAAAAAAGCTATAATATTAAACTATGAACCAGTAGTTATAGTTGATTGTACTTTATTAGTATCAACTTGAAGATAATTTATAGGGTTTGATGGTAACAACATCTTACCCATGATGCCTCATTTTCAATGGCACTTGGCCAGAGGAACAAGTATAATGTTCACTTGAGGGTCTACAATCCTTTTGACTCAGGGCATCTTGCACGGCCTCAGGGTCAGTGTTAATTTTATCAATAAACCCAAGTCAGCATTTCAGATGCATCTGCAAATAACTGAACCAATGCTCTTTCTCAAGCAATTGGCATCACATGCCAAGGCGATTTGTCTCACTATTAGTAATTAGATTGAAAACTCAATTGACATCAAAACTGATTTTGATATAGACCAACAAAGCCCACATGCTTGAGTCATTAAGTCAACTATTATTATTAAGTCTGACCTAACCAACAAAGCCTTTGAGCCCATGTTATCATAGTCAAGTATTATTAAGTGGAATCTTTAGGCCACAAATTTCAAGTTCAGATATACTTAGAATATTTTTGGTCCATAATCACTGATAATTTTGATATGATACATAATAAATTAGCATCAGATAATAGTATAATTCCCATCAAATTACCTGATGATTTAGGTCCAGTCAACCATTCAACAGCTAGAATTATCAGAATGGTGATGCCGTGCAGACTGTGGATGATATTGTGGATATTGAGATACCCTCAATGGAAGCCAAAACTTTCCTTTGCATGTTCGTTGTCTGACAACAACTTTGCTGTTAATAGTATGGTAGTAACCGTGATCATTAAATGCCATCCCACAATCATTTCCCTGCTTACCAAATATCAAACCATATGGATGGCTATGCCTCCGCCATTCTGGTTTGCCTTCTGGGTGTTCACTCACCCCAACTGGCAGGCTAGTCTCAACTTCATTATCTGGCTCCATGACACCCTTCAACAAAATGCCATGGCATATGGTGGGGCCCACTCGTCAATCACAGTTATGGTGGTGGCTGTCTCACTGGTATTTTCTGTAATAGCATCTATCAACAGAGGAAACCAAGGGATGCACCCTGGAGAATTACAGTTTCAACTGGCCGGCTACAACTGCACTTCTTATGATTTACATTGTAATCAGAATATCTACAGCCTTGACTCTCCCTGCCATAACTAATAACAGGTTGGAGAGAGCTAAAAACATAATGGGAAATAGATATGGATGCTGATGGAGTTGGGAATGGGGATGCACTAATAAACTTCCCCCAATATAAAGTGCACCTTCAGGTCAGTCCCAATATGAGATCCAATCATGGCCAAGAGGTGACAATGCAGCTGCTCCCACTCAAAAGCAGCAGCCTTAATTTGACCTGAGAGACATTTACAAGGCTGTTATCAGTATTAAGCTTATTGTTTGGGTTGGGACAATGTTCATTATTAAATATTTTTCTATCTGCCCCCAGCAATTTGCACTCCCAAATTCTCATAATGGTGATGTCTTGCACACTATGTATGCTACAATGGACATTGGAGTACCCCCAATGGAAGCCAAATCTTTCCTTGGAACGCCAGATGTCTGACGATGCCCCTCTTTGTTCTAAAGGGGTGTAAGGCCATATGAAGCTTTATAGCTGAATCCTGGGACCTTACAATCATCTATATCAAGGCTTTATGCCTTAGCTTTAAACCCAGTAGCAGCAACTTTACACAAGATAACAAAAGATACTATCTGAAAATATTTATTTATCCCACAATACTAGTTAAGCACTAACCTTTATGGTTAGCTTATAGATATAAGTCAAAGTTTTTGTTTGTAATGGCACCTCAGACTCAAGTATACCCAATTACTGGTGAAAATAAAATCTATTAATTAGTTCCAACCTCAGGAAAGATATATACTAATAATATCTGGGAAAAATAATCACTAATTTCCAAGTAATTGGCAAGAAATTTTTTTGAAAAATTAAAAATCTAGGATTTTAAAAAATGAGATTCCTCAGTAGAATTAAATATGATAGTATAGCCTCAGGAGATACCCACCACCTCTAAATTTAATGTTAGCTAACAATCTAGGATCTACTCAAGATTCCTTGAGATGGAGCCTTTGTCTGTCAATCTAGATTAACATTATTGAAGCTTTATATAATAGAAAGTCTCACTTCATGGTTTTTTATGCATCATACCACTGGTAAATCATTTCTGTATCCTACATTTCTTACCTGAGTTATCTTTTTTTCATGATTTATTAAGGGGTTTAGATTATTAAATAAATTGTTTAGAATGGGGTAAAGTTCAAATTGAGTTACATATTACAATATCAATCCTGGTGTATCCAAATTATAACATCCTTCAAAAACATAATAGCTTAAGTTGACCACATCTTTATTATAGGAGCATCACAGGCATTTTAGGATAGCTTTATTCAAATAGGCATGATATCATAAGTTAGGATCCGCTTGGGGACTACGCATGCCACAAGCTTTAACAGATTTATGCCACCTTAGAAAGCTGCCCCTATTATAGGCAGATATTTGTCACCATTATTGTAACTTTTCCATAGTTTCCAGGATTAGCTTTATGGAGTCCTGCTTTAAATCCAAGGCAGTAGATTTTCTCAACGCTTGCCCTTTACTTTCTACCCATAATAGCTCTAAAAGAGGGTGGTATCTAACTGAGAACTGGCCAGTCACACTAGATTTAAGAACCTGTTCCATCTCTAAGACACCACAAATCCCTACATAACACCCCTCCAGTCAGTATAATCTTAATACCATGCTCCTATAAGCTTACTCCTGCCACACTTTGAAACCCAACACATCATATATAGCTCAAAATCTAGCCCTTAATTTTGATAGTAGTATTTCTGATCAAAGGATACTTTACCTTTGATACCATTATCAGATATCAAACTTTAAAAGCTTAACTCAAAGATCAATGCTAACCTTTTGGATAAAAGATATAGTGTGTCATAAAGAAACAAGAAAATTTGATACAGTAAAAAAGAATGAAGGGATATTATAAAACCTTATCTGAGACATAAAATTGTCTGAGGCATAAATTATGTCCTGTAAGATTGAAAATTATATCAGGCATCACTTTTCATAAGTTACATCAGTTAAATGCTGCCCATTCTGTCCTACACATTCAGTAAATGGTTTCTGTAGGGTTTACATAGCATGGCACAATGTGTCACCTGGGATTTTAGCAATTTACTCTTCAATATTAGACTTGATATGAGATAGAGTTCCTGTCTAGTCTTGTATATGATACCCTTCAGATAATGACATAAAAAGAAGTCAAAGACTGAAAGGTCTGGAGATAGGGGTAGCCAAGCAAAGTTAGATTTACTTGAAATTATACAATCCCCAAACAAATATTTCACTGCAGCCATAGACTGGCAGTGTATGAGGTAGCTCCAACCTGATAAAACTGGGTGTACTGAATACCAAGATTGTTTAGGTATAGAAGCTTGCAGCCAAAATATCTCTAGCAAGTTGACAACCTTCTGATTTCCGTGACAGCGGTGTCTCATCAAGCTTTAAATTGCTTGTATACCCTGATCTCCGGACCTTTCAGCCTGTGACCTCTTTTTATGTTGATATATGAAAGGCATCATACACCAGAATAGAATAAAAATCCTAGCTCAGCTCAAGACACAGATTGAGGATTAAACCGAAAAATCTCAGGTGACGCAGTGTGCCATGCTATGCAAACCCTACATAAACAACTTAATGGTTAGGGCAAAATATCAGCATATAACTGATATTGCTAAAAAGTGATGCCTAATAGAATTTCCAACCTTATAGAACAAAAATCGACCTTCGGATAAAGTTTTATAATGTCCCTTAATTTTTCCAATTATTTTAAAACCCCCATTTCTTTACACCACCTTATAGATCTGCTGAATTGATAAGCCATCCCTTTACGCTCACCTCTATCCCAAAACTGAGCGCCGCTGTATATAAAACCTAATCCAAAGAGGCCAACCTTGGTGAAATTGGCATTAAGGTATGCACGGCAGATCAAGGGTTATTGAGGAACGAGCCAGCCGACGGTTTATGTAGAGATGCCTCAACCTATACCAATAGAAAGGGTTGGTAAACTAAATTTGAGGGGTTCCAGGTAAGCGGTAAAAATTCATAGGTTCAAAACTTCACTGGAGTATCAGAAGCTTCGATAGTGCAATGATGAGATTTTTTAAAGTGTAACCGATACGCATATCCTCATTCCATTTAAAGCAAAGTATCAAGCTTAACCCAAAATGCTAGCCACGCCACTCTTAAAAGAACCGATTCTGTACGCCGAAGCGATAAACTGGAGGGCGTGGCCTGTTCAATAGGCAATGGTACATAGCATTGGTTTGATAACTAAACTTTTATTCGGAGGGGTGAGAGAGCCCAGCATAAACAGTAAAAAAGCGGCTGCGGTAACAGATCGAGAAGGGCAAAGCACCGACGGGCACATCGCAGCCCACGTCGCTGGCCGCGGGACTCTGAAATACAGATAAAAACTTAGGGTGGGGGCGGGTGGGTGGGGGAGGCGGGCGAAACCGATTGCAGCCAGCGGGTGACGTTGGACATCTCCTTGTTGTACTCAGAAAGCAGCGCCAAGTTCTTGTACTCAAACGACTCAAAGTCGTCCTCAGGAGAGAGAGCACAGTCATCCTTGGATGGATCCGAAGGGCTGGTGGGGCGGGCTGAGGCCGGAGGGGGTGAGACGAGAGGGGTGGCGGCCTGGTCGGGGAGCGAGCTGCTACATTCGGTGAGCAGGTCAGCCTCAAACCGGTCGCCATCCTCCAAGCGATGACGCACGATATCTGGTCTAAGGTTGCGCAGCTCGAAGTAGCTCGTATCAAGCCGGTCCTCCGGGTTGGGCTTGAAGGGGGCCTCCCCAAGCGAAAAGGTGTCCCAATCCATGCCATTGAAGAAGGGATGGCCGAAGATGCCGGCCTCGCTGAGCCGTTGGGAGGGGTCGGGCTCCAGCAGCCCCAAAATCAGATCCACCGCCTCGGGCGACAGCTCGTGATCCTCAGGCCATTGGATCTTGAGGTTGAGGATGTTGTTGAAGATGGCCTCGGGGGTCTCGTCGGTGAAGGGTGGATAACCGCAGAGGAACTCAAACAGACATACCCCCAGAGCCCACCAGTCGACCGAGGCGTCATGGCCTATGCCAAGGAGCAACTCGGGTGCGAGGTAGTCAGGAGTTCCAAGCAGCGCGCGGTTGCTCAGCTGCCGCCGCGAGGTGGGCGGGGCTGGGGGCTGCGGCGCCGGCTTGGGTGTCGAGCTGCTAGCGAGCTTTCGGTGCTTGGACTTTGGCTTGGCTCGGGCGAGCCCGTTGCGCTCCGGCTCCTGGATGCTGATGCGCGAGAGCCCAAAGTCGGTTAGCTTGGTGTGGCCGGCGGCGTCGATCAGGATGTTATCGGGCTTTAGGTCGCGGTGGATGATACTGTTGCTGTGCAAATACTTTAGCGCCAGCACCGTCTCGCCGATATAGAAGCGCGCCATGGCCTCGTCGAAGCATCCGAACCCCTGGAGCAGTGAGCTGAGGTCGCCACCTATCATGTACTCCATGACCAGATACAAGTAGTTGCGCGAGTGAAAGGCAAAGAACATGCTCACCACATACGCCGTGGAGGCGAGGGACATTACGCGGCGCTCCGTCATCACCTGGCGCACCATGTTCTTGCGGATCATGTCGTCCTTGCGGATAACCTTGATGGCAAACAGATCCTGCGTAGCCTTCTTGCGCGCGAGATACACTCGCCCGAACGCTCCACGGCTTATAGGCTTGATGATCTCAAAGTCCTCAATGGAGGGGATGTGCGGCTTGCGCAGGATGGTACTTGAGGCTCGAGCCGACGCCCCCTCCTCACGTGGCGATACCCCCGGGCTCTCGTAAGCGCGGCGCCCGTTACGCTTAAGCATGCCCATCAGAAGGCTGACAAGCTTGCGAGGGGCGGAGGGCGAATCCGTCTCGGAAGGGCTGACCGACGACGTCGCGCTGCTGCTGGCGCGATGCCGCCGCTTAGAAAAAAAGGAGCGCTCAAATAAGGAATCCCTAGGGCTGGTTCCCGGGGACGGCTTGGCGGGGGTGGACGAGAGCGGGTGCGGGCCGAGGCGAGATTGCTGCCGGTAAGTAGTGATGGTCTCCACCAGGTTGGGAAGTAGGGTCAAGAACTGCTCGGCACAGGTCCGAATATCGGCGTCATCCCCCTGGCTGGAGTTGGTGGCGAGGAGCTCCTGAACGCGAGCGGTGTACCGGCGGGCCTTGGAGGGGAGAACATCGGTAGATTTTGATTCAAACTCAACCGTCTTGTGCAACAGGCGGAGCACTGCCTCGCAGCGCCTTACGCCAAGTGGGTCGCCAGACGCCGGACGTCTAAGGAGGCAGGAGCGGTGGTTCTCAAGCTGCTGAATCAGCCTTGTCAGGAGTGAGCGGTGAGCTTTCATCTCCATGGCGTAGTTCTGAGAAACCAGACATTGGTGTGAGTGCTCATCGAAGTGTTGGCTGTCGATGGACTCCTCACACAGCCGACAAACGATCGATGTCTTAGCGCCAGGAGAGCCGCCGGAGGGTTCAGCAAGCAAGGGTAGCGAGAGGGGCGAGCTGCTCATGTGGGGCGACGACGTGGCGTGCCGTTTGATGAGGGCAGAGTCGGCCGATTGGCTGCGGTGGTGGGAGTTGGAGAGCCGTTGAACGGCAGGGCTAACCATTGGACTTGTTCCGGAACTAGGGCTGGGTGAAGCTTCAGATGCAAGCGAATCTTGAGGCTTGCCAGGAAGCAGACCCAAGTTGCGAAAAATCCCTGCCACACTTCGAGTGCCACGGCTGTGAGACTTGCCGCGTTTTACGGCAACGGGCGATATCGCGGAGGTGCTCCCCATTAGCGACAACGAGTGGGGCCGCGGCAAGGGTTGAGGTGGGGCCGAATCAGTATCCGACGTAATGACCTCCGATTTGAGGGGCGAAAGCTCCGATTTGCGACGCGGGGTCGGGAAAGGCTTAGAGTGTGACGCGTGAGGCGGAATGCTGGCGGTTAACTCGGGTCCCAACACCAGAGTGTTGCGCTTGAACTCAGAAGGTTCGTGGGAGTGCTCAGATGTGACGTTAGAAATTGGATGCAACTTGTTCCCGATTAACGGGGCGTTTGAAGCCTCACTCGGAGGATGAATCAAAGTCACCCCTCCGGCATCATGCGTACTGCGCCCCTGTGCGCGAGCTTTGTCACGTCCAAACAGCTGGGACAAGTTAGAACCCCGTTCAGGCGACCCCACAGGAGTCGAGCCGGAAACCTCCGAATGAGGCGAGATAAGAGGAACCCTAGCCCCGCAGTAGTCCTCGCTATTGAAGGAGTACGAATGGCGCAGGGGTGAGGGCGACGGTGGCGCCGTAAGCCCGTGTTGACTTTCGTACAGCAACGCCTCCCGCTGACCATTCTCAAACTCCTTAAACCCCTCCAACAACCGGCAAACGGGGGAGAACTCAAATACCAGTTTGGAGAGGAGGACTTCCGCCGCGGCGTTCCCCACCGTCATCCTCCGCTGCTCAAGCTGCATCTTTTGGAGCTGAATGATGATCTCGGTACAAACCTCGGAAGAGATCATCTCCTCGACGTTAGTATCCAAGATGCGATGCGCCACATTGTGGATGTCGTTGAGCAGTAAGGTCTGCGATGAGACCAGATAGGTGGGTGGCCAGCTGTTGGAGTGAAGGCTAAACTTGAGCACCTTACGGTTACGCTTGTCGAGGCGCGAGTTGCGACGGGAAGGGATACGAATTACCTGCGGTAGCGGCTGAAGGCCTCTAACCTTCACCTCTTCGATGTTGAGGGCAGCATCCTCGTCCTGGGGGTGCTGACAAAGCCCCTGAATGCAGGACAGCGTGCATTCTTGGCCGAGGATCCCTTGGACTCGGTACCACTGCAACAACGTTGAACGGATCTCGGCATGCGCAGCTTGCTCGGCCAATTGAATCTCCTCGAGAAGCTTCTGGCGAAGATCTCCCAACGGCAAGTTGCACTCGGTAGGATCTAAACCATTAACGGAATCTTCGTATTCCAATTCAGGAAGAGTGCGGGACTGAGTGCCGCTCTTATGGCGACCATAAGTTGGCAGATCGGATTCTTGACCCTCAGAGTCTTCAACGTCACTCGCGTTGACAGAGGAGGGCGTACTCTCACCCCGGGATATCGATGAGCTCCGATGCCCAGCCATGAGCTGGGCGGAATTGTGACGAGTTGGCTTGCCGCGGGAATTCCTTCGCTGACGAAACGCGGTGGGAAAATAGGTGGGGGAGGAGAGGTTGGAGTGAGATTTGGCCGTCTCAACGGCATTTAAACCACGAACTGCGTCAGTGGAAGGCGTCAACTGATTCAAATCGAGTGAAGAGAGGGCGATATCCAATTTCGCCTTAAATGGATCAAAAAGCTTTCGAGGCCTTTCGGAGGATGGGGAAAGGTCTTTGCCGTCGCTATTCGTAGAGCTCTCCGACGTCAATAAAGATTCTTCAGACATACCGCCAGTTGAGGTCTGGAAAGAGCCCTGGCAAGTTGAAAAGCTTCCCAGTTCCGAAGGCTCCGCATAATTGATTCGCCCCTTTTCAAAGAAAACTGGGGAACCTTCTCGAGACGCGAAGGCCGCCCGCTTCTTGGCCAAGTTCGAGAGGCTTTGCACGGCCAAGGAGGAGAGGCCGTGACTACCCCGACGCTGCTTTCCGAAGCGTAAATCCCCATCGCCGTTCCCCAGCCGTATACTGGGTTTCTTCTCCTCAGTAATTTTAGAGAGCAGCGGAACAGGCTTAGGGGGAGGGTTTGGCGACATTGGGGAGCTCAGCGCGTGGGAAGAATTGCTCGAATCGAATTTCTTGTCAGGTGGAACCGTTTCCGGTAACGGTTCGCTGCAAATATTGCCGTACATTGAGTATGGGCGTGAGGTAGGGGGTGAGGGACTGGAGTTGGAGCGGTTGAGATCAGCTGTTTTGATGCGGAGTTTCCTTGGAAATGGTACCGCTGAGTTACACGATGGAGAATCTATCAAACTATCTCCTTTAAAGGAGGTCGCTCTCAGATGCTTTAGAAGGTTGGTCTTCAAACTGATATTTAAGGCAGCGGACCTTTGATCGCGGGTGGAGTCAATCTGAGATTGGTCTGGGAGGGAGGAAGCAACTTAATGAGAAGTAGAGGTAAACTTACCGATAGAGATTTGAGAGGGAAGAGGCTTCTTTAGTAGTGGAACAGTAGAAGTTGAGAAACGAGGAAGAGCAGGGTGGGACACAAGTTTAGAGGGTGGGTTTGTAGAAGCATCCTTGGGTTCCTGAGGTGAGTCGCCTTTAGCCTCCATAACGAAATGGTTGCTGATTCAAGTATTTAAGGCTGGCTGCTAATCGTTGCAAATGTTATGCTAACAAACCAAAGGATGGAGCATTCCCACTCTCTCCTCTCTCCGAGCCTAGCAAGTCACTGCTGATTAGGCCATCAGTTATATCCATCGCCCTGCAACCCAATCAGGGGACTAAACTCGTAAGCTGATCGGTTAAATCCGATCGGTAGCAGTCGTTTGTATGCAAGTTTAGAATAAAAAATTATTTGTTAAAGCTACGAAATGCTTATAAACTACTGCCATACGATTTGAGTATTAACTGTAAAGGAAATTGGTTGACCTCTTTACGCATAAATATCCAATCAAATCCACTCATCAACTTTAAAGGCGGAAATATCTAACATTTTTGATTTTGACGTTAAATCAACCCCAAAAACCAGTTAAGATTTCCGTACCCAAATAATAACTTATTTCAGTAGCCTCATTGGATCGTTAAGCCAAGTTTCAACCTTTGAATGCAACTATCCAACCAATCAAGTAATTGATAATGTGTCAATTATTAAATATTTTTAATGGTTTGCCACTTTGGATCGACCATCTTTTCAGAGCCAAGGATTAGCTTTTACTCCCTTAAATTTAAGATCTTCGTTAATCATATTGCTAAAGTTTACCAAAAATCAGCTTGCATCAATCTATATATATATAAAAGAGAAATATCTCTGACTGACTCATCACAAAATCTTTAAAAATATCAACCTAGAGACTTAAAATTTGGCATGTAGGCTCCTTATATGATGTAGGTATCCACTAAGAAAGGATTTTTTTTAATTTCATAGAAAAATAAAAAGTTTTATATGTAACAAGTGAAAATCTTATAACTTTTTGATGGTAATCAATATAATGTTACGGCTGAGCAGTTAGATATTCGGTCGATTCGATACTTTAAATGGTTTTGTTAAGTAGTTAGTGGCCATTTGGCTAATTAGCAAGTTAATCTAAATCAAAGCTTTGAATCAAAAGCCAATTGATTTTAAAAATATCTACCCTAGCGTAATCGGCTCAGCTTTTGGCTCTAAACTTAAATACTTTGAAGGATGATTGTTCGAATCCTGGCGCAATCACTTTTATTTAATCTCTCTTTATCATTTAATAGGCTATAATTCAATAAAATCATAACATTAATCTCAGTTCGATTAAGATCTAAAAAATATGTGTTTCTAATGCTGATTGTATATCGTTTCAGCTGAGCATTTTGGTATTATTGGTTTAATTTGATAGGTTCATAGGCTTTGATAAGCACTTGGAAGATTTGGTTACTTTATAAGTTAAACAATTGGTTTTAGATAAGTGGTGGCTGGTGGTTTTAGGCTGATTCAATGGGCTCAATTATTTCAAGTGGTTGGTGGTTTAATTAATTCGATAGGTTCAATTAGTTTTGCTGAGTGGTTGGTGGTTTTATAATGAGCGATAGATTTGATTTCTTCTTAAACTTATTGATAGCCATTTATTAAAATAAAATTAATCGGTTAGGATCATCTGTAAACTTTAAACCCACAAGCAAATCTAGATAAAAGGGATATTGATGAACACAAGGCTTTAAAACTATAATAAAAAAAGCAAGTGTGTGTATTTGCACGATGCCCAGCCAAAACTAAAACATGCAAAGGTTTGAAAATTTGGATATAGGTAGATGGGAGGGGGTCTATGAGCACCACGAAGCCAAATTTTTACTTTTCATAGTAAAATAAAAAGTTTTATATATAAGAAGTGAAATTTTATATGCTTTTATGGTTGTCAGTATATTGTTACAACTGAGCAGTTAATATTCGGTTGATTCAATAGTTTAAATATTTTGCCAAGCAATTGGCTAATGGTTTTGGGTTGATTAATAAGCTTGATGATTTTAGTAAGCAGTTAGTAATTGATTGATTCAATAAGTTAATTGGTTTTGGTAAGTTGTTGGAGGTTTTGGTTGATTTAATAAATTTAGGTTTGTTTTACAAATATAAAAGTGGATGGAAATTGGTTGATTTGGTATATTCAATGGTTTTAGTTATTAATGGCAGAAGGCAAACCTGAAAAAATCCCCTAAGAAGGGATGGGCAGCACAAGATGCCAATACATCAAAATCAAAGCCTAAAAAGTTGAAAGTGAATATGAAGTTAACTCAGAAATAGTTGGAAAATAAACCTGAGGAGACTAACAATCAAACAACTGAATTGATGAAATTGGCAAAGTTGGCTGATCTGAAACTAACAAAAAAGTCCAGATCCACCAAAGAATCTAACAAAGGGGTGAGAATCTGATTGTCAAAAGAGGGGGAATCTGCCACACCGCCAGTAGGGACTAAGGAGCACCTGGAGCTAGTAATAAAACCATCCCCATTATCTATCAATAGGGAGATAATGATGGCAGCTGAATTCCTAGTGCACAGAATGCCCAGTAATATCATCCCAGTTCTGACCAACTGACCCTGAAAGCCAAACAATACCCCTCACCCACCTTCAGTGACACCATCCGCCAACAGGCAAACTTCAGACCATGACTCAATTCACAACCCTGAAAATATTAATTCTCATACCCATGGGTTAAGCAGCCAGAAATGAGGATTTTGACTACAAATGCTTGGGGAATGGTGAGTATAAGAATGAGAAGGCAGAAGATACACCACTTTAAAATAAATAATAATATAAATATACTTTTAATATCAGAAATACAAGCAGGTAGCCAAAAGGAAATGGTGCTGAGCTTAAACTGCAATGCAAAGAACTACCCATAGTTCCACCAAATAGGCTGCCAAGCCCTCTGAATGGATCATATAGTGATTGTCACATTGAATAAGAAAATAAAACTGGAATTTGTGAAGGAAACTCATGCCAGAAGGATCTTAATAGCAACCACTACAAATAGAGAAACTGGCCAGAGCCTTTGAGTGGTGGCTATCTATGCTCTGATAAGGCCTCACAAAAACTGAATATTCTGGAATTATTATTGAAAGTACCAACCAAAGCAATGACAGTTATAGCAGGAGACCCAAATTGTTGGATAAATGCAAGTCAGTTTATGCTCCTGACAAGTGAAAGTCCCAACTGAAAGGCCAATGAGATGTTAGAAATACCTAGTCAAATTAGGGATGTGCCTCACAATTGATGAGGAGGACGATGTCTCAGTCAACCTAACACAATGGACATATGAATCTTCAGGAACCCCACAGGCTGGTTTGCGCCTGGATTATATACTGATGTCATCTGATCTCAAGCCGCTGACATCCAACAGCAAAGTCAGTAAAAATGCTGAGAGTGACCACATGATTGTCCATGTGGATATAAATCTGTATAAAACCCTGAGGAACTGAGAATGGCAGTTGGCACCAGCCATGCTGAGGGATGGGTAATGGCACCAAACAATTGAAGCTGAACTGTATTGACTGGATGCATATTTGGATCATCACCCAGAGATAAACCCTCTGGAATGATGGGTCCAGAGCAAAGAGAAGATAAAGCATGAAAGCATAAAATTTTAACAAGCAACTACTTACAAGTGAACTGCCACTGCAAAACAGCTGAAAGCTGCACTGAAGAGATTAAAACTCACCTGGCGGGGCAGTGAAGAATGGTGGAGTGAGTATCAAGCAATTCACAAATGGTATCAGGCCTTAATGGTGAAACAGGATTTGGAGTGACAGATCAACACTACCTCTTGATATCAGAGCTCAGTGGGGACAATGACCAAAGAGGGCCTTATGCACCTCAAGGAAATCTGAACCAAGGCTAAGATATGGGAAGTAGAGATGGCAGAAGGGGAAGTATCAATGGACCCAGAAATAATCAAGCGTGAGATCAAACACTTCTATGGTGAGCTATTCTACCAACAAGAAATGAGAAAATTGGTGACAGATGCCCTAATTGATCTGGCCAAGATGGCACTTGGGGGCTGTATGCCAGAAGATTTTACTAACTTATCCACCAAAATTTCTACTGATGAAGTCAAGTGGGCACTGAAAGAGTTGCTGAGAATGAAGGCACCTGGCCCTGACAACATGTATGAAGAAGCTTACAGCACATTCTATGACCGCATCATGCCAGAGCTCAAAGCCCTCTTTAACCACTGCTTGAAAAATGGAAAACAAATCCTGGGAGGCCAAGAGACCTGAATTGTACTTTTATACAAAAAGGAACTCCAATGCTGACTACAGAACTGGTGCACAATTGCACTTTCCAATGCTGACTATAAGCTGGTAATGTGCATATTATCAAATCAGCTAATGGTAACAGCACCACATATGCTACATAAGGCCTAAAACGGGTTCGTCATGGGTTAAAGCATTTGGGACAGCTTTGTTTCAGTCCAAAAAGTGCTCCAGGACGTGTGGGGAACCAAGGGATAATTCATGTTCCTCAACATGAAAAAAGCATACAATCAAGTAGCGTGGTCCTTCTTACATGAGTTGCTAAAGGCAGTTGGTATCCCTGAGACCTTTAGATCTTGGATTTAAACACTGTACTTGGGCCTGGTAACCATAGTGATTGTCACAGATGGTGTAACCAATGATATTCTGGTTGGGATGGGTCTCTGACAAGGTGATCCTATGTCACCAATTTTATTTAATTTTGCAGCTAAAATTTTATTGGCTGCAGTGGACGAAAAACTCCAGGGCCTAATCCACCCTAACCAAATGTTATTGTAGTTCTGGCCTTTACCAATGATATGGTAGTAGGTATTAGTTTGCTGACCAACCTCCAGGGCGCTGAGGAGCTACTAGACCTATACCAGTTAGCTTCAAATAATAAGATCAATTTGGAAAAAACCTCAGTAATGAGGATCAGCATCCCAAATTTTAGCATACCAACTGACACAGTGCCAATCATGAACTCTCAGATAATTTGATACCTCAGGATACTCTTTAACAATAAAGGGCCAGCAGTACTGGAAACTAAGAAAAAGGTGTTATCGAGTCTATCAGTCTAAATGGCATGCTGTAAAAATTCAAGACTATGCCTTAAGGAGAAAGTGTTGGCAGTTAATGCATTCATCTTCTCAAAGTTATGGTATGTCGCCCACATGCTGCCAATGAGCCAAAACCTAGAGAAAAAGATCATGACAATGTTCCATACATTCCTATGGTTCAAGGCAAAAATGGCACTGATAGCTCTTGAAACTTTGTCCAAACTGAAGAACAAAGGTGGCATGGGCCTTCTGGATTTTGAATCCCACGCTCAGCAGATCTGGGCAAAGTCATTTCTCTAATTGATGCAGATGCACATGCGTTGCCTGACACTAGCTTGAATCATGAACTGGCTAGAGTTCAGGGCCTTCAGGAGCTGGTCTCAGCCTGCTCTCTATGCAAATGGATGGTGAACCACCCAAGAATGCTCTCCCAAAAAGACACCTCATACTACTAGCAACTGTGCAATTGGGCTGTGTTCCTGGGCGGCTGGTTGTTTGAACTAGCGGATTAAGATGTTGACCAAATTCACAGGGATGTCAAGGGCCATAATTCCGCAATGATTTCTGCAATGAATTGGGAATAATGCAATCAAATTTCCATTGAATACGCTTCCAAGTCAATCAAAATCTGCTACAAATTGAACCTGATCAAGTACAGAGATCCACTCCTGAAACCTGGGTGCAACCTCCCAATTGACAACGCATCCTAAATGACTAGGCAGCCAAAAACACAACACCAACTACCAGATGAAGGAGTTGATCTTGGGCCTCAACTCCTGACTAGTAACAGCCAAGCAATGGTCAGTAACCTGGTGGATCCTACACCACACAATTAAATCCAGTAAGCATAGCAGACCAGAATACCCGCACAAGGAGTGCCCCATATATGATAAACTGGAAGCAGATATCACTCACTGATATTATGAATGCGCCGTGTTCAAAAAATATTGGTCAATGATGCAATACATCCTATTAGGTGAAAAATTGCTAATGAAAATGCATCTGTCACAGGACCTTTTTTTGTAAAAACCCTGAGATCATCCCTGATCCAATTATGAGCCTTCATCCACTATTATTGTGTATAAATGATACACTCAGCTCTTGTTGCCAAGAGCTTGGCCAATGAGTGCCCCCATCACAAAGGTTTGGTACTGAAGACCATTCAGATTATCTCTGATCAGCTCTGACAGATCTCAAAATTCTTTTGCCTTATCCCAAGGTGCTACAAAGCTGCACGTTTGGCTTTTCCCACCAGATCACTCATCATACATGATGAAGAAATGAATCAATTAAAGATTGAATGGCCTGTAAGCCCGCCAATGCTAGAACTGTGGATAGCAATGGCAATTGCCAACCAGCAATGGTCAGAGGTGCTAAGTTTCTAGCAGCCCAAATTCCCAGTCCTTTATCCTTGGCTGAATCACTTGTATTCTGCCCTCCCCTCTTACTTTTCAATTTAATTTAATTCTTAAATAAAGTATGGAGTTTTTAAAAAAACGGTTTTAGTTATTAGTATGTGATTATTAGTTTTGGTTGTTTCAATTTTGGTAAGTGGGTTTATGAGGCAGCTTGTGATTAATTGTTTTTATATATTTAAAAGTTTTAGCTAAGCAGATTAGTAGTTTATCAATATAGATTATCTGATTTTAAACACCATAGCAAAGCATGGGTATCTGTTTGTTAGGTTTATATAATTTTTCTAAAAAACCCTGCTTAATTTGGTTCTCCTAATTAATAAAATACTTTTGGCAAGCTAAGTAGAAGTTGATTTAGTAGTTTGGAAGATGTGTCACAAACACAATAATTTTAATTATAGAGATATGTTTTGGTAGCAGGTTTGTTGTTATCTGATTAGTTTGATAGGTTTATTTTATTTGGATGAGTGGTTGATGATTTTTGGTCAATTTGATAGGACACAGTTTAGTTATGGGTGATTAATTAGTGGTTTATTTGATAAGTTCAGTTAGGTTTATCTGAGTTATTGGTGGTTTTTGGTTGGTTTTATTGAGCAATTAAATCTGGGTGAATGGTTATTGTTTATCTATAATATAAAATCTAAATAAATAAATTTGAATATCTGAAATTTTATAGACACTGTAGTAAAGCACAGGTAATGAATGCTAATTAATTATAAAATATAAATACTAGAACTTGTAAACTATAATATATATTAAAACACTAATAATCAAGGTTCTTCTTCAAACCACTAAAGTTAGGAATTTGAAATTTGGTATGGAGGTTCTGTTCAAAATTTGTAGTTTATCCAAGAAACCATTCATTCTAGGATTAATTTATTAAGTGAAAATGCAGTTTGAATTTTACTTTAATATTTTTATTACAAAACAATTTAAGTTATAAAGATGTTTATACAATATTGTTTTACAAAATAAACAAACCTACATTTATAAATTTGTTATCTATATGCAGCTTGAGTTTAGAATATATAGTAGGTAAGGAATTTTATAAATAATTTTAACTATAAAAAAGTACAAAAATTATAAAATTTTATTTATTTTTTTCTTTCCCATTACAATCAGAAATTGTAATTCAATTTGATTTAAGACAGAAAAGTTTGATAATCATTAAGGGAAGATGAGTACACAACTATTGCCAAGTAAGAACTGGGTGAATGTGGTAAAAGGCACAGTTCAGTGCTCATACTGCCTAAAGTTTGAAAACGCTCCAGGGACACTGGTGGATTGGAAAAAAAACAAGAAAACCGCAGTGAATATTTTGTCAGAAATTTTGGAATGGCAAACCAAGTGTAGCCAGTACGTTAAAACTTTCCACTCATAGCCACTGTTGTCAGTGGAATATGGATTCTGAGTTTACTTGGACATTAATTCAGCTGCTCTTTGGGAGAAGTTTTGCAAGGATGATTGCATCCACTTCCCAGAAGTAGTGTACAGAGCACCACACAATGACCCATAGTTGGGTGGATCTTGGTTTTGAAACAACAAATGTAGCAGACAAAGCTGCACAGGTGCACGTGGTGGTCAACTTCCCAGAGAGTCAACAGGTGGTCAAAACCAAGCACACATGATGGACAATATTGAATAAAATTTTTGTGACTTTCAATTTTCTCCCTATGACCATCAAGCGCAAAATCCTTGAGAGTAATTTCAAGGCAGGACTCCATAGTTTTGGGGAAATCAGATCCTTCATAATGAAAATTTTTTTATAGACGCCTGAACTCAGCACAGGTAAGGCAATAGCAGTGATCACCCCATTCTCAGGAGTAGCAGAGGACCTAACTCAGATCCCACACACTGTGACACTCACCATCAGCAAACAACAGACTCAACCATTTTGAGTAACAGTTGATAGCACACTGCCCATATGCTCTCATTGTTGGGCGTTTAGACACAAGATACACACCTGTTCCACCAGAGAGTAGAATTATTCTGAATGAAGCTTTCTTGAAAGCAATGGAGGAAGGGCAAAATGAACCCACAGTAGACTCTAGTATAGCATTCTCATGAGGTGAACAGGGGTGCTATATCCAGGTGAAATTTGTGTCCTCACAAGAGCAAAAAAGCAAAACAGCAATGACAAGCACAGGCCAAGGCAGCAGTTACAGTGGCCTCCGCCATCCCCCCACCCAGATCCAAGCTGAGCAGGCTGAGTTTTCCGCTTCAGTGAAATTACAAAAGTTCAACTAATCAGATGGGGGGACCCAGCCCTCAAACCTGCAATATGTGCATGACACACACCCACTGGATTCATGCACAACAAACACAAGTGACTTTCTAATCTGGATATTGCAGAGTTTTTTGAGAAGAAATGATGGATAAGCCTGATGATGCACCACAAAACCTCAATAATGCAAAAAACCGCAAAGACAAAAAAAACCAATCAGGCAAGAAAACCATGACTAAAGATGCCATCAAAGTGAAGAACTATATACCTAATGATATGCCATCCTCAAACTCTTGCCAAAAAGTACAGTTGGCTGATATTGCATGGCAGCAAGGAGTGGCAGGGCCTGAGGGGCCTTCCCCTCACTCCTAAGGAGTGATGGGGGTATCCTTTACAATAGGGACGCTGAACATTGCTGGACTCAAGGCCTCGCCATCCTAGGCTAAAAACTGAGATTCCTAAAAAATAATTTACCTGTGGACATTTTGGCAATCCAGGAAATCCACTGTCCGCAGGACGCCAAGGACACATGGGGAACCATGGTCCTCACCTACTAATCCTTTTGATCGCTGCACTGTGGGTACTAAATGGGTGAACTGCAATTTTAAATTTTTAGAAAAAACAACACATCTTGATGGACGTGTGCTCATCATGACCTTTTCATGGGAAGCCAAAGTGCACACAATAATTGACTTGTATGCCCCAACCTGTGCATGAATTTGATGGAAATTCATCCTGGACGTGGCATCCCTTCTGTTGTGATTCTGATATGACTGGATGATAAGCCCTAAGTTGGTATGGAATAATGAATGGAATCCGCCAAAATTGATATGAGTTATGGTAATTCAAGCACCTCAAAATGAGGCGATATTGGGTTGTTAGGGAAATCTCCTCAAATTAGGTGATTGAGAAAATAATGAGTGAAGAATTGGCAGAACCAATAAGATACAGCAAAGTGAATTACTAAGCTGAGAAAGTGGTATCAACCAAAGTCGCTATGATACAAGTGAGATGAGATGATTAAGAAAAAAAGGTTGTTAATATTTTAAAGGAGCAAATCAGCGAGGATCTGCTATGTTTATTATATTAATAAAGAAGTATAGTGGTAGCAAGTGCTCCATAATTATTTTTAATTTATTCTGTTGTTTTGAGGACAAAGAACGTCATATCTTTGGTCCTAATTGCTCAGTGGGCCAAACCCTGTGCAAAAACCCTTACAGCGTATCTCAACAAAAACGCCAATTTTGTAACAGTGGTGCTCACTAAAGGGAGCCCATTGATCAATCACATAGACTAATAAGCGTTCCTCAGTTGCTAGTCATGTTGTATCTGGATTGCTTTACTAAGGAATCATCTCAACACACTGCAACTGTTGAATATGCAGAACTCAAGCTTGCCCTGGATGCTGTGCTTAAATGGAAAAAGGAGTTTCTGCAAGAATGTTGTATCAACAAGCTGCCTCCATTTGATTGCAATAGAAACATCAATGGATACTTTAAACAATTTGAGTTTGCAGTAGAAGGAGCTTCAGATCGGCATAAGGCCAAATTACTAATGTCCATTCTGGATGTTGGAAGCGCCGACCAAGTTACTTGCTATCTTCCAAACAGTTCCGTTACCTATCAAAAAGTGAAGGATACTGTGCTGTGGTTGTTTGGAGGAACTTCAAAAATGGCGCAACAAAAGGCTGAGTTTTTAACCATTGGGTTCCAACATAACGAGACCCTCACTGCATTTGCTGATCAATTCTCAGCAGAAGCCCATGTGTTAATTAGGGAAGGACTTTTAACTGAATGTGAGATAAGCATAGCATTAACCTCTGCTGTGAAACCATACCAAGAGCTTTTTAATACCTTGCTCCATATTTAGAGGTTGACGTATCCTTGCTTAAACTTTTTCAAATTCTACGCCATCTATCCGCTACTTTTCCTCCATCCAATATAGAGCGGAAACCTAGCACCTCCGCTGCTAGCCTTTTTTATCTGGAGGAATTATCCCTCCCTATTCAGCGCTTGGTCAGTATCCCCTAGCCTTATCATCAATACAAGCCTCGCTTCCAACCCAATTGCCAACAGCAGTTTACCTATCAGGAGGGGCTGGATTACACTCTTTGATTCCAGCCTAACCCTTGGGGTGGCTCCTTTTACAACAATCAAGGTCATAGGTCTTATGGGTTCAATTGCTTTTTCTGTGTCACTATGGGAACCTGGCTAGAAGTTGTCACAATCGTTGGGTCCAGTACCTACCGCAGGAGCAGTACCACCAGGGAAAAGTCAGAGCGGAGAGAGATGGGACTCTCTATCTCCACTATTCTGACCCAAAACGTCCCACCAGAACCTATTCCTGTATCTTCAGTGGAAGTTCCTCAGTATGATGACGCCTTTATATATCAGTGACCAGTTGGAGGGGTGAAATTGCTGACATGAACGCAATTCATGAACATGGCGGAAGAAGGCTCTCAGGAACAACCAAAGCCTTATGCTTGTCAAATGTTCAATTACCTTTCTACAGACAAACCAGATCCATTAGCTGATGCGCTTCTCTTGAAAGGAGTAAACGTGGCCCTCCCTGTGGATGATATTGTTAAAAAATACCCCAAAGTGGGGAAGGTTATTATGAGCTTCCTTAGAAAAAGAGATCCGTTAAATGTCCATGTCTTAAAACAATCAGGTGCATCTTACTCTAAGTGTACTTACTGTGACACTGTCATAGCAAAAACTTGAGTTCATGCGATAAGTGATACAGGTGCCCCAATTAACATAGTATCCACAAAGTTGGTGTCAAAGTTGGCACTAAAGCCTGACGTGGAGCATCATATGGTGTATGGGACTGCAGGAGCAGAAAGCACAGTCTCTGAAGGAGCATACAGCACACTACCCATGCAGTTTGGATCGATTGTCATTGTAGCCCCAGCTATAGGGTTACCAAAAAATAACTATGACCTGTTAATTGGAACCACTTTTATGCACCACTTTGGGGCTGTTGTTGATATGACAGCGGAGAAATTTGAAATTATGAAGCAGCGGATCCCAATCTACTTCACTTCCAGCGGAATGACAAAGAATCTGGTACACATGAGTTACATTAATCTTGCATAAAGTGATGGAGTGGTTTTAGTTTGCTATCATCAACTAAAGAGCAAGACCCGGGCCCTTCCCCATCAAATTAATGAATATCAAGGGCTACCGCTTAGAGTCGCTGGCTCTATATCTATCCCCTCTGGACACCAAGTAATCATAAACACTGAGTTAGAGGTGGAAGTGCCTGCTGGGCTATATGGGAAGGTCATTGAGCCCTATCAACAATCACAGCTTGAGCCCCATATGGCCCCTGGCATTATACTCCTGGGAATGGGGATATAAAGGTCTTGGTAGCAAATCTTCAGGATAAACCAATGCAAATCCGCCAACACCAAGTAGTTGCATTCCTCCATTTCATTCCAGTTGAGGAGATACTCAGGATTATTGAGTTTGGTTTAATGGATGAATTTAGTCTGCCCATCAAAGCACAGCCTGGCATAATGGCAGTTGTACCACGTGAAAATTTAATGGGGTTAACTGAAGATCAGAAAGATCGAGTGGAAGCCTTATTTCAAAAATACAAAGTGATCTTTGCTGTTGATGATCATGATTTAGGGTGCGCCCAAGGAGTGACCCATCGAGTGGACACTGGGATCATCCCCCCATCAGATCTTGGCCAATCTGCTGATCTAGAGCAGTGGAAGAATTTGTCACAGCAGAAAACAAAAAACTGCTGGAGCAAGGGATGCTTGAACCATCAAAGAGGCCATGAGCTTCCCCTGTCCTAATTGTCAAAAAGAAGGATGGTACTAACCAGGTAGTAATAGATTACTGCAAGCTCAACAGCATTACAAAAAAGGACGCATATCCTTTGCACGAATTGATGATGCGTTGGACCAGTTGGGGGAGCTCATTACTTCTCCACAATGGATTTAATATCTGGCTATTGGCAGATCGAGTTACCTATGGCAGAACAAGAAAAATGTTCCATTATCATGTCAAAAGGGCATTTCCAACTGACACGTATGTCACAAGGGCTGTGTAATGCCCTGGCTACTTTCCAACGGGCAAGGGACACTATCCTTGCCAACTCGAAGCTGTTATGCATTCTTGTATACCTTGACAATATTAACATTTTCTCCCGCACGTTTTATGAGCACCTTAACCATTTGGAAGAGGTATTCCGCCAGTTGGCTGAGGACAACATTAAACTAAAACCTAAAAATGCCACTTTTTTAAGAATCAGCTAAGGTACTTCAGTTTTGTAGTTGATGAAACAGGGCTGAGGCCCCAACCAGCTAAGGTGGAGGCTCTTCAGAAGATGACTGTACCAAGCAGTAAGTGAGATATACAAGTATTTTTAGGGATGATTGGCTTCTATCACCAATTAATACCTAACTTTATTTTTTTTTGGAGGTCCTCTGTTTGAGTTATTAAAAAAAGGACGCCACGTTTGTATGGACGGAACACTGTCAACACTCCTTTGATACTCTTTGAACAGAATTGATCAATGCACCAGTGCTACGCTACCCATATTTTGAAAAGGAATTTATTGTACAGACGAATGCATCTCTTTCCACTATGGGGGCAGTTCTGTCCCAAAAAATATGATGGGGAGGAGCACCACATGGCTTACTGCAGCCGGAGCCTGATTAGCCATGAATGTAATTATACTGTGACTGAGCAGGATTGCTTTATCAGCAATTTATGCATATTTAATTCAGAGTATATCTGCATGGTGTAAAGTTTAAAAGTTGTAACGGATCATGTCTTGTTATACCGGTTGCAGAACCTTAAGGAGCCAGAAGGTCGTTTAGCCCAATGGGCTCTTAAACTACAGGCTTAAAAAGTCAAGATCCTTCACCGACCAGAAGCCAAACACCAGAATGCTGATTGCTTGTTGAGGATACCAACCATTGCAGTTACGGTGGATCTGAGTGATATTATGTATGACAAAATGCTCAGAGGAAAGTATAATGATGAGCCGCCCCAAGTCATCAAGGTGTTAAATGAAATGCGAGCCAATACTTTCCAGAGGAATGGTGAGTTGTACAAGCGGATTGGCGATTCCATGGTGAATTTTCCACGACCCTCAACGCGGCCTAACATTATCATGAGTGCACATAAGGCAGTTGGGCAAGGTGGCATGTTCAAGATGTTAGAATTATTGTGGCCTCATTATTACTGGGAAAGCATGAACTTTGATGTGCTTGATACTATCTCCTCCTGTCACCAGTGCCAAGTGGAAAAGCCAATTCACAGGAAGACCTCATATCAGTTAGTAAAGCTGCACTTTGCTTGGCATACAATGTCCCTTGATGTCGTCAGCCCTCTGCCAACAGGAGCTAACCAGTCCAAGTATATCCTGGTGGCAATTGACCACTTGACCAGGTGGGTTGAGACTTGGGACATTTGGGATCTGGGCGCAGTTACTGTGGCTAAGTTTGTAATGGAGTGCATCATTCAGCATCATGGCTGCCTGCAGTTTATCCTTACAGACAATGGTAATAATTTTACCTTTCACATACTTCCCAAGCTCAACGAAATGATGGCCATCCGTGGGGCTCTAACAACTCTATATCACCCCAAGTCCAACAGAATGGTTGAACGGGCTAATGGGACCCTGGTGAACATTCTCCAGAAGCTGGTTTCTGATAGGCTCTCCAATTGGAGTACCCTCCTTTCTACCGTGGCATTCGCCTACAACATTAGTTACCATTCTTCCACAGGGAAAAGCCCATTTCAATTGCTTCATGGACGGCACCCAGATCTGCCTGCACTTCTGTATGCCTGTGTAGAGGACACTGGCAGATTTGATCCGCAACACTATTTGCCATCCTAATAAATACGCTGATTAAATTACAAATTGAAGCGTACTCACTCATCTTAGCCAAGAAAGTCAAAAGTTAGGCTGTCAATCAGATATGGCGAAGTGGCCTAGCACAGTTCAAAGATGGAGACATGCTCCTATTCCATGATCAACATGGGTTTGGCCAGAAACACAAGCTGGCCAGTATCTGGATTGGGCCATTCAAAGTCATTGAGAAGACAGGTATAGATGCATACACTTTCAAGGACCCCGCTAGCAGTTGGATCATCAACTGAGTGCATGCAAAGTTCCTCTAGGCATATAAGCAATAGGAGCCTCATCATCCAGTCAAGGAGGGGGTAATGTCACGAAAACAATATGACTGGACAATAAGCCCTAAGTTGTTATAGCATAACGGATGGAATCTGCTGAGTTTGATTTGAGTTATGGTAATTTGAGTACCTCAAAATAAGGCGATATTGGGTTGTTGGGAAATTGGCTGAATTGGGTGATTGTGAATTAATAAATAAAAATTTGGAGGAACCAATGAGATATGGCGAAGTATTTTACTAAGCCATGAAAGTGGTACCATCTGATGTCACAATGATACAAGTGGGATGAGATGATTGAGGTGGGAGGTTGTTAATAGTTTAATGCGGGCAAAACATCTAGGATCAGCTGTGTTTATTATAATAAAAAAAGAAGTATAGTGGGGGAAAGTGCTCCATATTATTAATGAAAAGTTTTTTTGTTGTCTCAAGGGCAACGATCCTCACATCATTGGTCCTATTGCTCAGTGGGTCAAACCCTGCATAATATTGTTTTATGGAGTATCTCAACAAAAACGCCAATTTTATAACACACAGCCTGGCATAATGGCAGTTGTACCACGTGAAAATTTAATGGGGTTAACTGAAGATCAGAAAGATCGAGTGGAAGACTTATTTCAAAATACAAAGTGATCTTTGCTGTTGATGATCATGATTTAGGGTGCGCCCAAGGAGTGACCCATCGAGTGGACACTGGGATCATCCCCCCATCAGATCTTGGCCAATCTGCTAATCTAGAGCAGTGGAAGAAGTTGTCACAGCAGAAATTGATAAACTGTTGGAGCAAGGAATGCTTGAATTATTGAAGAGCCCATGGGATTCCCCTGTCCTAATTGTCAAAAAGAAGGATGGTACTAACCAGGTAGTAATAGATTACTGCAAGCTCAACAGCATTACAAAAAAGGACGCATATCCTTTGCAAGAATTGATGATGCGTTGGACCAGTTGGGGGAGCTCATTACTTCTCCACAATGGATTTAATATCTGGCTATTGGCAGATCGAGTTACCTATGGCAGAACAAGAAAAATGTTCCATTATCATGTCAAAAGGGCATTTCCAACTGACACGTATGTCACAAGGGCTGTGTAATGCCCTGGCTACTTTCCACCGGGCAAGGGACACTATCCTTGGCAACTCGAAGCTGTCATGCTTCTTGTATACCTTGACAATATTAACATTTTCTCCCGAATGTTTTCTGAGCACCTTAACCATTTGGAAGAGGCATTCCGCCAGTTGGCTGAGGCCAACATCAAAACAAAACCTCGAAAATGCCACTTTTTTAAGAATCAGATAGAGTACCTCGGTCTTATAGTTGATGCAACAGGGCTGAGGCCCCAACCAGCTAAGGTGGAGGCCCTTCAGAAGATGACTGTACCAAGCAGTAAGTGAGATATACAAGTATTTTTAGGGATAATTGGCTTCTATCGCCAATTCATACCTAACTTTATTTTTATTTGAGGTCCTCTGTTTGAGTTATTAAAAAAGGACGCCACGTTTGTATGGATGGAACACTGTCAACACACCTTTGATACTCTTTGGACAGCATTGATCAATGCACCAGTGCTACACTACACAAATTTTGAAAATAATTTATTGTACAGACGGATGCATCTATTTCCGCTGTGGGGGCAGTTCTGTCCTAAAAAGATGATGAAGGGGAGGAGCAACCCATGGCTTACTGCAGCCGGAGCCTGAATAGCCATTAATGTAATTATACTGTGACCGAGCAGGAGCGCTTAGCAGTGATTTATGAATATAAGCAATTCAGAGTATATCTGCATGGTGTAAAGTTTAAAGTCGTAACAGATCATGCCTTGTTACACTGGTTGCAGAACCTTAAAAAGCCGGAGGGTCATATAGCCCAATGGGCCTTTAAACTGCAGGCTTACAACTTCAATATCCTTTACCTACCAGGAGCAAAACACCAGAATGCTGATTGCTTGATGAGGATATCAACCATTGCAGTTACGGTGGATCTGAGTGATATTATGTATGACAAAATTCTCAGTGGAAAGTATAATGATGAGCCACCCCAAGTCATCAAGGCGTTGAATGAAATGCTAGCCAATACTTATCAGTAGAATGGTGAGTTGTACAAGCATATCAGCAACTCCACAGTAAACTTTTCATGACCCACAACGCGGCCTAACATTATCATGAGCGCACATAAGGCAGTTGGGCAAGGTGGCATGTTCAAGATGTTAGAATTATTGTGGCCTCATTATTACTGGGAAAGCATGAACTTTGATGTGCTTGATACTAACTCCCCCCTGTCACCAGTGCCAAGTGGAAAAGCTGTTCCACTGTAAGACCTCATAACAGTTAGTGAAGCCACAAATTTCTTTGCATACAGTTTCCCTTGATGTCATTGGTTCTCTGCCAACAGGAGCTAACCAGTCCAAGTATATCCTGGTGGCAATTGACCACTTGACCAGGTGGGTTGAGGCGCGGGCCATTCGGGACCTGGGGCAGTCACTATGGCTAAGTTTGTATTGGAGTGCATCATTCAGTGTCACAGCTGTCCGCAGTTTATCCTTACAGACAATGGTAATAATTTTACCTTTCACATACTTCCCAAGCTCAACGAAATGATGGCCATCCGTGGGGTTCTAACAACTCTATATCATCCTGAGTCCAACGGAAAGGTTGAATGGGTCAATGTAACCCTGGTGAACATACTACGGAAGTTGGTTACTAATAGGCCCTCCAATTGGAGTACCCTCCTTTCTACTGCAGTGTTTGCCTACAACATCAGCTACTATTCTGCCACGGGGAAAAGCCCATTCCAATTTCTTTACAGATGGCACCTCTCTTTTCCTGCGCTCATATATGCCTGTGTAGAGGACACCAGAGGAATGGATCTGCAACGCTATTTGACTGCTCTAACAAATACGCTGATTAAATTATAAACCAAAGCGTAATCATTCAGCTTAGCCAAGAAAATCAAAAAAGGCTGCCGATCAGGTATGGCGTAGTGCCCTTGCCCAATTCAAAGATGGAGACATGGTTCTATTCTTTGATCAACATGGGTAAGCCCGAGAAACACAAGCTGGCCATTATCTGGATTGGGCCATTCAAATTCATTGAGAAGACAGGTATAGATGCATACACTTTCAAGGACCCCGCTAGCAGTTGGATCATCAACTGAGTGCATGCAAAGTTCCTCTGGGCGTATAAGCAATAGGAGCCTCATCATCCAGTCAAGGAGGGGGTGATGTCATGATTCTGATATGACTGAATGATAAGCCCTAAGTCAGGTATGGCGGAACGGATGGAATCTACTAAGTTTGATATGAGTTATGGTAATTTGAGCACCTCAAAATGAGGCGATATTGGGTTGTTAGGGTAATTGCCTCAAATTAGGTGATTGGGAAAATAATGAGTGAAGAATTGGTGGAACCAATGAGATACAGTGAAGTGAATTACTAAGCTATGAAAGCAGTATCATTTGAAGTTACTATGATACAAGCGAGATGAGACAATCAAGAAAAAAAAAGGTTGTTAATAGTTTAGAGGAGCAAAACAGCGAGGATCCGCTCTTTTTATTATATTAATAAAGAAGTATAGTGGGAGCAAGTGCTCCATAATTATTTTAAGTTTATTCTGTTGTTTTGAGGACCAAGATCATCATGTCTTTGGTCCTAATTGCTATTTGGGCCAAACCCTGTGAAAAAACCCTTACAGCATATCTCAACAATAACGCCAATTTTATAACAACTTCCCCTCCCATCCAAATCCTTTGTGGTCGGCGACCTATACTGTTGGGACAACCCAACCACAGATCATTGGCCAACTGCACATAATCCACCACAGGGACATATCTAATTTTTGGTAATGAAAGCTAATTTGGGCCTCTTTGATACCATCTCCAAGAAGGCACCACTACTACACAACATGTCACGTTCACATGTAAACAATGAGCAATTGATGTCTATGTCCCCTATAGACTTCATTCTGGCACCAATGGACTTTTGCTTCATGAAATAACAATTTAAAATGACAAAGATAGATTTCTCAGACCATAGGATGGTTTCAGTGACATTCACTCTGTTTAGTTTGGTACAATAGGCACCTAAATGGAGTAAACTTCACCCAGCCAATCTCATGATACCTGCATTCTAAATTTGGATGGACGCTGCCACAATGACACAGGAGTTCACAACTCCTTTCTGTGTGGAACCACTATCAACCTGGTCAAAATTCAAATAAGCTGCAATTTCCCAAGCATGTCACATTTTGTCATGGCACTCTAGGGCTGCCTCAGCAGTCATCAAATGCACCTTGTCAGAGGTGGATCACTTAGAGAATAATATCCCCCAGGACAGAGTACAGCCCTGATTGGTGCCACAAATGGGATGATGTGTCGGTGCATCTTCACATGCTGATCAGACAACACAAACACCGCATTTGTGTATAGTTTAAAGCAAAAACATTACTCAGGCAAAAAATGCTCCGCATTTTTATCCGCTGATTTTCCACCCCACGCCAAAACTTGGCCTGTACACAGGTAAGGCACTCAGATAAATCCATCGCAGAAATTCCAGCAGAAGTATTGACTGAGGTTCAAAAATATTATTCTGAGTTATACAGGGCTGACCCAGTTGATCAAAACAAAATAGATGAATTTCTAGCCAGTGCACATATTTGCACCATTACCCATTACCCGGAACTTATGAATTTAATAACCCAAGATGAACTCTGGTACACCATTCGTGGTGCACCAAACAGGAAAAACTCAAGTCCAGATGGGATTCCTATAAGTTCTATAAGAAATATTTCAAATATTTAGCCTCCCTAATGTTAGCCTCAATGAACAAGTGTCTCCTAGAGACATACCATTTCTCAGGGGGAAAAAAGGCTTACATGGTAACACTATATAAAAATGGGGATAATCTGGACTTAGCAAACTGGCGCCCTATTTTTCTCACTAACACTGATACTAAAATATTAAAAAGATAATAGCTAACTGATTAGTGGTCATTGCATCTGAGTTGATATCCCCAGAGAAATTTGGCTTTATTCTCAAAAGGTCAATTTGGGACAATATACAAACAGTAGCTAATGTATGTCAATCCACTGCTACTGGGGCGCTTGTGCTTTTGGCACAAAGAAAAGCATATGATAGGGTAAACTGGGAATACTTCAGGGCATGCCTTCATCAGTTTCACCTTCCCCCAATACTATCAGTTGAGCAATGATGCTTACTGAATCAGCTACAATGGTAATATAAGGACCAGGATATTCACTTATGAGGTGCGCCCTCAGAGGGGCCTTTACCAAGGAGACCCTCTGAGCCCACATTTATATAATTTAAGCCTTGACACATTCTCCACAATGTAAACACACATCTTACTGGTGTACTAGTGCAAGGCAAAGCACCAGTTAAGATGCTTGCATTTGCAGATGATTGTGTGGTTGGGGTATCCAGCAACCAGGATGCACGCACACTGGAGTCTGTAATCTGGGATACTCCAAGGCTAGTAATGCAGCACTCAACATATCCAAAACCAAAATCATCCTTCTTGGTAAATACTGAACACACTGGTACCCAGTGCCCCTCAATCAGAGAGACCCAGTAGTTCAGTCTATCATCAGATTACCCAGGCAACCACCCCAAAACACTAATCTCGTGCTACCTTTTGTGTCCAGGCTCACTGAGGGCCCAGTGCGCCACCTGGGAGTATGGATAGAGACAGGTGGATATGCTAATTCAATAATGGAACACAACATACTAGCTAACATAACAAAGTGTATCGCGTCACTAAGGGGTCAACAAACCAGCTTAACAGGTAGAGTAGTGCTTGCCAACACTATGCTACTATCAAAAGTATGGTTTGCAGCCCATGTCTTTGCTTTCTCCCCATCTTTTTTTACTTCGTTATGTGCCCTCTTACAAAGGTGGCTTTGGCTAGGTCAATCTCCCCTATGTGACTGGAAGTCCTTTATGGTCCACGCCAAAGTGGAGGAATATGTCTATTTAACCACGTGGACCAGGCATCCAGGATTCTGGGTAAATGGATTGCTTCAGTAACCAATCCCTCACTCCCAACCCAACACTGGTCACGAGCAGTATGATACAACTTTGCCTGTGCCATTGACCTCCGTAACCCCAATAACCCAAAACTCTTCTCACATATATGGCAAACCACCCATCTGCAGCAGGCCCACACAGGACCCCTGCCCATTTTATATGGATTCTACTTAACATGAGGAGTTCAGAATGGAAGATCACTACCAGCGGGTTTACCCCACAGAGGGGTCGTCCTACTCCTCAATTCAAACAGGAAGTCCATGAGGAAGCCGGTCTTAACAATTTGGTACCCAGGAGGTCCACTACCATGGCCAGAGTGGATTATCTGGACATGTTGGACATCGCATACTCCCCAGAAACACAGAAAAACATATGAAAATACACTCATCACCCTCTTCTACAGCCACAAATATGATCCCATGTGTGTGCGTTGCTTGAAATGGGTATACCATACCGCAGAATGATCCAACGCGTCACACTCCACATGTGCTGTGTGTGACCAATATGGGACATTGGTTCACCGCCTGGAAGAGTGTCCACTGTCAAAAGTGATATGGTACAAGGTTCAGCGTCTCTTCTGCCAGGAGCAAACACAGACCTTCAGCCTCTCCAGGAAGATCTTCGCCTTGTCCTTGGAGTCCCCTATACAACCCTCCCTCTGAGCCTTAGTGGTGGCAATCACCATGTGGACTATACACACAGCTGTTCTGGATGCCATCTCAGGTTCTACTCCCACCCTCCAGGAGACTGTACGCTGATTCCAGTCACATCTTATGGACCACTTCTAATTCTGGTTACTTTGGATATATACCATCCCTGTCAAAGACAATTTGTTTCATCCTGGTTCCTGGTATGGTTCATCACATCAGACACCTTCCTTCATACATGCTCAATAGTGGCACAAGCCGCTACTCACAATACCCCTCTTCCTTTAATTGGCATTCCCGCTGGCAACAGGAGACAACGTTAGCTTCTCTGGGGTTCCTCTAGTGATATTAGTGTTTAATTAGTAGTTATATTGGAAGTTTCTATCTCATGGACAGACTTCCATGAATAAATATATAAAAATTTTATCTATATAAGCTAATTTTAATCATATCATCTAAAGCACACAAGCTTGTATTTAAAATTTGGAATGGAGGAACATTTTAGTTTATGGATACCTACTAAAAATATTTATAAAATTAAAGGGTGTTTAGCCTGGCAGGGTAATTCTGCTTTCCACCTCCTAGTGCAGGTTTTGTTTGATACAAGTTCAAAACTCACTGATAGACAAATTCTTGGTGTGGTATATTTGTCCCAAGGTCAACCCACCTCAAATATTTTTTGTTCTTTTTTATCTATAAAATTACTTAATCATATTTAACATCTTTTCATTCATTAATAAATGTCTTTTATAAAATATTTAAATTTGTAAATCATATTAAAAAATATTATTTCTCACAAACTAAAAACCTACTATACAACATCGATGAATCCCCCCTTGGGTTGGGACCATCTAGTACTAAAAAAAATAAAAAAAGAAAAACCTACTATACAGAGGGTGGTTAGCTGGGAAGGTAAAAATGCTTACACCCAAGTGCAGGTTTTGAGTTTGAAACCTGTATTAGCTAGAAAAAATTCTTGTGTGGTATATTTGTCCCAAGGTCAACCCACCTCAAATATTAAAAACCTACTACACAAAATTGGTATACATATAACTCTTAAGTGGTAAGTTGTCAAGTAGTAGGGTTTCTAGAGTTTAATTTCTAACTATATATATAAAACTTTATTTAAATATAAGAGCCATTTTTCCATCTTCTAAATCACAAAAGCTAAATTTTTAAGGTTTAATATGGCAGTTATAGTTTATAGGCATCTACTAAAAATCATATAGTAAGCTAGATAAAGTATCTAATCTATAGCTAGATATGAGCATTTTCATTTTAAATATTTCAGCTTAAAAATTTGATTTACTTAATTGATTTAATTGGTTAATAGGTTTGCTATTCAAGGGTACTTATCATAAACTTTTAAAATTATCTGAGTATCTGCTGACCAGAGGTGTAACGCACTGGCTCCTTACAATGAGCCACAAATGAGTTGGGCAATAGGATCCATGTTAAAGACCATAGGGCTGACAGGACTACTGATACTACTGGTGCGCGCGCTACAAGATTGACAAGCACCCCCTGAAGACAGTTGAAAGTATACTTAACCCCAGCAACATGCCTTGACTCCAAGATAAGGTATAAAGGAGGCAATAGCCCTCCCAAGCTCACTCTCAAAGTCCAATTCTTGTTGATTTAAGCCAAACATGGCTGCAGTTAGGCAATATCTTTAAAATACACCTAAATTATAAATATATGAATTTTAGGTTCTTTTATTTAATATTTAGCCGAGTTGATAGAAAACAGAACTGAGAAGCCTCCAGCTCCCAGTTCCTTCCTTATACACATGCTAAAAGCTAAAATAAAATATAATATAAGCTATGGTGCCAACTTGAATGATGTTTGGTGTAAAACTTACAGCAGGATTGCGGAATCTTTACTCAATGGTTCCATACCAGTTTCAATTCTCAACAGTTCCGCACCAGTTCCATTTTGAATCCCAATTGAACCGCGAAACTCCCAAGCACCCATCTTCATTCCATTCTCAATTCGAATCCAAATCGAATCTCGAAACTACCCATCTTACTCATTTTCCATTTTGTTCTGACTTTACGCCCATCTTGCTCCTTAGCCTACTCCAAGCTCTGGCCCCTTAGGCGTCCTTGCCAGAACCAACGCCCCCTCCTCCTCCATACATACAGACACAGCCTGCCCTGTCTTACCAAAGATCAGGGCAATGTGATGCTGAGGATAGACCTCAACCATCACATCACCCCCTAGACAGGAAGAACTCTTGGATTTTCTCAGGACATCGGGCACAATCCCTAGCTGACTGCCATGTGGACTCCTCAATAGGATGACCCACCCAACGTACCAAGAATGAACAACGTCCTCGCACCACTTTGGTGTCAAGAATCTCCTCAACTTCATACTCGCTCCTTCTCCAGCTGGAAATAAAAGGAGAAGTCCTTTCAGGTGGCTGGCCAAAGAATGGCTTGAGCTGTGATACATTTAACACCAGATGGGCTCTTGACCCTTCTGGGAGCTTCAGCTCAAATGCCACCTCATTCACCACCCTCACTACCTGATATGGGCCCAATGCCACCGCCCCAATTTCCGGCTCCTTACAGGCAAGGCATAGTTCCAAGCATTCACCAAGGCCCAATCACCTCTTGGAAGCTCTACCTTCAGATCTATGCCGGTCCACCTTCCTCTTCTGAGCCGCGACCGCCACCACCAAATTCTTCTTCAGGAGCTCCAGGGTGTCCCAGGTATCTCGCGACAGCTCACCTGCCACTGGATTCCAACCTTGCTCCCTGGGCCCCATACCCTCTGGGTGTTGGCCATGATTTGTGAAAATGGGGTCATACCCGTGGATGAATGCTTATGATTGTTATAAGCAAAATTATTTTAGCTTCACCCAATATACCCAGTCATCCTGCTGCCCTAAGACATAGCACCTCAAATATTGCTCCAATATCTGTTTTACTCTCTCAGTTTGGCCATCTGACTGAGGATGGTATGCTGACGAATGGCAAGCCTTGATCTTTAGATTCCCCAACATGTGGAGCCAAAATTTAGATGTAAATTGTGGACCACGATCCGACACAATCTCTTCAGGCACCCCATGTCTGAGAAAACCTCATTTACAAAAATCTGTCCTGCCACCTTTGCAGAAATGGTTGACCAACAAGGGAAAAACCTTGCATATTTAGTCAGGAGATCCACCACCACCATCAAGGCATCCATCCCCGTGATTTGGGAAGTCCTGTGATGAAGTCCACACTCACTGAGGACCATGGCCTAGAAGGAATTTGAAGTGGCTTCAATTCCCCCGGTGCCACCCGTTGGGCCTTTGCCCTGGCACAAACCACACAACGTGAAACATACTTCTGCACCGCCGCACCCACACCTCTCCACGAATAGTGACGACGAACAAGATCTAATGTCTTCTGACTGGGATGACCTGCCAGAGGATGGTCGTTATTAGCTGCCATTACCCTCTTGTTGCAGACTCTTCACATGGACCCAAATACTTCCCTCATGGCGTATGATACCACCCCAAACTGAGAATCCCGCATGCCCCCTGCTTGCCTCACCTTCTCCGGTCTCTTCTTATCTGTTGGCCCAGCTCACATCTTTCTGTGCAGTCCGGATTCTTCCTGCCATCCCTTCTCTCCAGCCCTGGATCGTTGCAAACAGGTTCTGTGGCAACATCGTGGCTGTATTGAACTTCCTCAACTCCTCATCGGAAAACACTAGTCCAGAATCACGACTCAATAAATCTGGCAAGATATTTTGTTTTCCCAGCTTGTATTCAATCCATAGGTCATATTGAACCAACTCTAAGTGCCACCAGGCCTGCCTCTGGTTCATCAGGTATGGGGACTTATAGTATTCTAAGGCTCAATGGTCCGTTCAGATGACAACCGGGTGCCTGGCATACAATAGGTGGTGTTGCCACTCCCTAAAGCTGCAACTATTGCCAAAAGTTCCTTATCGTAAACTGGATAGTTGGTTTCAGCTGGTGCCATCTTTCCGACTGAAGTAACAGACAGGATGTTCAACCCCATCCTTACCCTCCTGCAACAACACGGCTCCAAGTGCAATTTGACGTCAGTCTCTACCACGAATGGTTTGTTTGGGTCAGGGTGCCAGAACTGGGGCTGTCAGCAGACTCGTCTTCACTTGCTGAAATGCCCTCTCCTCAGCCTCCCCCCAAACAAACGGCACGTCCCCATCAGTGAATGGCACAGCCCATTGGGCCAGATCCCTAGAAAACCTCCGCACAAAATTTACCATCCCCAAAAAGCTTCGCACTTCAGTCCTATTCCCAGGAGCCTTCCATTCCTGCACCGCCCGCAACTTATCAGGACAGATCGCTATCCCTTCTAGAGGACCACGTTCCCTAGGAAGGACACCGATTCCTTATTGAACTCACACTTGGACGGCTTCAACTTCAAGTCCGCGTTCCTAACCACCTCCAACACACTTCTCACATACCTCACATGGTCCTGTGCCGATCTGGAAAACACCAGGATGTCATCCATATAAGCAACACAACACCTACCCACTAAGTCCCCTAATACATGATCAATCATGCGCTGGAAAACTGCAGGGGCATTGCATAGCCCAAATGGCATAACCCTGTACTCGAATTTTCCCAGATGTCATTTGAATGCTGTATACCTCTGGTGCTCAGGGCGAACAAGAATTTGATTGAAAGCGTCCACCAAATCCAATTTGGTGAACACCCCACACCCGGAGATCATGGGCAGAATGTTCTCCATGAGTGGCATTGGATAGGGGTCAGGTTCCGTCACCTCATTAAGGCGTCAGAAATCAACACAAGGACGTAACTCCCCCTGACTTGGGAACCAACAGGACTGGCGAAACCACTGGCGACTTGGAAGACACAATCAAACCCATATCCAGCATCTTATGGACATAATCCTCCAATGCCTCTCAGGCCTGTGGATTCAACGGATAGACTGGACAGCCCTTTGGTAACTCAGAGCCTTCCTTTAACCGGAATCCAAATGCAAAATCCCCTGTAGGCGAAAAAGGCGCATCACCTTTAGGCTCAAACACCTTGCAAAATCCTGATACTCCCTCGGCAATCCTTCCACTGGCACACTTGAGGTGATTCCACCCATGTGCTCTCATCCAATAAACCTTGGGACTGAAACGTCCATTCACACGTCCCCTGACCTCTAGGCGACAACAGAACCCTCTCTCTTCACCCACTCTGTCCCAATCCCCTGGGGTCACACAAATTCTGTCTGATGGGCCCGTACCAAACTCAACTGTCGCTCTACCTGCAAGGCTAAACCCACCTCTTCCTCCAACGTCGCTGCAGGTTTCACCGCCGCCATTGCCAATAATAAATCAGCTTGCAAGTTTTGGCGAAACATGCGCGGAAGCTGAGACTCAGGTGCCTTTGCTGCTCTTGCCAATGCGCGGAACATCTGGCCATACTCCTCCACTGACTTCTTCCCTTGACCACACTTCAGTAATGCCACCCAAACTGAATCCTGCGCCTAATCCGGACATGCTGCATGGTCAATCCAATCCAGACATTCCTCCACTGATACGGGTAACCCTGACTGCTCTTCTAAAAGTTCTCGCACCCAGTTTGACTGCTTTACTGGAAGCGCCAACAGAACCTGACTTAACTGCAAGGCAAACGAATCCTCTCCACCCGCTGCCTTTGTCGAACGTCCCTGAAACTGAACCTGGCTAAACGTCTGGTGGATCAGTTCCAAGTCTTCCAATTTTAAAACCGTGGGAATTCTTCCTTTGTCCTTCCCAGCCCTACCACTTTCCCACCATCCTGGGACACACAATCTAAAACCTGGCATAATTCATGAAGCAAAAAGACAGTGGAGAATATCACCATCAAGAGTGTTGCAGTATGGTTATACCACATTGAAAACACAACTTCTTCTGGAACTCCTTTTTGCTTGCCACCACAACGACAGGAAAGTAAATGAGTTCTGTTTAATGTAACTCACTGGCTCCTTCCAATGAGCCACGAATGAGTTGGGCAACAAGATCCATGTTAAAGACCATAGGGCTGACAGGACTCCTGATACTACTCTCCTGGTGCGCGCTACAAGATTGGACAAGCACCCCCTGGAAGACAGTTGCAAGTATACTTAACCCCAGCAACATGCCTTGACTCCAAGACAAGGTATAGAGGGAGGCAATAGCCCTCCCAAGCTCACTCTCAAAGTCCAATTCTTGTTGATTTAAGCCAAACATGGCTGCAGTTAGGCAATATCTTTTAAAATAAACCCCAAATTATAAATATATGAATTTTAGGTTCTTTTATTTAATATTTAGCCAAGTCAATAGAAAACAGAACTGAGGAGCCTCCAGCTCCCAGTTCCTTCCCTATATACACAGGCTAAAAGCTAAAATAAAGTATAATATAAGCTTATGGTGCCAACTTGAATGATGTTTGGTGTAAACTTTACAGCAGGATCGTGGAATCTTTACTCAATGGTTCTGTACCAGTTCCAATCCTCAATGGTTCCGCGCCAGTTCCATTTTGAATCCCAATCAAACCGCGAAACTCCCAAGCACCCGTTTCATTCCATTCTCAATTTGAATCCAAATTGAATCTCGAAACTACCCATTTTACTCGTTTTCCATTTTGTTCCGACTTGGACGCCCATCTTGCTCCTTGGCCTACTCCAAGCTCCGGCCCCTTAGGCGTCCTTGCCAGAACCAACGCCCCCTCCTCCTCCATACATACAGACACAGCCTGCCCTGTCTTACCAAAGATCAGGGCAATGTGATGCTGAGGATAGACCTCAACCATCACAAAGAGGAATTCTGATTGGCCCAAATGTATACATGAGGTAACGTTTTTATAAATTTAAGCCAATCACCACCTGAGAAATTTATTGCACCTTGTGGGACCCCTGCCAAGCCTATAAAAGGGGGGGGGGTCCTCGCACAGGTGCATTGGAGGACTTTACTGGGGTCAGGGGAGTGCCTTCTGATGATTTCTCTAAGGTCTGTGGTGAAATCAGAGTAATCTGACTGGCTGATTTAGTATTTAGTGCCCATGCAGGTTTTTAAACTGGTGTTTCCCCAATTAACGGGTTCCATTGAGAATTGGCCAGGGACTTTTGGCTGATTTCTTCAACTTTTTTCACTTTTATTTATAATAAACAACTCTTAATGACATCATAAAATTACAAATGGCTGACATTTCCCTTTTTCGATGGAACTTGACCTATAACATTCTTAATTTTAGTGTTGCAAAGGTAAATGTCCAAAAAACATATCATAATGATAAAAAGTGTTACTATGGCTTCATTGTGGTTTTAAAGTTAAAGAAATATCAATGAGCTATGAAAGGCTTTTTGTGATTGGCTTCCTGGTTCAATTAGGTTATACTTGACAAAATACATATGATGATAGCATTTCATTACTAGTGTTTAAAGACAACGTACAAAATAATGCTGATGCAGGCTTGAGGGTGGTTGGTAGTCTATAAATTAGTTAGAAATAGAAGTTGACACTATGAGGGGTAATCATGACTAATTCTTCTTACTGATATATGATGACACTAATACAGAGGCAAATTATAATATGGGAGTTTCTTCATATTCGATAATTAGTTAAAGATAATTATATGTAAAAATAGATAGATCACTTATAATTAGTTTAATCAATTTTCAATCAAGATTACCTAGTTAGCTAGCTGTTTTATATGCACATCTATTTCTATTACTCGATTAGATACTAGATTAAAAATTATTTTTAATTTATAGGAGCATAAAACTTAGTATACGTTATATATTAATTTATCTGCCTTCTTTTATAAATTCTACTTTTAAGAAGTGAAATGAAAATTTGTCCTTATGGCTCTAAATTATATACTCTTTACTATCTGCATATTATTCTTATATCCTTACAGTTCCTGTCAGAAATAAAAGTTTTTATCTTACAAAGTAATTATTCTCTCTAGTTTGATCATTGTTGGATGTAATGTTTTCAAAATTAGTCTGCTTGGCAAATTTTATCTAATTTTTCAGTTTAAGAGCTTTATTTTTTAGTGGAAGTAGTTCATAGTCAACAAATAAAATAACAATGATTTTATTTATTTCCTATAGTTATGACTAAGATGATACCAAAATTTAAACTCTTCTATCATATCTGCTGCAGTGATAAGCCTATAAAGATATGTTTGTTAGAGATAGTGGGTCTGTGGGTATGGTGTACAGTTCCAGGAGCTTCAGACACCCTGTACAGAATGATAATAAAAACTGACTTTTGCATGAATATAGTAGAAAAGTATTTTTAGATATACTCACTGATAAGTTCTTTGGTGCGCAAAGCTTATTCATAGTTATAAAGATAAATTTCGCTTAAAATATACATAAACAATAGATTAAATTATGACTGTGTGGTAGATAGAACTAGTTTTTGGCTCATAAAAAGAAACATATGTGTTATTTTTAGGTGTCCAGTATACAAAAAAGCTGTCTAGTAATTTTAAATCTCACACCCTTGAGATGTAAGTACTGGAAGAACACATGCATCTCAACGGGGATGAACATCCCTTTAGAACAAAAAATGGAAAAAGGCAGAATACCCCCTCATCAACCATGGCAAAATATAGCCCATGTTGTTTATAAGAGGTGTGACAGCCTACTCCTTGAAGTTTAATCATTGCTCTCTCTTCTTACCACCAAGGATTTGGTGGATAAGATCAAGGGAGTGTATCATGAGGTGGTGGTGGCCATAAGCCATTGCCAACAGAAAGGTTGCAGCTCCACGCCCTACTAGAAGGCTTCTTCTATTAATTTGAGCCTTGATAATAGTAGTAAGTCAATAATCAACAATAGCAAATTATTTGTGTTGCCTTTGGATTCAAAATTGCCCTTCTGACCTTCCCTAATACTTGCAGTAAAGGCGAGCCTTCCCCAACAGGTTCTGGCATGCTGAACCCATTTGATTTAAAATGGGACCACCCCTACCTTCCCTAGCCCTGGACGCGTCTAGACAGTTTACACATGAATCATTGCCAGTTAGCTAGGCGGGATCATGTGAAAGAATTTTTTTCAAAATTTTATACTGATTTGCCTGATTGGCTGGATTGAATTAACATTAGTAGCTAAGTAGTGTGTCAATATGCCATTATACTACTGCAGGGCTATTACTCAGGCATTAATGCCTTTTCCTATTACTTATATAAGGAGCTTATAAGAGCAGTTTTCAACAGGTCCTGCTGTTGTTCCATTTTTTTCCTTAGTTTTTCTTTAAAAAAATAAAAAATTATTTGAGGTGGGTCAACCTTAGGACAAATATACCACACCGAGAATGTTTTCTAGCCAGTACAGGTTTCGAAATCAAAACCTGCACTAGGGGTGGAAGCAGTTTTACCCACTCGGCTAACCACCCTTCCTTAGTAGTTCTGTAATATATCTTGAAAAAGTTAGAGTTTTTTTTATTAATATAAGAGGTTTGAGGAGTATTTAGCAGTTATGATTTCCAATTTTGGTATTTCCAGGATATTATTACTAATTTACCTTCTCACCCTGCATAAAACAATGTAGATGGCTGTACCACTGGTATTATGGCTTTGCTGTAGATGGTAGCTCATCCTGAATGTCTAAATTCTTATTATTATCAGCAAGGACCAAGACATTAGATAGGCTTTAGGAACATATAAGGAGATATACCCTTCCATGGAAACAACAGAATTATAGAGGTTTTGGTAGATAAGGGTGCTGGTGGTAACAGAAGATCTTTGGCAATACAATGATAAAGAGGACTGCGCTAACTTAGAGTGATATTCTCTCAGGTGCTAATATCTTTGAGCCCAGTCATCTCTAGTTTTCAGGTTTGTCACTATGTAACCATCATAAAATAGCTGGCATGGTTTTTATTATAATACAGAATATATGGTGTAAATCTTAGTCTTGAGATTTAAAGTACTGACAAAATTCTTTTCTTGAACCCAAAAAACTCATTTAACAACCTTGTTGATTCCTTGTATCACTGATGATAACTCTTCCCTTTAGTCATTACTTCTTGTTTCACAATCCAAAAATAAATGGAACTTGATGATAGAAATACGTTTACATAATTCTGTTTACTTAAGTAAAGTATAGGACTTTACCTAAAGCAGATGAATCAAGAAGAACATCTGATAAATTGAAATTTAGTCAAAATCCACAAAATAATCTTCTGTGAATAAATATTTTATGCCATGGACTGATGTTCCTCAATGTTCTTGTGCCCATAGCATTGTAGAATCAGTCTTGGATACTTCATATCCACTTCTTGTGTCCAGTGATGTTGCATAATTATGATATTATCAGCCTCCTTGTGAACAATGTTTTATCCATATGATTAAATACATCTTTCTAGAACTATTATGTTCTGCAAGTAATAAAATGACATTTTTATATTTTATTTATTCGAGGCAAGCTGACCGGGGGATGGACATTACCAAAATAGAGAAAGAAAGTATTGACATGAAACCTGAGCAGGGTCAACTGTCGTAGAAAGTTTTTTCACCTCCAGATCAGGACTCAGATTTTTCTGGTTACATATGGGTAAGGTTTTCATGTTATTATACCTACTAACCACCAATAGTTTTTCTTCGGCTGGCACCCCGATTGATGTGTGAAGGGCTGGAATTGAACCTGCAACCTTCAGGTTGGTAGCTGTACGCCCTACCAACTCGTCTTCCACCCCCTAAAATGACATTTTTATAAATTTTACTAATATTGTTTTACTCTGATACAAATTTTTTTATCTTATGATTTTCTAAAATACCCCAGATCAGCCTAGTAATTTAACATGATCTTATTATGTTCTACTCAATAATTTTACTAGGCAAAGAATTTAAATTATTATCTTAGGTGGACTTTGCAATGCACCCACTCCCATTATAAGATGTTGGGAAAATCAAAGGTCTTTGTCATATACACAATTGTAACTAACCTTAGTGGCTTTGTCTGACATGGTAAACTTTTTTCTCCTCTTGGAAATACCAAGGAAGGTCCTAACCACATTCCCTGTAGTTTGTCTGGTTGTCCTCCATGAACATGATAAGTTAAAAATTAAAGTTTTTGTTTAGCTTTTAGGTAGTTGAGTTTTTTCATATTATTGTACTGCTAAGGATTCTCAAGATGTTCTACCTTCCTCAGCTGAAATATTTATTAGCTGTTAAAATATTTGCTTGCTATAGCTGCCTGGTGGCAAGCTCTTTTGAATGGCGCCAGTAGTTGGATAAGTAGGTAATTGAGGAAAGATAGTTACCATTTTAACGCTTTAAATGAAAACATATGTATTGGAATGTAGTAGTTGAGTGATATGAAAATGATGTGGACTAAAGGTGTCCTGACAGCAAAACATTTTATAATAGCTAACTTCTTGATAATTTTTAAAAAATTTAATTAACTATTTTGCACCCAAAATGCCTGAGGGCATATAGGGTAGTTACTAATTGTTTTTTAACCCAATAAGGTCCATTACCTTTCCTACTACGCTAGAGATGAAATTCCGCCTATTGTATAAAAAAATTTCATGAGCACCACTGTTATGTAATCAATTAATTTATGAAAATTTGACTGTGAAAGAGACTGTGTATGCACTAACAGAAATATTTTTGACCCACTATTTTTTGTGGTTAATTAAACAATGAAAAAGTGGGTTTTGACTTTAAACTTTTAATGTATTCATAACATTATCAACACATTGTGGAGGGTGTAGTCAGCCGTACTAAGATGAACAAGAACTTGTTCTCTAATGATATGGATCTTGCACAGGGTAAACATAGTTTTTAGGCTTGGCTAACATCGTGGGCCATTTTCTTCTAGTAAACTCATACTTTCATGTGCTTGTACGTCATTGGAACCTACCATGGCTGATTTAGTTGTGCCATTATAGTATAGCTTAATTATATTCACGAGGTTTGACATAATAAACACGCTTACCTTATACAATTTTTTAAGTTGACATCTATTCAGCAGGCATACATTGAGCACTTCTTAGGAACAGTGCAAACTTCTTCATTTATCTTCTCATTCTTTCTCAAGATCCCAACAAGACTGTATAGCCAGTCATTTTCATGAGCTTCTAGGTGAAAACAGAAAGTCTCATAAAAATTATAATTTAAAAGTTTGTGGCTTTCCAGATGTATGATCTCAAAGGACTTCACCCTTTAAACTATATGTTCATTTTGCAAGCATAAAACTAAATTTCACATGTCCCAAAACTATTAGAGAAAAGTAAATTTGTACAACCTTGAAGTGTACACTATATACTAAAGGTCAGAAACGTTTAACAGTACATATACTTCTAATCATACCCTTTTAGTCACTGTAAGGTCTTTATGCATATGATGAAACTTAGCATAGTAACTTTTAGAATGATTTAACTAGTCTTCATCTGGCTGAGTTGAAATTGCTCCTATTGTTTAGTTTCTAGAGTCCATATACCAAAAAGCTAGTTATAATTTAATAAACTAATATAGTGCTTCAAAGGGAGGATACCCCAGTGGTAGAGTATGGACCCTCTGCCACTGCCTCCCGAGTTCAATCCCAGTAATGGACTTTGGGTAGGGGACGATTTTGACTGTGTTGGTTTTGCGCGCCAATGCCCCAAACCGAGATAGTGAATAGCAAAGGCGGTCCATGGAGTTCCTGGCCTATCATACGCCGCGCATGGAGGTTTTCAGGTTTTATCCTCTTTTCCCATTTTCTTCACTTCCCTAATCAGTGCGGTATCATCCTCAGGTCAGCCCACCTTGAGTAAAATTAAATTAAAATATGGTGCTTCAATTAGACTTTTTTCTCTTTGCAATCACTTTTACAACTTATTCAATTCAAGTCTGATTCTAGTTTGATAATCTCACAGAGAAAATTAATCTGCGCCCATGTCAGGGAGCAGTTGGGCAAGTAAGGTAAGAGGAGCAGGTGGTAGGCCCACAGTCTCAAACGTTTGAAAACGCCCCGGAGAAACTGGCAGAATAGAAAAAAATATAAAAAAACTGGTGGTCACTATTTCCCCAGAAATCCTCACTTGGCAAGCATGATGCAACCAGTACATCAACACGCTGCACTCCCAACCACTCTCATTGGTGGAATATGGAGTCCATGTGTTTCTGGACATCCAACAAACAGCTCTAAGAGAAAAATTTTGTGAAGATATGCACTCTTTTTTCCTGACTGTGGTGTACATTGCACCTCACTCCATGTCACACGGTTGGCTGGACCTCAGTTTTGAAAACAAGAAGACAGCAGATGAAGCTGCTGCAGTGCGTGTAATGATTGATCTCCCTGAAGGGCAACGGGTCATCAGAACCAAATGCACCAGATGGATAAATCCAACCAAATTTTCCTCACGTTTGACTTTTTGCCTACTACGGTAAGTCGTGCCATTTTGGAGCAGCACCTGAAAGATGGTCTCACCATTTACAGCAAAATACAATCTTTAGAGATGCAACGCTTTATGCTGATGCCACACCTGTGCACTGGCAAAGCCATTGCAGCTCTGACCCCAACTGAGGAGATTGTGAAGGACCTAACCCAGATCCCGCACTCCAAATATATTGATATTGAAGGGCATACCACCCACCCTTTCCATGTAACCGTGGACAGCGCGCCCCCCATCTGCACCCAGTGTGACATGCTCAGCCATAAGGCACATGCATGCCCACCAAGGAGGGCATCACATTCCAAGAGCGCACCTCAGTGGCCATGGCCAGCGGAGAGGCGCACTATGAACCAACTGCAAGCACCAAAGAGGCTTTCCTGTGGGGAGCACAAGGCTGCTACCTACTGGTAAAACCTATTTCCCTGCAAGAGTGGAAGAAGGCCAAGCAGGCCCGCAGGGCCGCGGCCAAAGGAAGCGGCCAAAGCCACCACCGCTATCCCACACTCCCAACGCCAGGAGGATATCAAAACCTTCGCAGTGGAAGCAACTCAGGAATCCATTAACCAATCAGATTGGGAAGCCCATGCCAATTGGGCCACCCAATCTGAGGATCCAATGAGTGACTCAATTTCACCCGATCTTTGCAACCAAGCTCTGGTCAAAACTGACTTGGGGTCCAACCTACCTGAAATTTTTTTTGACCTGATTGTTGGTGCACCAAACTCATCTGCACCGCAAAAGATTCGTTCAACGTTGGGGAAACAAAAAGTGAAGGCAAAAGCCAATGCAAACCTTTCTGCTAAAATCAACAAAACTACCAATAGCGTTGCTGCAAACACCTGCGCTGCCGTGAAGGCCTGTGGGGTCTAGAGGAGGCTAGTGGGCCCAGGTGCCTACCCCCTCACACCTAAGGTGTGATGGGGGAAACCTTCACTTTAGGGACGTTGAATATCGCTGGACTCAAGGCCTCGCCGTCCCAGGCTAGGAAACTGAGTTTTTTACAAAAAATTTACCCGTATATCCTGGCCATCCAGGAGTCCCACTGTCCACAAGGTTCTGAGGATGCTTGAAAAACCATGCTCCTCCCATCCCTATCCTTTTGGTCAGAGCACTGTGGGGTGCTAGTTCAGAAAAACAATTTTTTCAAATTTTTATCGTTAGAATCCTTCCTCAATGGCTGAGTCCTCGCTGTCACTTTCTTGTGGGCTGACGTGGCACATGCTATCATCAACATCTATGCCCCAACCTGTGCATGAGAATGTTGAGAATTATTCTCATCGGTCAAATACCTCCTATTACCCCCAGACCCTTTTGTAGTTGGCGATATGAACTGTTGGCTAAACACAACGGACCATTGGCCTTCCTCCTCCCACGCCCCCAGGGTCACGTAGAACTTCGCGTTCTAAAGGCCACCCTTGGGTTAATGGATGTGCTGCCACAGTGAGCCCCGCTGCTTGAAAACATGATGTGACCCCACGTCCACAATGGCCAATTAAGGTCCATGACCCGCATAGACCTTATCCTTACGCCAGCGAAATTCCAACCTCACATTTCCCACTTCCAAACAATGAAAATTGAATTCTCCGACCACCAGCTGGTCTCAATAACCTACCACCTACCTGTCACAGTGGCTAAGGCCCCACATTGGTGCAAACTCCGCCCTACCAAACTTGCATCGCCAGGATTTTCCCTTTGGGTGGAAGCAGCAACTTTGGAAAAAGAGTTTGTTACACCGTTCTGCATGGACCCCACCTCCACATGGGCAGCCTTCAAAGAGGATACCATCCACCACTCTCACCACCTCTCCTCCCAACGCTCACGAGCCACATCGGCCATCATCTCACGCGCTCTGGCAGAGTTGGCATACCTGGAGTCCAACATTTCAGCCACAGGATACAGCCCCTGCATGGGCCGGAAGTGGGTGGAGGCAGCCACCCACCTCAACGCGCTCAAGGCAACACAAACATCCAGTTTGTGTTCAGTACAGGGCCAAATGTATTACAGAGGGTGACAAGTGCACTGCATATTTTTTTTAAAAAATTTCGCACCACGCCAGAGTGTGGCCTGCACACAGGTGCGAAGATTGGATGATTCCATTGCGGATATGCCAGCTGAAGTGGCAATCAAATTACAAAAGTATCACTCCAAGTTATACCAATCCAATCCAATTCAGCTGGCCAAAGTGGCAGAATTTCTCAACCAAACCCACATCCACACCGTTTCCTGATACCCAGAAATAATTAATTTGATTACTCAAACAAACTATATAAAGCCGTTCGTGGTGCACCAAACTGGAAATGCCCAGGCCCAGATGGCATTCCATATGAATTCTATAAAAGTACTTCAAATATATATCCCCACTACTGCTTGCCTCACTTAACCAGAGCCTTCTGGAAACGCTTCCTACTAAGAGGACAAGAGGCCTTCACCGTCACACTCTTCAAGAAAGGGGACAAGCTAGACTTAGCCAACTGGCGCCCCATTTCTTTAACTAACATGGATACAAAAATTTTAACAAAAATCATGGCTAACCATTTAGGGATTGTAGTATCTGCCACCATCTCCCAGAACAATTCAGTTTCATACCCAGAAGGTCGATTTGGGACAATGTGCACTCTGTGGCTAACGCATGCCAGTCCACAGCCTCTGGGGCACCCATACATTCTTAGACCAACAAGAAGCCTATGATAGAGTAAACTGAGAACACCTCAGGCCTGCCCCATCAATTCCGCTTTCCTCCTCGCTTCATCAACTGGGCGATGCTGCTATGGAATCTGCAACAATGGCAGTGGTGGCCCTGGGTTCCTAACGGAAGTAGTCTGCCCTCAAAGGGGCTTGCAACAAGGGGGCCCCTTTTTCCCCCTCTTGTACAACTTCAGCCTTGACCCACTACTTCGAAATGTGAATGCCCAACTACTGGGGTCCATGTGCCAGGCAAG
>JAKSZP010006621.1:0-258600 GCA_022478985.1 Massospora cicadina | reverse complement strand
TATATAATTAGTTACCATTCAGCCATGGGAAGAGTCCCTTCCAATTACTATATGGCCAACACCTGGCTCTTCTGGCATTGCTTTATGCGTGTGTAGAAGACACTGGCGGACTAGAACCCACTGCTAATTTGACTAACCTCACGAACATTCTTATCAAGCTACAAACTGAGGCATATTCATTCATCCTGGCTAAGAAAATTAGGAATCAGGCCGCTGATCAGGCACGCCCTAGTGGGTTGGTGCCATTCAAGGAAGGCGATATGGTTCTCTTTCACGATCAGCATGGATTTGGGCAGAAGCATAAGCTGGCTAGTATTTGGGTCAGTCCATTTGAAGTAATAGAGAAGACTGGAGTCGATGTGTACACTATCAAGGATCCTACATGTGGTCAGATCATTAACCAAGTGCATGCTAAATTCCTCCAACTTTACAAACAATAGGATTTTATTGTTCAGTCAAGGAAGGAGTAATGTCGCGATTTTGATATGACTGGATGATAATCTTAGGACAGCCAGGCGGAATCCACTGAACATAGTATCAGTTACAAATATTTGAATGCCTTGATTTAACTGAGTTAAGATGACCAGGGGATGGACATTACCAAACTAAAACTAAAATTCATAATAGAAATAATAATTCAAACAAAACGCCCAAAATGGATGAATTGATTGAATCATACCTAACAAAATATCTAACCAGGTGGGCAGCGAATACTGCCATCCCTCCATGGTGGATGGGGAGAGGGGATAGAGGGGCTCATCTTTGGCTGCATCCATCTCATCCCAGAGTAGGGTGCGTGTTAAGGCAGATAGTAAGGGTGTTGGGGCATCAGCGGTATGGGGTTCAATATCCTTGATTACTGGAGCTTCCAAATAGTTGCCAGCCATCATAATGCCAATGATGTATTTGGCCAAAGCGTCTTCAGCTTTGAGGCAGGTGTCTGGGAATTTAACAAACGTGGCAATGTTGGTTCAGGTTATTCTTGCTTTCATATTCCGTGCTACTGTTACCACATTCTGGATGGCTTCAGTGATGTTTTTGTGTAACGTTTTATGTTGATCTTACTTTGTGCAGTAAGATTTTTGGGGATGACAGGAGGTGGAATTCCTCCTGAAAGCGCAGCCACAGATTTGGTGGCAGCTTTGCAGAGTGGACAGCAATATGGTGTGTCAGCTGCTTCTACTTCAAGCTGGTGGTCGCTGTAATATTTGAGTGCCTTGAGATGAGGCGATATTGGGATATAACAGGTCTTTATTGGATGTAATGAGTTTATTGGATCGCCTCTATATAAGGTGATAAGGCAATAAGGTGACGTTGATATTTAACGAATGCAAAGTAAATCGCCTACAAATAGGGCGACAGAGGATTAAGAATAACGAGCCAAATTTGAGGAGAATTGGCGGAATAGAATAATCTAAGCAATAAGAAATAATATCGCCTGAAGCTGATGTATATAAGCGAAATGTGCAATCAAGATAGGGAGATTTTTGAAGAGGTGCAGATGAGACAGGACAGCAAAAAGTTGCTGTATTTATAAAAATAAATAAAAGAACCAGTTGGGGAAATCGTTCCTATTTTTTAGTATATTTTCAAGTGCATCCAAAAGAACTGATGATCCTCACATCATCCATCCGTTGCTCAGAGGGCTTGACCTGTGTGAATAGCCAGATGGATCCTAGCGATTCATTTAAAATTATAACAGTATTATATTACTATAATCAACTGATGCATAATTATCAGGAACAGTAACCTGGGAAGAAGATGGCTAAGGCGTAGACTGGTTCCAGCATGGAGAACCTTTCCTTTAATGTTGACTGAGCTTTTACTAACTCGTCTGATATACTCTTGCACATTACTTGGCTAAATGCTGACGCATTCCACAATAAACCACTTGAGAGTCTTTTTACCTCTTCACTTATTCTCAATATCTTGAAGTTGAATCTTCTTGTAGGAGTCTTAGTATGTCTGTTGCCTTCTGAAGTAAACTTACTAATAGCTTTACAAGGGCCTCATTGATGTCTAGAATTCATATGCCGTAACTATGTTACTAAGGTATAGTTTTAGGTTGTGATGAGATTCTAAGGCTGATATAATGGCGGTGATGGCGTCATAAAAGGGGATACGTTCACAAGCTACTAGGGTCTGGGGCTCTTAATAGAATCAATTATAAAAGTTATATTAGTAAAAACTCTCCTTAGAATTAGTTTCTCAAAAAAATTTTGTTTCTGTGAACACAAGGCTGATAGCTTCTAGTTTTTTACCAAGGCGGCTTTGACCTAAGTCCAAGGTTGAATGTAAATTAAATTGAGGAACCTTGATTTCTTAAGAGATGTAACTTAACCAAAGTTGGCAAGTTTTTTTTAATTTTTGTTTTTTGGTGGCCTCTTTCATGGTATTCTATTAAACGTAAGGAAGGAAGGATCACTGTCAAGATTCTGTAATGACTGGATGATAAGCCCAGAGTAGCTATGGAAGATTGGCCATCAATAAGGCGACTATGATTACTAGTATGATTATTTGAGCACCTTGTGATTTTGCGATATTAGGTTGGAAAGGGTTCTTATTGAATCGCAAAAATAAGGCAACAAGGTGATGTCAACATATGATGAATATTAATTAGATTGCCTTAAACTAAAGAGATAGAAAAATATGAGAATACAATACTATGCCTGAGCCAATGAGAATATGTCAGAACTGAATAGTCTAAGCTGAGGAAACAGTATCATCTGAAGTCACTGATATATAAGTGAGATGGGGAGATTGAAGAGGAGAGATTTGTTAGTAAATTTGAGAGTGGAACAGCAAAGAGCTGCTTTATATATTAGTAAATAAAGTGTTGTCACGGCAATTTCTCCACATTTTATTATATTTTAAATGTGTCCCAAGGACCAGCGTTCTCCATATTGTCCGTCAAATTTCTCAGTGGATCCAAGCCCTGTTCAAAATCCCCCACTATATCTCAACAATTACGATTAAATTATAACAGGGGTGCTCACTACAGGGGGCCATTGAACAACCACCAATAAAAACTAAAATTTTTTAATCCGTAGCCTTGATATTCACTGAGGGATAATCATCTTAAATATCTGCGCTAGTCAAAACTGTGTAATTTAAACTTGTTGTGGATTCCATGCTTAAAGACCAAGAGGAGCTCCAACATGAGCGCAATGAAGTAATGAATCAACTTGAAGCTTAAACTAGTCAGCTAGAAATACTTGGACATCAGAACAGGGAGCTCGCCAATCGCGTGATATGATGCTACTGAACGTCTACACTGCATGGAGTAGAAGTAAAACCTATTCTTTACACACCTCATCCCATTGGGAAGTGAAAGTACAAGGGGTCATCTGGGAAGGATCTTTTTACAGTGAATATGAGTTTTGATACCCCGCTGAAGAGCTTTTCTCTGAACCCACATGTAGTGGGAGCCTCTCAATTCATGATGGCTGCTCTGAGGATTATTATGTTTTGACCCAACAAAGCCCAAAAGTGATGGAAGTCCTTCCCAATGAAGAGCTATAAACTACCCCAAGAGCAGCTGGCCCTTCTGAGCCAACCCCTCTTTGAGATACCATTTATAGGCCATGATAAAAAACTGCAGTACCCTACTAAAACTTGCAGTTATGAGTGTGTTGATGAGGTCTCCATTGACAAGCGACCTCCATTTGAAGCCATGAAAACATCATTAGGATTTAAACTATCTGATTCCATGGCTGAAGGAGGCTCCATTTAGCAGAAGGCTAAATTGTTAATATCCGCCTTGGATGTTGGAAGTGACAACTAAGTCACCTGCTACCATCCAAGCAGTTCCGTTAATTACCATGAAGTGAAGGATATAGTGAAGTGGTTGTTTGGGGGTACCACAAAGATGTCACAGTAATGAGTTAAGCTCTTAACTATTGGGTTCCAACGTAATGAGACCCTCACTGCGTTTTCAGATCAATTTATGGTTGAACCCATGTGTTTGTTGGAGCAGGTGTTTTAGCTGAAGCCGATGTGTGCATTTCAATGACCTCATCAGTAAAGTCATACTGAGAGCTTTCCAATGTTATGACTCCGATTTAAATGATTATGTGCCCTTGCTCAAGGTTGTTCAGTTTCTGCGCCATCTATACGCTACTTTTCCTCCATCCAATGCTGATTAAAACATATCATTGTAGCTGCCAGGCCTTCATATGTGGGTGAATCAACCAATCTGCCCAATTTCCACCTAGTATTCCTTAATCCTATTCTAACTAAATGTCTTATTCTTAGATAAGTTGCCCCCAGCAGTTCAACTTTCGCCCCAAACCTGCCAATAATCAGCAGCCCAACAATTGACCTAGGCTCAATTATACCAATAGCCATCAGTCAAAGTATCGGCATGGGCCACCTTACAAAAGCTAAGGGCGTGGATGTTATGGGTGAAATGTTACAAATGCAGTATTCCTGGTATTTTTGCCTGAAGTTTCCCCAACCGTTGGGTCCACTATGTACGGCAGGATAAAGATTATCAGGGAAAAGATGGAGTGGAGTAGAGATGGGACTCTCTAACTCCACTATCCCAACCCCAAATGTCCCACCTGAACCAAATGTAGTATATCCGGCGAAGTCCCTCAATATGATTACAGGTTTTTATACCAGCAACTGGGTGGAGGAGTAAACTTAATGACATGAGCTCAAGCTAAGGTCGCGGTGAAAGAAGGATCTCAGGAGCAACTGATGCTGTACACCAGTCAGATGTTCAACTAAGCTTCTTCAGACAAGCTGTATCCAGCCGCAGATGCGCCAACCCTGAAAGGAGTAAACATCACCTCTCGGTGGACATCATTTCTTAAAGATTACCCCAAAGATGGCAAGGGAATTATAAGGTTTCTTGGAAAAAGAGATCCCCTAAATGTTCACATATTAAACAATCAATATTCTAGTTATCCTGAGTGTAAATAATGTGACATTTTTGTAGCAAAAAATAGATTTCATGCTATAATATATACAGGCGCCCCAGTCAACATAGTTTATACTAAGTTGATGGCAAAGTTGATGTTAAAGCCTGATGTGGAATACTAAATGGTCTACAAAACCAACTATGGCGGAAAGTACGGACTCTGAGAGCGTATAGTGCACTACCTTTGCTTTTTGGGTCCATTGTCATTGTAGCTCCGGTGATAGTGCTACCCAACAGTAACTATGACCTGATAATTGAAACTTCTTTTCTGCAACACTCTGGTGATGTCATTCATATGACATAGGAGGCCTTAGATATTTTGGGGCAGCGGATCATGATATACTATACTTTTAGTGTAGTTCCATAGGCCGGGGTACATGAGATATATCAACCTGGCATACAGTAATGGGGTTATTCAAGTCAGTTCCATCAATTAGAGATGAGGACCTGGGTTTTCCCCAACTGATATATGAAATTAAAGAGCTGCCACTCAGAGCGGCTGGTCCTATGTCCATCTCCTCCAGTCACCAAGTAATAGTGGAATCGATTTGTGGTAGAGGTGCCATGTGGACACTATGGGGAAGTTATTGGCCCATATCAGCAATCATGGCTTGAGCCTCACATGGCTCCATGAATTATACTACAAAAAATGGGGAGATCGAGGTTCTAATTATGAATCTACAAATGGAACCGTTATAGATCCTCCAACACCAAATAATGGCGTATTTAAACCTGACCCTGTTGAGGAAGTCCTTCAGATTGACAAGTTTGGGTCGCTAAATGAATTTGGTCTGCCCATTGAACCGCAGCACGGTGTAATGGCAGTGGCACCATGCAAAAATTTTATGGGGTTATTGGAATACCAGAAAGATCAAGTGATAGCTTTATTTTAAAAATACAAGGAGATCTTTGCTGTTGATGACCAAAATTTAGGGTTTTTACGGGGTGGTCCATCAATTGGACACTGGTGATCTTCTCCCATCAGATCTCAGACAATCCGCCAATCTAGAACAGCTGAAGAAGCAGCTACCAAAGAGCGAAAAGCTGCTGGAATAAGGGATGCTTGAATTGTCAGGGAGTCCATGAGCTTCTCCCGTTCCTATTGTAAAAAATCAAGGATGGCACCAACTGGGTAGCAATAGACTACCAGAAGCTCAACAACATCACCAAGAAGGACTCTTATCAGCTGTTGCATATTGATGATGATTTGGATTGATTATGGGGAGCCCGTTAGTTCACAGTGATGGACTTAATATAGGGCTACTAGAAAATGGAGTTGCCTATGGTGGGACAGAAGTACGCTGTAATCACATCCAAAGGGCTTTTCCAACCGACCTATATGCCTCAAGGGTTATGTAACGCCCCAGCTATATTCCGACGTGCCATGGATACCATTCTCAGTGACCTGAAGCTGTCGTTCATCATCATATACCTCAACAACATCAATGTATTCTCCCACACGTTTTCCGAGCATCTTACCCATTTGGAGGATGTATTTCACCAGCTGGCTGAGGCCAAAATCAAGATCAAGCCCCAAAATGCCACTTCTTCAAGGACCAGGTGGAGTACCTTGGATTTTTAGTAGATGTGACAGGGATGAAACCTTAACCCGCCAAGGTGGAGGCTATCAAAATGATGACTACACCCACCAGTAATAATGATATCCAGGTATTTTTAGAGATGGTTAGCTACTACTGCCGCTTTATACCCAACTTTAGCTGTATTGGAGATCCACAGTTTGAGTTACTAAAGAAGGATGTCATGTTCAAATGGATGGAACGCCATCAATACTCCTTCAATACTCCTTCAATACACATGGATGGCCTTAATCAACGTGCTAGTGCTATGCTATCAAAAATTTGAAAAGGAATTTATCGTACAGTACAGATGGATGCGTCCCTTTCGCCGTTGGGGCAGTTCAATCCCAAAAAGATGATGAAGGGGAGGAGCACCTGGTTGCATGCTGCAGTTATAGCTTAGCTGTCATTAAATGCATTTACACAGTGACTGAGTGGGAGTGCTTAACGTGTTCTATGCTTATAAGCATTTTAGGGTATATTGCATGGAGTCAAGGTCAAAGTCGTTACAGATCATGCCTCATTATAAAGGTTGTAGAACCTCAAAGAGCCTGAGGGGCGTCTATCCCAATGGGCTCTCAAACTACAGGCTTATGATTTCGAGATCCTTCACTGCTCTTGAGCCAAACACCAGAATATAGATTGCTTATCAATAAAACCAACAATTGCAGTTACAGCGGATCTCAGTGATGTGATTTTTGACAAATTGCTTAGTGTACAGTATAACAATCAACCGCGGCAAGTGATAAAGGCATTAAATGAGAAGCGAGCCAATACCTTCCAGCAGAATGGGGAGTTGTATGAGAGGATTGGTAATTCTATTGTGAACTTCCCATGATCCTTGTCACGGTCTAGCATTATCATGAGCGCACATAAAGCAGTTTGACATGGGGCATGTCCAAGATGATGGAAATGTTGTGTCCTCAATATTATTGGGAAAGCATGAACTTTAAATTTGCTTAAAACCATCTCCTGTGCCATCAAGTGTCAAGTTGAAAAGCTGTTCTGCCAGAAGGCTTCATACCGGTTAGTGAAACCCCATCTTGCTTGTCATATGGTTTCCTTTGATGTTATTGGCACTCTGCCAACGGGATTTAATTAGTCCAAGTACATTTTGTTAGCTTTTTAACACTTGACCAGGTGGGCTGAATCAAGGGCGATATGGGATTTGGGGGGAGTCACAGTGAACAACTTCATAATGGAATGTATTATCCAGTAACATGGCTGTCCTCAGTTCATAATAAACCTATAATGGAACCAACTTCACTCACACATCCTTCCATAGTTTAATGAGCTGATGGGATCCACAGGGCTCTGAAAACTCCATACCACCCCAAGTCCAATGGCTTTGTTGAGCAAGTTAATGAGACCATGATAAACATACTCCAAAAATTGGTAATGGATCGACTTTCTGATTGGAGTTCACTACTCTTACCACAATTTTTACATACAACATTAGCTACAATTCAGCCACCGGGAAGAAACCCTGCTAATCACTATATTTATGACACCCTGCTCTTCTGGAAATGCTTTATGTTTGTGTATAAGATACTGGCTATATGAATCCCCAACGTTATTTGACTAACCTAGCTGCCACATTATTTAAATTTCAAACTGAAGCGTACTTGTTTAGCTTAGCCAAAAAGATAAAGAATCAGTCTGTCAATTAGATACAGCGCAGTGGGTTTGCTCAGTCCAAGGATAGGACATGGTTAATTCCATGACTAACATGGGTTTGGTTGAAAGCACAAATTGGCCTGTATCTGGATTGTTCCATTTGAAGTCATTAAGAAAGCAGGTGTTGACACCTGTACTATCAAGGGGCCCAGAAGCGAACAGATTAATAATTAAGTTCATGCGAAGTTCCTTTGAGCGTATAAATAATAGGAGACTTATCATCCAGTTAAAGAAGGGTAATGTCAAGATTCTGACATGTTTATGTGATAACCCCAGAATAGCCATGCCGGATTGGCCAGAATCCGCCAACCATGAATATTTTAGATTTAATTTAAAATTATTGCGGGGAAGGCTGACCATGGATGGACACTTCCGAATATGACTCAGAAGAGACAAAACTTAGTACCAGGGGAGGCACCCCAGAGAAGCGATGCTATCTCTTGTTGCCAGCGGGAATGCCACTTATGGGGAGGGGAGAGGAGAAGAGAGTGAAGGGGCCGAGAGCCACTATTGAGCACGTGTGGAGGAAGGGGTCTGATTTGATGAACCAGACTGGGAACCAGGAGGAGACCAGCTGTCAGCGACGCGGTGGGAGATATCCAAACATCCATGCTTGAAAGTGGTCCACCAAATGAGACCGGAATCTGTGGACAGCTTCTGGGATGGTGGGGATGGAGCCAGCGATGGCATTCAAGACAATCGTGTGGATAGTCCACATGGCGATTGCAACCACCAGAGCATGGAGGGAGGGTGGGAGGGGAGGCCATTGATGAAGCAAACATATCTCTTGACAGACTGAAGGGATGCGTTTGATCCTGGCCTAGCAGACGTTGGACTTCGCGCCATATCACTTTAGAGGTGGGGCACTTCTCCAGGCGGTGGAACAGCGTTCCATACTGGCCACACACGACACAGGATGAGTGTAAAGCGTTAGAGCGCTCAGCTGTACGATACACCCACCTCAGGCAGCGCCACACATGGGAGCGGACTTGAGGCTGCAACAGAGGATGGTGTGCTTATTTCCAGATAGTCTTTTGGGTCTCAGTGGAATAAGGGATGTCCATCATGTCCAGGTAGTCCACCCTGGATAGGACTTGGGTCGAATGGGGATCACGCCATCATGGATGGGTAGCTCCTGTACCTCTTGTGTGAACTGAGGAGAGGGGCGGCCTCTTCAGGTTGTATGTCCACTAATATGAATTCTCCACTCTGCGCTTCGCATGGAGAGTAGGATTCGTTTGTAGTGGGTTTTAGTCCCGTGAGGACCTGTGGCCAATGTGTGTGATGCGAGGTATTTCATCAGGGAGTTGGGGTTTGATGGATTGTTGAGGCTCAAGGCTCAGGAGAAGTTGGAGCGGGCCACGCGGGACCAGTGTTGGGATGGGAGTGTAGGAGCGGTGACAGCCGCGATCCAGGTGCCCAGGATCTTGACAGCATGGGCTTTGAAGTCAAGCAGGCCCATGCCACCTTGATGATGAGGGCCAAACATGACCTCTAGCCGTACTGGTGGAGGGCGGCCTGACCAAAGCCATCCTTGCAGCAAAGCATACAGGGATTTGAAGAAGCTTGGGGAGAAGGGGATGGCATGGGCTCTGAACCAGACTTTGGATAGGAGCATAGAGTTGGCAAGAACAACCCTGCCAGTGAGGGTAGTAGGGTGGGCTCTGAAAGAGGCGATTCGCTTCGTCATGTTGTCCAGTATATGGCACTCCATTACTTCTGACGCGTATCCGCCTGCCTCCATCCACACGCCCAGATGGCGTACTGGTCCTATGGTAGGACGTGGCACAAAGGGGAGCACCACTGGAGCGGTGTGTGTTGAGTTAGTAAGGCGTGGACGTGGGCGAGCAGATGGGCCAAGTTGGGAACTACTTGCTGGGGCCCAGCAGTTCTGAAACTGACCAAGGAGGATGATTTCAGTTTTGGAGGCATTCAGTGTCGCGTTGCTTACCCGGGAATATTCCTGGATGAGGGCTTCAAGCGCGCGTGCATCTTTGTTATTAGACACCCCCACCACGCAATCATCTGCAAATGCCATCATCTTGACTGGGGTTTAGCCTGGCACATGGACCCCAGTGAGGTGGGCATTCACATTTCGCAGTAGTGGGTCAAGGCTGAAGTTGTATAAGAGTGGGCTGAGGGGGTCCCCTTGTCGCAGGCCCCTTTGAGGGCGGACTACTTCCTTTAGGAAGCCTGGGCCACGCACTGCCATTGTTGCAGATTCCGTGAGCAGCATCACCCAGTTTATGAAGCGGGGGGTAGGCGGAATTGATGGAGGCAGGCCCTTAGGTATTCCCAGTTTACTCTATCATAGGCCTTTTGTTGGTCCAAGAATACAAGTGCCCCAGAGGCTGTGGACTGACACACATTAGCCACAGAGTGCACGTTATCCCAAATTGACCTTCTGGGGGATGAAACTGAATTGTTCTGGAAAGATGGTGGCAGATGCTACAGTCCCTAAATGGGTAGCCATTATTTTGGTTAAAATTTTGGTGTCTGTGTTTGTTAGAGAAATGGGGCGCCAGTTGGCTAAGTCAAGACTATCCCCTTTCTTTAAGAGTGTGACAGTAAAGGCCTCATGTCCTCCTGGTAGGAGGCGCATTTCCAACAGGCTTTGGTTGAGTGAGGCTAGCAGCAATGGGGATATATATTTAAAATATTTTTTGTAGAACTCATATGGAATGCCATCTGGGCCTGGGCATTTTCAGTTTGGTGCACCGCGAATGGCTGTCCATAATTCGTTTGGAGTAATTAAATTCATTATTTCTGGGTATCAGAAAATGGTGCAGATATGAGCTCAGTCGAGAAATTCTGCCATTTCATCTGGCTGAATTGGTTCAGCTCGGTATGACTCAAAGTAATATCTTTGCGTTTTGATTGCCACTTCAGCCAGTGTGTCCGCAATGGAATTATCTGATCTTCGCACCTGTGTGCAGGCCACACTCTGGCGTGGTGCGAAATTTTTAAGAAGTATGCGGTGCACTTGTCACCTTTAGTGATGCGTGTGGTCCTGTATTGGACACAAACCCGATGTTTGTGTTGCCTTTCAAGTGTGTTGAGGTGGGCGGCTGCCTCCACCCACTTCTGGCCCCATGCAGGGCTATATCCTGTGACTGGAATGTTGGACTCCAAGTGGGCCAATTCCACCAGCGCGTGTGAGATAACTGCCGATGTGGCTCGTGAGCATCTGGAGGAGAGATGGCAATAGTGGCGGATGGTGTCTTCTTTGAAAGTTGCCCATGTGGAAATGGGGTCCGCGCAAAACGGTGCAACAAACAATTTCGCCAAAGTTGCCTCTTCCACCCACGTGGAAAATCCTGGCGACGCGAGCTTGGGGGGCAGATTTTGCACCAATGTGGGGCCTTTGCAACGGTGACGGGTAAGTGGTATGTTATTGAGACCAGTCGGTGGTCAGAGAATTCCATTTTCGTTGTTTGAAGTGGGAGATGTGGAGTTGGAATTTCGCCGGCATTAGAATAAGGTCGATGTGGGTCATGGACCTTAATTGGCTGGTGTGGACGTGGGGGCACATCATGTTTTTGAGCAGTGGGGCATGTCGCGGCAGCACATCCATTGATCCAAGGGTGGCTTTTAGAACATGTAGTTCTATGTGACCCTGTGGGGTGTGAGGTGAGGGCGGCCACCAGTCTGTTGGTGAGGTTAGCCAACAGTTCATGTCACCAACTAGGAAAGAATTGGGGGGTAGCGGGAGGGATTTGACCAATGAGAAAAATTCCCGACGCTCATGTGCACCGTTTGGGGTGTAAATGTTGACAATTGTGTGTGCAACGTCAGCCCATGAGAAGGTGACAACGAGCACTTGGCCATTTATGAATGTTTCTGAGGATGTGAATTTGAAAAAATTGTTTTTCCAAATTAGCACCCCACAGTGCTTTGACCAAAAGGATAGGGATGGTAGGAGCATTGTTTTCCAAGCTTCCTCGGAACCTCGTGGACAGTGGGACTCCTGGATGGTCAGGATATCCATGGGTAAATTGTTTTGTAAAAAACTCAGTTTCCTAGCCCAGGACGGGGAGGCCTTGAGTCTGGCAATATTCAGCATCCCTAGAGTGAAGGTTTCCCCCATCGCACCTTAGGTGTGAGGGGTGGGCCCTCAGGCCCACCAGCCTCTTCCAGGTCCCCACGGGCTTTCACAGCAGCGCGGGTGTTAGCAGCAACACTATCTGGGTTTTTGTTAATTTTTGTGGAAAGAGTCGCGTTGGCTTTGGCCTTTGCTTTTTGTTTTCCCGACGTCGGACGAATTTTTTGTGGTGCGGATAAGTTTGGTGCACTGTCAGGTGGGGCAAAAAAATTTTTTTGGTTGGGATAGGTCCCAAGTCGGTTTCGACTGGAACTTGGGTGCAGTGATTGGGTGAGATCAAATCTCCCATCAGATCCTCAGATTGAGTGGCCCACTTGGCATGGGCCTCCCAATCTGATTGGGTGATGGATTCCTGAGTTGCTTCTGCCGTGAAGGTCTCCATGTCCTCCTGGCATTGTGAGTGTGGGATGGTGGTGGTGGCCTTGGCCGCTTCCTTGGCCGCAGCCCTATGGGCCTGCTTGGCCTTCTTCTGCTCCTGCGGGGAGATGGGCTTTACCAATAGGTAGCAGCCTTGTGCTCCCCATGGGAAAGCCTCCTTTGGCGCTTCGGTTGGTTCATAGTGCGCCTCTCTGCTGGCCATGGCCGCTGAGGGGTGCTCTTGGAATGTGACGCCCTCCTTGATGGGGCATGCATGCGCCTTGTGGCCAAATGCATCACAGTGGGTGCAAATGGGGGGCGCACTATCCATGGTTACCCGGAATGGGTGAGTGGTATGCCCTGCAATGTCAATAAAGGTGGAGTGCGGGATCTGGGTTAGGTCCTTCGCGATCTCCTCAGTTGGGGTCAGAACTGCAATGGCTTTGCCAGTGCACAGGTGTGGCATCAGCATGAAACGTTGCATTTCAAAAGATTGTATTTCGTCATATATGGCGAGACCATCTTTCAGGTGTTGCTCCAAAATGTCACGTTTTACCGTAGTAGGCAAAAAGTCAAACGTGAGGAAAATTTGGTTTGATTTTGTCCATCTGTTGCATTTGGTTTTGATGACCCGTTGCCCTTTGGGGAGGTCAACCACTATGTGCACCGCTGCAGCCTTGTCTGCTGCTATTTTGTTTTGAAACCTAGGTCCAGCCAACCACGCGACATGGAGTGAGGTGCAACATACACTGCAGTTGGGAAAATTTTGTGTACATCTTCACAAAATTTTTCCCATAAGGCTGTTTTTTGATGTCCAGATACACACGGACTCCAAATTCCACCAACAAAAGTGGCTGGGAGTGTGGCGTGTTGATGTACTGGTTGCATCTTGCTTGCCACGCGAGTATCTCTGGGGAAATTGTAACCACTGGTTCTTTTAGATTTTTTTCTATTCCGCCAGATTCTCCAGGGCGTTTTCAAATGTTAGAGGCCGCGGGCCTTCCGCCTGCTCCTCTTGCATTGCTTGCCCAACTACTCCCAGACATGGGCGCAGACTAATCTCCTCTATGAGATTATCAAACTAGAATTAGTCTTGAATTGAATAGGTTGCAATAGTGATTGCAACGAGAAAGAAAAGTCGCCAACCATGAATATTAATACATTTATTTTTGTGCCTTGAGATGAGGCAATATTGGGTTAAAAAGGGTTATTATTGGATCTCCTCCAAATAAGGCAATAAGGCGATGTCAACATAAAATGAATATTAAGTAGATTGCTTCAAACTAAGGTGATAGAGCTTTAAAAAAGCCATACTCTGCCAGAGCCAATGAGAATATGGCAGAACTGAATAGTCTAAGCTGAGGAAACATTATCATCTGAAGTTGCTTATATTCTAGCAAGATAGGGCAATTAAAGAGGAAGATTTTTGTTAGTAGTTCTAAGAGAGCAGAACAGTGAAGAACCCATTGTAAATATTAAACAAAAATAGCGACTTTGGGGAAATTGTTCCATATCTAATATATTTTTATGTGTGTCCCAAGGACCGTCAATCTCCATATCATCCATCTAATTGCTCAGTGGATTTGACCCTGTTCAAAATCACCCAGCGTATATCAACAATTTCATTCAAACTATAACAATCACTACCTCACTAGGTATACACTTTTGGTAAATGAAAGTGTAAAGTTTGTAGTGACAGAGATATACTGCAAGTTCTTGAATACAACGTTTAAGACAGAAAATGAAGGATCAGTAATAAGAAATTGCATCACTAAATCCGGTTTGTTTACTCATTTAGTCTATTTTATGACGTTTCATTGACTCATTGCTGCAGTGGAAGAAGCCTTCTAGGAATCTGTTCTTTAATCCCTTTCAGCTCCAAACTTTGCTTTATATAACCCTGGGTAGAGTGTTGCTCAGCCTTAATGGCTTAAATCTTTTAGAAAAATTAAATAAATCACTTAACAATTCATTTCAATTGGCCTTCATATAAAATAAGAAAGCATTTATCATTGTTAAGTTTTTTCATCAAAGGATTCTATGGTATAATTGGACTCAATTGGTTAGTCATAAAGGTCTACTTTACAATTACATGCTACAACGACAACTTAATGAACATTCAACTGTCCTTAAATGATATTTAGTTGAAAACGAGGGGCCTCATATTCTAGTTATGATATGGTAGGACCAAAGTGGTTCTAGAAGTCCTAGAGGTCCAGGTGGTCCCGTATCCTCTTAAAGATCTGAGGAATATATAATTTAGAGGGCTATGGGTCTCACAGTCATCATGTGGCTCATGAACCCTTGTGGACCCTCAGGGTCCTGCTACGCACTAAGTCAAGTCAGTTTGAAACAAATAAATTATATAACACCCAAATAATAAACTTTATCAGCAATGTAATACCTGACAACATCTTTTTTATGTGCGCATTCAATCAAAGTTCTTATAAACAGTTGAAGAAAATGGTAGAAATAAAATACTGGTAATAAGCACAGATCTCTGTAGTAGAGTATGGAGTGAGGCAATCGCCTGGTTGAATATAATCTCTGTTTACACTTTATGTGGTTTTTAATATATTGCGAGATAAAAATTTATATATATATTTGTGATTCATTGTTGGCTGATAACTGATTTAGAAAACAAAACTTGAGTATCTCCAGTTTGACTTCACCTCTTTAAGCGCTTATAAAACCACAAGTTTAGCTTTTTAAATCTACTTCTAGCTCAAAAATTATTTAAGCTTTTGTGGTTCTAAGTGCTGGTTATGAAATTATGCAAAACATTTTATGGCTTTAAGCAACTCTTAATAAATATAAATCCATATAAGCCTCTTAATCTCGATTTTGTTTAAGTAAAGCACATTAAATAAAATCTCCTTTATTGACTTTAGGCTTAGATTTAAAGTGAAATGTTGTTTTTGAAGTGTCTCAACTTTTTTAATCCCCTACTATATATAGATCAGCTTTAACTTGTCTGGACATTTGGCGCAGTCTGCTGTAGATTGCAAGTAGCTTTTTCATTGGGGAAACCAGAAGAGTTACTAGAACGAGTCTCTCATCTCACCACACTCATATCTGAGATTTCCTACACCTCATAATTGGGCTTCGCCTTTCTCAGGAAATTAATAGATGTGGTTTGTCTGAAATAGGTCCTTTAATTCCATTAATATGGGTGTGTGGATTGTTGAATGAATTTTAAAACTCTCTGAAAGTAAAAGTTCATATGGTACATCAATTATTGGTGGATAATTATATATAGCCTAATGCTACTGGTGCCAATTTATGATTTTTGATAGGAGCCTTGTAATTCTTACCATCTATTAAGCCCCATCCTTTTACAAAAACTTTTAAACCTTTTGTTTTTTATTCACACTGTTTATCCTAGCCATATATACCCTCATCTATTTTTTGAGGATTTATAGAATCTTTGATTATTCTGAATCATTTCATCAGCACAAGGGCACCATTGATCTTCATGTCCACCCAGATTATCTGGGCCTTAGATACGATTATCAAAGAATGGATACATACAGTATAAGAGTGGCACCTATTATTGTAAGAAAATTGGCCAATCAGATCCATCTGCCCCTGTCATTTGTTAAAATTGAAATGTAACACCGCAAATATTGCTTCAGGCCCTAATTAACCCTCTATTCTGACCATTCAATTGAAGATGGTAAGATTAACAATGATGCATATAAACTTGCCAATAGTTTTCCTCAAAAGTTTTAAATAAACAATTGTCCTCAATCTGAAATCTCTTTTTACTAGAAACCATGATAAGCTGATTCCCCACTAACCAAATTTTCTTCAACCTGCCTTAGCAGCAATTTCCATTGACAAAGAAAAGTATTTTAGCCAACTAGTCATTTGGTCAACCACTACCATGATGTTATTTTTCCTTCCTAATTTTGAAAGGCTTAAAAGGAAATCACCACTCAAAGATTACCAAGGTCGTTTAAATTTTATAAAGTTTAAGTTCACCAGCAGGTCTCTATAATGGTGTTTTATGATTGTAAATATTAGGGTTAAGACCACCTAGTGCTAAAAAATGATTGTAAATATTAACCACTAATTATTGTTCTTTAACCATTTGGGACAATCCAATCCAAGACAATTACATTTTTACTATTTCATGATTTGTGTGCTCCAGGATGTCCTACAAGTGGATTGTCATGACAGGATCTTATTGCTTCTCACTGAAGAGCTGGAATTGGAACCCACTTTTTGTTCCAATGATAGATTACCCCCAACTGAACTGTATAAACCTTATGGTATCTCTTTTTTGTTCACTCATCTTTTTTAAGCATGCGTTTGCAAATTTTTGTATGCCTATGCTTTTTACATATGATTTCTAAAACCCTGGAACCCATTGCTGACATGAGAAAACAGCTTTAAAGTCAGCATTGTTGTGGTATAAAACTTATAAATGTTCTTCCCATTAAATCATGTTTAACATCATGACTTATATAATATGGGAGAGCTTTATGCTCCTGAGAGATATATAATTTGGAAATCATGTTTAATAATTTCTAGTTGCCAATATTCTTGCCTCTGGATCATCTCTTTAAATTTTTTATAAAATCTAATTTTCAACGATCAGTTCATTTAGTAAAGGTATGTAGATCATAGTGTAGGTTTTTTCTGTTCCTTTAATGCAGACAAAATGGCGAAGATTTTTTATCTTATATAATGTTGAGACATTGAAAAAAATCCAGCGGTCTGGTAAAAGTTAAGGGTAACTAAGTCCCCAGCGCAAGAAATTTTTTATCTTTTTATACTAAATGACAATCAAATGAACGCCCTTAAATGGGTGGACTACTTAAAGATTTACTATAGTGAGCGTAAAAGCTTATACTATCACAAAAAAACTTGTTTATTTTTTAAACAAATAAATAAGGGCAACAGACATTTATCTTGGGAAAATTGCCAGGCGCTTTTGAACTAACTATGTACGGATTTTCTATTTGGGGTTACTGCAGTAATTTTTTACTTGGTCATAGTAGTAACCTTTGATTGTCTAGTCAGGTTTAGACTCTGACATCACGAATGCTTGTTTCCTTAGATTAGTGATGATCTCCAACAGAGTTATTAATTATATCCTTTGAATTGAATTTAAATCCCGCCATCAGAGGAGATTGAACCTGATGCTAGTAATAATCCCTAAAAATTGTAGTAGCCAACCTTTGGTACTAGAGCTAAAATACTGACATATAGTTTGACTGGTTTCAGTTATAAATTTCCTCTGCTGAGGTCTCTTTTTGGGGTTTCAGGTTGTCTCTCCCTACCTGAAATAGGACAGCATAAAAAGCTAAAATTTGAATCATCTGTCCCATATATTAAGGGTTTCTTAAGGTCAGCATGCAGTAACATTGGTCTTTGGGTCACTTTATCTTATATTGCTATAGATACTATGTTTACTTATTGGCCCTACATAAAGGGTACCTTACCTGTAATATTTTAATTGTAAGAGATGAAAATAACAGATCATTGATAAAGCGCCAACAGAAAATAAATATATAAAATCTCTACAATCTTGTTAAATCCTAGTGGTTTTAAGAGGATACTGAATTAATCCATGTAGATGATGTGGCACTGGCCCACAAGACATCCTAAATCGTAAACAAATAATCTTTTGTAAAACTGCAGGTAAGTTTTGTAAACCAAATGTCATGCCTTTAAACCCAAAGTTTCTCAAATGGCATACAATGCTATTTTTTTCTCATAGTCAGGACATATTATTTATGGAGAATGCATCAATGAGGTGTAGCTTGGTAATACCGAGAATCTAGTTACTAATAGTAAAATATCTATCAAAATCATTATTTGATATGGATCAGGCTTAGTTACTGCATTTTTCTGGTAGAAGTCACACAAGGGAGAGATTCCCCACTGTAGCTCTCATCACTTTCGCTGATCATCAACTTGCCCAATATGTTGAGGTGAAGGACACTGTAAGCCTCATTAATGAAAAAACCCCACAACTATACCTCCTTATGCCCCATGTCGCTAATGCTCCCACCCCAATGCTGTCCACCATAGTCTGCCAGCTAAAGCAGGCGCCAAACAAAAGTTTCCACAAAGCTTCCTCCCCTTCTGACTCAGCTTCTTAGGCTTTTAGCTGAGGTGTCATATTATGAATTTTATATTTCTAAAAATCCCTATGTTTATCCCATTTGCAAACAAAGATCCGTGGCAGCTTCCCCTTTTGGGTTGGAAACCACCTGTTGGTAAAAAAAGAGAAATCTCCATTGTACTTTTCAGCAAGTAATAAAAGAAACAACCTATGTTTTAATGGGGACAATCAGCCCTGTTTCAAACAAATTATAAATATATACATAAATAGCTTCTTTCACTTTAGAATCTGAAAGGATAAAATAGACATCTTAAGGGAGCTCAAACCAATATTTTTAACTTGAATAAAATGGAATATGACTTTTGGAGATAAGAGGTGACCCTCCTTCTCCTAAAAACTGGTTTTCAATCCTGAATATTACCAGGTTTTCAAGGTACATTTACTCTACTTATTGCATTTAGCCTTCAGTCCTTGACCACAAGTGACAAACTTCCGGTCAACTGGTTAATTCCCTTTGGACATAATGTAACTATTGCTTTGACCAAATAAAAAATTACTATAATGATGCCACCACTTCATTTTTAAATAATAGGATAAGGCAGATTTGGGATGGCGTGGAAGTCTTTTCATAGGTCAATTAGACCTTGCTTAACAATCACTGGAGTGTTAACACTCTGTGAGGGGATCTTCTTGGTCAAATCAACTAAAGTGACTATCTCGTCATTTTTAGTCTCTAGACCCAAGCGCTGGACCAAGCCATGTCAAGATAAATTTCTTCGAACCAGTGTCAACTATAGCAGTATCTCTTCCCTCTTTGGGGGTTTATCTCCAAAATTACAAGACATATGAATAAATTAAAGTTGGGTATATAGTTACTTGACTATTATTTGTTTTGTTATTTTTTTGAGCTTGTATTAAAATAAGATTATCATTAATATGGTAAATAGTTTAGTTAGAGTGTTTCCTTTTAAAACATCTCCCTCATAGCCTTCATCAGCACTTTTTTAGAGTAACCACTGTTACAAGATGCCATGTTAATTGGGTCAGGTCTTGCACGTCAAGTCCCATTCCCAGATACTCTTTGGTAATCCTGGCGTTCTTGAGCTAAAGATAATTGACGTTCTACTTAATTTGCCAAATCAACTTCATCTTTTTGCTTTTTTGAAATCTTTGTTGCTACCATTGCAGATAAAGGTTGGGTGTAATTCTGTAAAAACATGAAAGTTAGCTATACTATTCAGCCTTTGCTGCCTTGAATAGAGGTTAAAATAAGCGTGCGTTTTGATATTGAAGTTGAACTTGAGCTATAAAATAATTGAGAGCAGATCAAAATGATCTTATATACATCCAGTCATGATAAACAGACAATTAAGCTCATGTTTCATCCATTGAATCAGATAAGCATAGGAGCTCTTCAATTATATTTCATAACCAGGTTGCCTGATCTTCAAAACAGATTATCAACAACAATTGCTAATCTGTAGTGCAATTTTTGTTTCACCTTCAGCCGCCTGAGACAGCCCTTGGAAACAGATTTTTGCCACAGTTTGATAATGTAATACAAAGCCTTGCCAGTAATGAAAGCCCAAGTCCATTTTTTTGGTTTTAGAACAAATCAAAATTTCTCTTTTTTGCTCCCTAGAAATATTAGGTCTGAACAATCTTTTATAGTTAAAAAGCAAGAGAAATCACCATAAATAAAGTTGTATTATGGCAATACCAAGTTGGTCCTAGGGAAGATCTATTCCTCCTTCAGATCTAATCATTCTTTAATTAAAATATTTAAGCATTGTCTATTATAAAACAATAGTTCAGGACAGTAAAAAACAAAGAGCTCTATAGAATTATAAGTCAAAGAACATAATAACAATATAATACCTGGCATCCATCTTTGGATGTGCGCAATATGTTCAAAAATCTTACAAAAGACAGCGGAAATTGGTAGTAAAATCGCTGGTAGCAAGCAGCAAACTCTTTCCCAAAACAAAAAGAATGGAGCGAGGGAATCTCTTGGCTCACTTACTCACTGATAACATTCAGATGCAAGTATTATAAAAAATGAGCAAAAATTGTTATAATTGTGCTTATTTTTGGCTGATAACTAATTTAGAAGACAAAGTTGGTGTAATTTAGGTTTTACTTTACCTTTTATATGCGCTAATCTAAATACCATAATTTTTCTTTGTAAATTTACTTATTTTTTGCAATAATTTTATCTTCTGAGGTTCAGCCACTGGGTTTAAATTTATGAAAACCATTCCATTAGCTTTAAGAGACTTTAAATAGAAAGAAGTCTTTAATTGATATTCTGTTATCTCATTTCTGTTTAGAGAAACATTCCTTTAAATCAAGTTCCCATTAACTGAGTTTAGGGTCAAAGCTAGTATGATATATTGGTTAGAAGTGTCCCAACATTTACAGGCACAGGATGCCCTTTATATATAGAAGGTCATTCTGGGCCATCAGAGCCTTGAATCACAGATTGTGCTTGTCTTAAGAATTTCGCAATATTAATGAAACACCATCCCATCTCGTTGATGTAGGAAATGCAAACTAATAGTTACAATTAGATTTTTTGTATAGAAATAAGATTCAGCCATAGTGGATTTACTTGTCTTGTGTGTATGTTCTTTAGGTAAGCGATAAACCTCTTTCAACTGGACCATTAGTTTAAGGTCTTTAATAATTAGCCTAAAATCTTGAGTTACACCTTTTTTTATAAACAAAAAAACGATGAAAAAAATCCAAGCTAAAAGTTATAAATGGAGTTATTTATTTAACTATGTTTTAATACTTATTATTATGAAAATCCCAAAAGTTACATAATATTATTCATGGTTGGTTGTAAAAAATGTTAGATGTATAGATCAATACTCATGTTAACTTCACCAAATAGTATAATAGAGGCTGTATATAAAAAACCTTATAGTAGAAGAAACATAAGAAGCATTAATCTGAATGGAAAATCCTTCATTCATTAATGACCATCAATTAATTACAGAAATAGTATCCCATATTGAAATCAAAGCTTTAATTTAATTAATTGTGGGGAAGGCCAACCAAAGGATGGACACTTCTGATAAGACATGAAGAAAATGAAACACAGTAATAGGAGGGCACCCCAGAGAAGCTAATGATTTCTCCAGTTGCCAGCGGGAACGCCACTACTGGGAGGGGGAACGTGTATAGGGTCTGGAACCACGATTGAGCACGTGTGGAGGAAGGGGTCAGAGTTGATGAACCAAATCAGGAACCAGGAGGAGACCAATTGACGGCAACGTGGTGGGAGGCATCCAAACATCCACGCTTGATAGTGGTCTACTAAGTGCAACCGGAACTGGCGGACAGCTTCTGGGAGGGTGGGAGTAAAGCTTGCAATGGCATCCAAGACAATTGTGTAATTAGTCCACATGGCAATTGTGACCACCTAAGCATGGAGGGAGGGTGGAAGAGGGGAGACCATAGATAAAGCAAACATATCCCTAAACAAACTTTAAGGGCTGTGCCTGATCCTGGCAATGCAGACGTTGCACCTCACGCCATATTGCTTTAGATGCAGGGCACTTCTCTAGGCGGCGAAACAGCGTTCCATACTGGCCACACAAGACACAGGATGAGTGTAAAGCGTTAGAGCGCTCGGCAGTACAGTACACCCACCTCAAGCAGCGCCACACATGGGAACGTTTATGAGGCTGCAGAAAAGGGTAGTGGGCGTATTTCCAAATCATTTTCTGTGTATCAAGGGAATAAGGGATGTCCATCATGTCCAGGTAGTCTACCCTGGACAAGATATGGCCTCACAGGTATCAAGTCATCCAGAATGGGTAGTCCCTGTACCTCCTGTGTAACTGAGGAGAGGGGCGCCCCCTCTGGGCAGTGTGTCCACAGATATGAATTCTGCACTCAGCGCTCCACATGGAGATGAGGATCGAGTTTAGAGTGGGGTGTAGTTCCATGGGGACCTGCGGCCAAAGGATGAGAAGCCACATATCTCATCAAAGAGTGAGGGTTTGACTGATTGATAAGGTCAAGGGCGCGGGAGAAGATGGAGTGGGCCGCGTGGGACCAGTGTTGGGCTGGAAGTGTAGGGATGGTAACAGCAGCGATCCAGGTGCCCAGAGTCTTGCAGCATGGGACTCAAAGTTGAACATTCCCATGCCTCCACTATGGCGAGGGCCAAACATGACCTCAAGTCGCACTGGTGGTGGGCGGCCCGACCAAAGCCACCCTTGCAGAAGGGCATACATCGACTTGAAGAAACCTGGGGAGAAGGCGATGGCGTGGGCCCCAAATCAAACTTTGGAGAGGAGCATAGAGTTGGCTACTAAACCCTGCCAGTAAGGGAAGTAGGGTGGGCTCTGAGGGAGGCGATGCGCTTTGTCACGTTGTCCAGAATATGGTTTTCTATCACCATTGAGGCATACCCACCTGCCTCCAACCAAACCCCCAAATGGCGGACTGGCCCAACGGTAGGCGCGGCACAAAGGGGAGCACAAGTGGGGTGGTGTGGTTTGGGAAGGGTAAGCAATCGCGTGTGCTAGCAGATGGGGTGGACTGGAAACAGGGCGCTGAGGCCCAGCGGATTTGATATTGACCAAGGAGAATGATTTCGGTTTTTGAGGTGTTGAGTGCAGCATAACTTACCCTGGAGTAAACCTGGATAAGATCTTCAAGCGTGCATGCATCATGATTGTTAGACACCCCAACCACACAGTCATCAGCAAACGCCAACATTTTGACTGGGGCTTGTCCTTGCACGTGGACCCCAGTAAGGCTGGCATTCATGTTGCGAAGAAGTGGGTCAAGGCTGAAGTTATATAAGAGTGGGCTAATGGGGTCCCCTTGGCGTAGTCCCCTTTGAGGGAGGATTATGTCCTTGAGAAAGTCAGGGCCACGCACAGCCATTGTGGAGGATTCCGTCAGCAGCATCACCCAATTGATGAAGCGAGGGGGTAGGCGGAATTGTCGGAGGCAGGCCCTGAGGTAATCCCAGTTAACTCTATCATAGGACTTATGTTAGTCTAAAAATATAAGTGCACCAGAGGCCGTGGACTGACAGGCGTTGGCCACAGTGTGCACGTTGTCCCAAATTGACCTTCTGGGTATGAAATCAAATTGTTATGGGGAGATGATAGCAGAGGCAACAATCCCTAGACGGTTAGCCATGATTTTAGTAAAGATTTTAGTATCAGTGTTGATTAAAGAAATGGGGCGCCAGTTGGCCAAGTCTGGCTTAACCCCTTTTTTGAATAGCGTAATGGTGTAGGCCTCTTGCCCTCCTGGTAGGAGGCGCGTTTACAAAATGCTCTGGTTAAGAGAGGCAAGCAATTTGGGGATAAATACTTGAAGTTCTTCTCATAAAACTCATTAGGAATGCCATCATGGCCAGGGCATTTCCTATTTAGTGCACCATTGACGGCAGACCAGAGTTTGTCTGGAGTAATCAAATTCATTAACTCCGGGAATCAGGAAATGGTGCAGATGTGTGCACTATCAAAAAATTCGCCATTTTGGCCGGCAGAATCAGGTCAGATGGGTACAACTTGGAGTAATAGTTTTGTATCTCAATCGCCACTTTGGCTGGCGTATCCGCTACAGAATTGTTCTGCCCTTTACACCTGCGTGCAGGCCAAGCCCTGGCGCAGTGTGAAGAATTTTTGAAAAAAGTAAGCGGAGTAAGTGTTGCCTGCTGTGATGTGTTTAGCTCTGTACTGAACACAAACCCAATGTTTGTGTTGCTGCTCAAGCGCATTAAGGTGGGCATCTACTTCTGCCCACTTGCGACCCCAAGCAGGACTGTAGCCCATGGCTGGGACGTTGGACTCCAGGTGGGCCAACTCCTCCAGAGCGCGCGAGATGACTGCTGAGGTGGAGCGTGAGCATTGGGAGGAAAGGTGGCGATCCTGGCGGATTGTATCCACTTTAAAGGCAGACCAGCTGGAAATTGGATCAGCGCAAAACGGTGCAATAAACTCCGGAGCCATGGTCATGGATTCCATCCACGAGGAAAATCTTGGGGATATAAGTTTAGCTGGGCGAAGTTTGCTTAATTTGGAGCCTGAGCAACGGATCAGGTAGGTGGAAGTATCAAAACCAACCTGTGATCGGAGAATTTGATTTTTGTCATGGTGAAATGGGAAATTTGGGTACAAAAAATTCAATGGCGCAAGGATAAGGTCGATGTGGGACATGGACCTTAACTGGCTGTTGTGGATTTGGGGGCGCGACATGTTTTTGAGCAGCGGAGCATGACGCAGCAGGGTATCAACCAACCCTATGGTGGCCTTGAGGACGCGTAGTTCTACGTGTCCCTGTGGCAGGGAAGATGTGGAAGGCCAGCGGTCCATGAATGGGCTCAACCAACAGTTCATGTCACCAATGATGAAGGGGTCAGTGGGCAATTGAATGGAATTGACAGATGAGAAAAATTCCTGATGTTCTCATGCACAGGTTGGGGCGTAAATGTTGACGATAGCGTGCACAACATCAGCCCACAACAAATTGATAACAAGGATGCAGCCACTAAGGAAGGATTCAGATGATTAAGATTTAAAATGATTGTTTTTTTGAACTACACCCCACAGTGCTCAGACCAGAAGGAGAGAGAAGGGAGGAGCATGGTTTTTATGTATCCTCAGAGCCGCGTGGACAGTGGGACTCCTGGATGGGCAGGATATCCATGGGTACATTATGTTGTAAAAAACTCAGTTTCCTAGCCCAGGATGGTGAGGCCTTGAGTCTAGCGATGTTCAACATCCCTAAAGTAAAGGCTCCCCCCATTGCACCTTAGGTGTGAAGGGAAGGGCTCCTGAGCCCTTCAGCCTTCTCTTATTCTCACCAGTGCTTTTTGGCGCCTTGGGTATGTGATGCAATGTAGTTGGTAGTATAGGTAGCTTTAGCAGTCAGGTTTGCATTGGCTTTTGCCTTTTTTTTGTTTCCCTGCTACAGAATGAGATTTTTGCGGTGCGTGCATTTTTGGTGCACTAACGCTTGATTTCGAATTTTTGGCTGGGAGGTTGGAGACCAATCCAGTTCCAATTGAGGCTTGGGTGCATTGGTCAGGTGAAATTGACTCGCCCATCGGGACTTCAGCTTGGGCATCCCAAATTGATTGGTCAAGAGATTCTTGAGCTGCTTCCACCACAAAAGTCTCAATGTCCTCCTGGAGCTGGGAGGGCGGGATAGCAGAAGCGAGCTTGGCCGCCTCCTTGGCCGCCACCTTGTGGGCCTGTTTGGCCTTCTTCCGCTCCTGAGGGGAATTGGGTTCACTATTAAGTAGCAACCCTGTGCCCCCATGGGTAAGGCAGCCTTTGTATTGGAGGTCTATTCATAGTGGGTGTCACCGCCGCACATTGCCTCTGAGGGAATTTCTTTGTATGTGATTCCCTCCTTGGAGGGGCAGGTGTGTGCCTTGTGGCCAAATGCGTCACAATAGGCGCAGATGGGAGGTGCACTGTCCACGGTGACCCTGAAAGAATGGGTGGCATGCCCCTCAATTTTGACAAAAGTGGTGTGCAGGATTTGGGTTAGATCCTTAGTTTATCCCTCAGCTGTGATTAAGACTGCAATTGCTTTGCCGGTGCACAGGTGTGGCATCAGCATAAAGCGCTGCATTTTGAATGATGTATTTCGCTGTATATGGTGAGCCCAGCCTTCAAGTGTTGTTCAAGTATGGCGCATTTAACCATAGTGGACAGAAAGTTGAAAGTTTTAAAAAATTTGGATCAATTTTGTCCATCTGGTGCGCTTAGTTTTGACGACCTGCTGCCCATTGGGGAGGTCTATCACAACGCGCACCATTGCAGCTTCATCCGCTGCCTCCTTACTTTCAAAACCAAAATCTAGCCAACTGCGTGGCATGGTTTGAGGTGCGATGTACACCGCGTTTGGGAAATGAGTGTGCACATCCCCACAAAACTTTTCCCATAGCACCGGCTGCTGAATATCCAGGAATACCTATACTCTGTGTTCCACCAATGATAGTGGTTGAGAGTGCAGCGTATTGATGTACTGTTGCATCACACTTGCTAAGCTAAAATCTCCAGGGAAATGGTTACCGTTGGTTTTTTGTTAAGTATGTCTATTCCTCCAGATTCACCGGGGCATTTGCAAACTGTAGATGTCATGGGGCCAACACCTGTGCCCTTTACCTTACTTGCCCAACTGCTCCCTGACATGAGCGCTAACTAATATTCTTGGTGAGATTATCAAACTAAAACCAGGCTTAATTTGAATTTTTATGCAAAAGTGTTTGCAACAAGAGAAAAAAGTTTTTGAAATCAAAGCTAATAATTGCTTTTATTACAAAAGGGTACTTATACTCTATAGTTTGCAATGACTTGATTGCATCTGGGTTAGGGATTTTAACTTAAAAGTGAGCATATTATTTAATTTATTGATTTCAAAAACCCATTATCTATAAGGTTTCTTTTTTTTTAGTACTAGATGGTCCCAACCCAAGGGGGGGGATTCATCGATGTATCTATAAGGTTTCTTAATTTTTAATTATTGTCCATTTTCTAAAATCTTCACCATTTTTCCTTAACTTGAAAGGCCTGCCAGGGTTCATAAGTTTACTGTTAGCACTGCATCTAAAAAGGGTCAAACAGGAAAATCAGGTATAAAGCTGCTAAAAGTTGGGCTTTTTATATCTAATGAAGGTAAAGCAAAGGGTCAGAACCATTAATATACCAAATCTTGCTAAATAACCCCATATGTTACTTAAAATTAGAAAATAAAATATTAGTGGTAATAAACACTGTTTTACTTAAAGCTTTCCAGTTCTAGAGGTATTCTGTGATAATCATGTTGTGTGAGTCAACTAGTGGACTGACAATCACTATCTTCCAAATCCTTATGGTGGAAAAATTTACTGGATGACGTATCCCATTTCATTTTTAGTCTTCTAGAATTGCAAGGTAATCCCTATTGTTTATTTCCTCCTTGTGACATAGGCCAGGTCTTCACCTTGTCTCTCATCTTTTTGTGATGACATTTTTGAGAGTTTTTTTATTTTTTAATGGTCAGTTTCTTTAAAGATCAACAACTACAATTCATATTAGCTCCGGCAGTATGTCTTAGATGACGTTTGGTCATAGGACAAATATCTTGCCAGATAAGAGGTCATCACCAATGTAAATCAATGGTAATTAAGCAGGCAAAATCTTTAGTCAAAGCTATGAATTTATTATTAGAACCAGGCAATATAAAGCTTATAAACAAGGGTAACTTTTTTTATTAAAAGCCAAGCATTTATAGTTATGTTGGATGTTTGCAATCAAGTAAGATATACTTTGGCGTAAGTTTGAAATCAAGTTGGGTAAGAGATTTCCTGAATGAAGCAGTGGAAGGTGAAGTTTTTTAGTGAGAAACAATCTTTATTGATTAATGTGGCGGATTCATAAGATCTTTAAATGACAAGAACTTTTTCAGATCAATTGGAGGATTTAAGAGGAAGTTAGAAATTAAAATTGCTCTTTTGAAAGTTCATTGTCTATAGTAAATTTTATAGTATTTAAAGCAGAGGAACTCCAATGATGAGTTGTGAACTATTTTGCATAAGAATTTTACTCACATAAGTTCAAATTCCATTATATACAATAATGTACCTCAGAATCTTGCAAGGAGGGACATAACTTCAGAGAAATCTGGCGTTAACTCAAATTTATGATGAAACTTAATAGACAGAGGCAATTTTTATTCTTGTCCTTGGTGCTAAATCACCTGATAAAGGCCTGACTATAGAATTTCTAGTTTGTGAATCACACCTCCGGGCTAGTGATTGTATAACAAGAAAAGATGACCTATCTGGTAATCAAGCAAGTCGTAAAATTTATGTATTGATTTAATCTGCTTTTTGTTTATTTATAGTCCATATGGATTTTATAGCTAAAACTTAAAATTACTAACTCATATACATTATTCACATTGCTAGCTCAGCTGTTTATGGTATGGAGGTTTTCTATATAGGATGAAAGCATGAGGAAAAAGTCAGCTCTATGCCATATAGGTCTAAAAAAGGTGACATCTGGATAATATAATGGTAGCTAATGCGGTATTCCAACAGAGCTGACAAAAGGTATTCTTTCACCGCAATGGTTCAGATTAAGCAAACTTGCAGAAGATGGCAATTTTTAATCCATTTGCTCGCTACACAGCTCAGTTGGTAGCAGGATGGTAAGGGGCGATGAAATAGTGATAGGTTCCCATCAGAAATTTGATCAATGATTATTTGAGATGCAAAGTTGGTGCCATTATCAGGTAGCAATACCTTCAGACTGCCATGGAGGGTGAAGACCTGTTAAGAAAAAAGTACATGGTTGCTTTAGAAGTAGGCGAGGCAATGGAAATGACCTCGGTCCAGTTAGTGAATTAATCAACTGCTAGAATTATATCAATGGCCATATATCTTCATAATCAAGGAACCAATTCATCAGTGCTTATAGTAGCAAACATAGTGCCAGGACCCACAATCTGTCTTTGATATATTGTAACGGGAGGTTTCTGGTTATTGAAAGTGAGATAATAGTTGATGATGTCTTGGATTGACTCAATAATCCAATCCTATACCAACGCTATTATAGCCATTGATAAGTACTACTTACATAACCGTGGACTACAGTCAAATGGGCCACTAGAGTGGAGTTTGTTTTTGGCGACGGTCAGACATAAGGCAGCCAAGAGGACAAAATGCATATATAATCCATTTTCAATGAGAGTCCTCTAAGTCAATTTCTTCAACTGCTTTTGGACTGACAGAGATTCTTAATTCCATTATTCAGGTTTTACAATAGGTTCATAAATTCGATCCTCTTAGGAATCATAGAAGTCATTATGGGTAACATGGACATTCCATCAATATTTTGGTGTATCATTCCAACGTGATGAATAATTGAAAAATGATAACTATGGATTTAAGTGCTCAGTAGGCAAGCCATCATTCAGATCTTTCATCTTTTGTAGTCGCCATAGGAAGCATGATTTGTCACTCTGGTAGAATTGTTCCTATACAAGAAGGAATTAAAAGTTCAATAGCCAACAAGACATCCATACACTCACGTTCATTTTTTTGCTGGAGTTACTTTCTTCCCAAGTAAAAGTTGCTAAGTATGCTATAGGGTGATCAACTTAATTTTAATCAAATTGTGCCAGAGTGGCCTCAACAGTCACGTATCTAGCTTCAGTAATAAGGATCTCGGTTTATCAAATTCAAGATGTACTAATATAGGGATGGTCTCAAGAGCTTTCTTAGGATATCAAAAGCATTATTGTTGAACTTCTTTCAAATAAAATAGAACCTCTATATGAAGTAAATACATCAGTATTCTGGCAAGTTTAGTGAAGTGAAGGTAAATTGTCAATGATGACTGACCATCTAAGGAAAACCTGATATTGCGCAAGCTGTCTGATTTAGTCATTTTTTAATTGCAACCACTTTGTCAGGTGGTGGATAGATTCCTTCTCTGGTGACCCTATGCCCAATAAATTTCATGTTGGTTTAGAAAAGTGCTAATGATAGGCTTTAGTATAAACAAAACAGAGTGAAGGTGGTTAAACACTCTCTTGTGATGTGTGAGGTGTTGATTGAAAATGGTTGAAGAATATGGTTACGTCGTCTAAATAAACTAACACACACGATTTCTTTAAGTCTCCTAATAGGCATTCTATCACCCTTTGGAACGTGGCTGAGGCATTACGTAATCCTTGAGGCATACAAGTAAGATTAAATAACCATTCACTGGTTATAAGGGCGCATTTCTCCCTACCATCCAGCGCTGACATAATCTGCAAATATCCACTGGCGAGATCCATTAAGGAAAGAATTGTGATCCAGTCAAGAGTTGTAGTGAATCATCAATTTGGGGTAGCAGATAGATGTTTTTTCAAGTAATGGCTTTCAATTATAAGTAATTCATTACACCTGACTCCCAATTTTTTTGTATAAGTAGTCTTAGCGAAGCCCAATGACTTTGTGAAGATTTAAGGAGTCCTGCGTCCAGAAGCTTCTTCAGTTCCTTCATTACATAGACTTCTTCAACCTTAGGTTTCTGATAGGGTCAAGCGCGGATTGTAAGGGTGTCACCTGTTACCACCTTACGCTGAAAACCTTACATCATTCCAAAGTTCGCTTGTCCTATGGAAAATATGTCAGCGTACACATTGATCAAAGCATCTGTTTGTTGCTGGTACTCAAAGGCAAGGGTTTCCCCTGTTTTTAACACGGCATGGGCTATGGTAGGGCCATCGTTAATCCTTAGGTTGTGCAAACTTCCGCACCTATGGATGGATTCAACATAGTGGATAGAGTTTTAACGTACATAACAGGTTAGTTTTGAGTTATTTGCTTAGGTCAGTCAATGAAGTTGGCTAACAAAATAGTTAAAGGCCCCTGGTAGGCCAGATCCAGCACCACAGGGAAGGTAATAGGGTCTTAATTGCCAGATTAGGATCTTCACACTTTTTCAGTAACTGATCTGGCAAAATGGTAACTTGGTTCCTTATTTCCATTAATATATGAGATTTTGTGGGTATAGTAACGCGTTTTATGGAATATATGGGCTTCCTTTTCTAAGCCTCTGCACTGAAAGGTAAAAGTATTCGGGCTGGGTTGACCTTGAATATATATCACACTGAGGTTTTCTCTAGCCAGTACAGGTTTTGAATTTGAATCTAACTAAACCTGCACTAAAGTGGAAGCAGGAATTACCCTGCCAGGCTAACCACCCTTCTGCACTGAAAGGTAAGCAGTTAGGTTTTTGGCCCAAATACTCAGTACTCTAGCAACTTATTGAAGTTTGTATGTTCCAGTAAACATCTCCTAGACTTATTGATTCCTTTCCTTTAGAGGGTCTTTAACAACTAGTTTATTGCAAAACTTAGGATAGAAAAAAGATTATTTCTTATGACTGATTTTGGTGTTAAATTATATAAGGAATTGTGTGCCTATGAGAAAATTTTAGCCATCATTCTAATGCACAGTTACCAGAGCTGACACTACTAGGGATCTAAACCAAAGTGGCACGGATGAGTAGGCTCTTAGAGATCAAGTCTGATGGGGTCCCATTGTCCCATAATCGAAAGTGAGTTTTTCGATCTTGAGAGACCTTTATCCATTTTACTAGTCAAGCGAAAATGACATTAATTGGCGATCTGTTATTGACTATAGCATATTTCCACCTTATGGATGACTACTTCAACCCAGGTAATCTCATTACTAAAAAGGGGATGAAGTAAATTTAACTTTCTGCTGAAAGTTGTCCATAAAGGAAAAGTATAAAGAAATTAAATCTTTATTTAAAATTAGCGAGTATGAAACATCCATTCTGACAGCTTGGATCAGATGTAACATTTAGCGTGTGGAGTGATGTAAGATGGTGGGTAAGGTGCAGTTTCGTCAGCAGAAGATGCTCACGCCATAAGCTGACTCCGTTTTTCCCACCTCATCAGTCTTTTTCTTCCAACAGGAATCCTCCTGATAGCTAAAAATTTTCCAATAGGAGCAAGGGTTTTAACAGGCGGAGATCTCTGGAATCATTCTATTGCATGTATTTGAAACTGGTTCCCCTTAAAAGATGTCTGAAGCACTTCCAGATCAGGCAACTCCATTATTGATTTCTTTATATCAAGAATTAATTTGTACATCTTATTTGAATTCCTGATATGTAGTACAAGAGTCATACTGTGATAAAATTTGGAGAGGATGACAGCGATAGCTTCATCTAAGTTAATTCAATTGTAAGAAGCAGGGCCTGAGCTTTATGATAAACCTGCTTGGCAAACTCAATATGTTTTCCCACATCTTAGATTGATCTGCATGAAAGCCAGTATGAAGTTATAAAGAAATATATTACTTCAAACCCCTTGATAAGTGCATCCTTTATCTCCGCCAGCTGGCACACACTTTAAAATATGGCATCATGATTATTTCAGTCTTACTATACAGAAAGGCTTTAATATTCTGGCACTTTTGACAATCCTTAGCTTGAAAATCGCACCTTAATACATGAAGAGATAATACAGAATGATTTTTTGCCCAAGGTACATAATTTTCTCTAAAAGTGGGTTTGGTGTTCTAGCAGGTTAAGTGAGAAAATGGATAGCTGGAGAAGGAAATCATTTATTTTCAGTTATCTCCAGTGTTCCCCTTGTCAGTTTGAAAGATAGTCTTGTCATCTTGGTGGCGGAAGTCATCTATATCATCCTGGAGATTATAGTAACATTTAGTGACATGATCAAGTGAAGCTTTAGTATCTAGAAGTTGGCAGAGTTTTTAAATCTGACAGTTTGAACTGCTAATTAGGAGGAAAGCGTATCTTATTAAGCTTAATATTTGAATCTTAAAATTTATCCGCTCAAGTTAACAATTCAGTTGGGCCTTCTTGGATTGTTGAGTGGCAATCGGATATAAACAGGCTTCATTTACATGTGCAACTTGTTAGACAAGCAGATCAAGTTTAGATCCATATCAAACAGTCCCCTTTAATATTCATCTCTGTTCATGAAGCCACCTTTAGTAGTTGTTCCAGAGCCTTATCTGAGTTTTGTTGTTTTCCTCAGATTAGGGGCCAATAAACGTAGAGAACCTGGGGGCCTATGGGGACCTTCAGGTCCAGGGGACTCTTATACCCCTTCATGGCCACTAGGGTCAGTAGCGCCAGGAGGTCTTTTTAAAGATAGCTACCTGAACTGGCGGAATAGCGGTTTGTTCACTCAACTGCTGAATCTGAGCAGCTAAGGTGGCAATTCAGGAATCATCGATTTAGAAATTTCAGAGATTTAGTCACTAAGTTCAGAAAAAGTGCATTCCACTCTTTGGCCCAGATTTATAGCTGCATTCTTCATCCGCTGGGATAGTTCACATTGTAGATATAAGATAACTTTATTTTTCAAGTAATAAATTTTTTATTTTATTGATATCTAGGTGATTATCAAAAATGAGCTTACATTTTTCTCTACTTGAATTAGGCATCGCTTCATATAATTCAAGAAGTTAAGAATAGACTTTGCTGAGATAGCCCAATTTGCCATTGTATTCCAAGTTGATGCATCCTAAGCAACTGCATCTGATGGTGAATGTTGGATGAACGAATAGCCAGATATAGGTTTTCATTTGAGCCACCCCTGACTAATTGCTAGGAAAGTCAGGTGTGGAATATAGATGTTGCAGGCAGGGAGCAATTCATATGATGTAGCTATGGCTAGATCTCCTTCCAAAGGTTATTGTTTCAGCCAATAATGTCGTGACAGCGTTGTAGAATTCAGCAGCCTGGATACTAGTAAAGTGATTCATTAGAGGCTGAATTTTAAGAATCATTGTTGCGCTAAGCTCAATCTCTCAAGTGTGAGGAAGAGGCATATCTTCATTTTTTGTGAATAACTCATTTGCTCAAGCACTTATTCTCCTTAATTTATATGGGCTGTTGTCTGTGGATTTATTCATTAAAAAGATATGTTATCACCAAGTGTCTCAGAAGGGACGTTGCAGAAATAACTAGTTTTGAGTTTTACTCTAATTTGGAAGATTAGTTTTTAAAGGCTAAAAATTATTATTTGTAATAGCTTCAGCGGTATCTCAAAAATGACGTTTATTCACTAGGGCAGATCTCTTGGCAGAAAAGAGATCACCAAAGCAAATCTCTGCCAATTGAGCAGGCGAAAACTCTAATCAGAGCTAGGAAGTCTCTAGTAAAATTAGGCAGAATTAAGTTTAAAAACGAGGGTTTCTTTATTAATTAAAATATAAGTAAATTCATAGTTATGGTGGAAGGTTAAGATTAAGTAGATATACTTTGGCGGAAGCTCTGAATAAATTTAGGTAAGGAGATTTCCTGAAAGGTATGGCGGAAGGTGAAGGTTTTCACAGACATAATCTTTCTTAAATGAGGCAACAGATTCAGAAGATCTCTGAATGTAGGATTTTTCCAGATAAGTCAGAAGATGAAATGGAAGGAATTTGAGATTTCAACTAATCGTCAGAAGTCATTATCAATAATGATTTCTATAGTTACCAAAGCAGCTGAACTCCATTTTTGTGTTGCAAACTATTTTGCATTTAAATTTCACCTACATTAGCACAAATCCTATTATTTTTACAACATCTCAGTGGATTTTCCATTGTGTATCAAAGAGTCATATGGGAGATGTGGATAGACTTCAACTTTATCTCTTTCATCCCTGTTTGACATCATTGGCTGTTAGAGGTGATCATACTATTTTATAAGTTTGTTGGTCACAAAAGAGACATTTTCCCTAAACTTTTAGTTTTTTAATTCATTTTCTTTCATCCTAATGTATCACTAGAAATATACAAATCTGTGCAACTTAGGGTAAGTAATAAATTCTAGCTATCAAGCTTAACAAAAATCAATCAAGGATTTTATAGCCATAACTCTTTGAATGGGAATAAATTATCTTAACTAGTTTATAACTCAGAGTGAGGCTTCACCCATACTAGAGAGAATCCCAACAGACTTATAATCAAGTAAGGATAAGGTGCTCAAGAAGTAACATCTTTGTAGTTTCAACTTTATTAAAACTTGATTAGAAATTAAGAAAAATTCTGGATGCTAACCCAAATGTTTAGTAGTGTTAACACTTCTGGGACATATACTATTTTAAAAACAAGTATAGATAGTTCCTCATACCTTTATAGCCTTCTTCAGGCCCTTTTTTGGTTTATTTTATAGTATAATATTCATTGATCGTTAAATATGGTAAAGGCTACATGTTTTTTTGACTACAGCATCATTACTATCAGAACTAATCATTGTTTAAAAAATTCTTTGTTGCATTAGTATAAACTTTTTAGCTTATTTTTAAAAAAACCTACAAATGGGAGAATCAGAAGTTCTGAAAATTTTTTGTGTTGTTTGATGGCAATATGGCTTCCAACATATAATGGTAAGGCACTTTTTTATAGGAAGCGTTCATAAGGTGAGCTTTCTGCAAAAGGACCATATTACATTACAACATTGTAAACTAATAGAATTGTAACTTTTAAGTTTATATAAGTTTGAAATGTAGAAGCTATTTTTTATGGTGAAATAGTACTACTTAAATTTCAAGAAACCGCCAAGATTATAATAAAATATAGACTCACTACATGATTAAATATGTTAGTATATCAGGTATGTAGTAGATGATAGAACAATACATTCTTGAATGAGGAGAATTTAGAGATTTATTATTTATTTCTAGTTTAATGACCATTGTTTTTTATGCTTGCATTAGTCCACACTGGGCACTGTATCATGCTCTAAGCAAAACGTTTTCAGCATTTGATATTGAGTAACTGACTTATGAAGATTTACATTAGATAGCGTAAGGATAATAAGTGACTATTAAATCAGAAATAGAGACTCGTTTCTCTCATTATTACAATAATAAATTAAACAAGGTGATCATTCTATCTTAGTAGTTGGCAGGTCGCTAAGAAGTAAAATTGTCCCAAACATTTAGTTTAAGTTACTATGATTAATAGATCTATTTGGCAATTTAAAATTTAGAATGACAATTATTTTTAATTCTTATTACAAATGATGCTCAATAAAAGCATCTTTAAAATTCATTGTTTTGTGACGACTAAAGAAAATTTAAATTGAAGTCCCCAGGTTTGGATTCACCTATACTAGGGTGAATCCTGAAAAAACCTACTTCAAACCTCTATTGGGATTGGCAGTATTTTTGCTGGCGTTATATATTTTTTATTGTAAAAGTACTTCTGAGATAGGGATGGATGTGACAAACCAAGGCATTTGCATAGTTTTCATTTGGGAGAGAATAAAGGAATTTCAAAGCTTCTTTTTGTGGGTGGGTAAGTGGCAAGATTTAATTTAGTCAATTAATCATTATTGAGATTTTATATATTATCAGCTAATAGAGTACACTGCACTTAGTTAGATAAAATTGAGAAATCATTTTTCTCCACAGACAATAAATATCAAAAGCTGTTTAAGTAGATTACTATAAGTTATGATGGGTTGAGGCTGTTGTTGGTGTACCAAATCTAATCAATATAAGTTCTGACTTTTTCTCTTGGTTGAGCTTGAACATAAAGAGGAGGGAATTTAAAAGGTAAATAAGTTACACCTCTTAAGAACAGCAAGATTTATAAACAATAGGAATGGTGGACAGTGAGCAAGGACAGAAAGTATATTTTATAAAATCAATAAGATTTCAATCATACTAAAAGATTAAAAGGATTTTTTGGCTTAGGCTTGACCTTAGGAAATAAAGTTTGTATTCAGGTTTGCTTTGACTTCAGAAAAATTAAAAAGTGAATCTATCACACTGAAATGGAGACAATTAAAAATCATCTGGCTGTAGATTTAACTACGTTTAAGACCGTCAGGACTAAGATGCTTAGACCACATGTCCTTTTATTTTTAGGCCAAGAGACCCAAAATCCCTGTTTTCTGGATTATAAGGTGCTTGTTTTCTTTGGCCGGAAAGTCTTCACTCACGATATGTCTTTGAGTGGTAAATCCTAAATACTTTTTCATCCCATAAATAATTAAAGGCAGGTCAATTTAACTTAAAAATGGCAAAAAGAGAGCAAAGTTTATTGCTCAGAAACAGCACTATATGGGAGTTTTTCTAGGTCAATCTCCATGCATATCAAGCTAAGATCTATTATCATTTCCAATTGAGGATTCTGTGGCAGGTTGTTCATTTCTTGTAAAATACCTGATCTCCACTTAGATTAGGTTTAAATCCCAGTATTAGTGGGTTTGGGAGAGTAATATTTGACCGCATTAGTTGAGGATTGCCCCAAAATTGAGAGGGCTTGAAGTTAGTTGGGGATTATCCCCAAAATTTAGAGGGATGAAATTCGTTGGGGATTATTCTGATAATGGTTTTGATTATTTCAGCAGTTTATTCAAATCCCGTCATCTGACTCATGTAAATCTTTGATTTGGGTAGGAATCCTAACAAAGACTGAATCAGGAGCCTTTGTACTCTCAGCCTAACTTCATTTGATGTTTATTATGGAGTTAAAAAAAACATATAAGTTTATAAAGCTGGCAAGTTTGAGTAGCAAGGTGGTTCATGTAGGTGGAAAACTTAAGCTTGAACTTTTCATTCTGGGTACCAGCAAACATATACTCTATAAACATGAGAATGTTAAGAGGTTGACAAAACTCTGATTCTGTGGCTTTCTGGATTATAAATTGTTTTTAATAATAAGTATTTCTAAACTTTTTAGTGGAAGGCTTTATATTAACAGGTTGAAGAAAACTGTTAAAAATTAGAAGCAATAGTATTTGGTCGCTTCTCTTTATTGTTAAGTTGACTAAGCAGTTAATATAAGTACATCTCATCAGTAGTCTATAATGACAGCCAGGAAGTATTATTGATTTAGTAAGCCCATAACAGATTTATTGATCTCATCTTATAAAGGATTGCTGTAAGTTAAATTTTGGGTAAACAGTCCAGTGGAGAATTTTCACATCATCTCAACTTAGATGATATAGATGGGTTCTTTTAATTACAAAATCATATTAAAATCATAACCTGTTAGAAAAAGTTTATAGTCTTTATTATGTTTAAAGTAGCTGTTTGCAAAGGGCTATAATTTTTTATAGATCATTTAGTTTATATAGTCTGAGAAGCCATTTTAGAATTGCAGAGGTTCACATTAAGAAAAAATTGGTCATGGGACATTGGCTCGTTAGTCCTAAAAATCACAAAGCCTTGGAGGCCTTTGTCAATATGGTAATTTATTGCAGAGGCCTTTTTTTATTTTTTAGTACTAGATGGTATTGCAGAGGCCTTTAAAACAGCTGTTATTATTAATTATAGTGGCTTATTTTGTCTCAGTAAAAAAGCAATATGGTTAAATAAGCCTTCACTTTTACTGGTAACTGAACTATCATAATCTTGGTGGTCTTCAAATGAGGTTAAGCAATCTAGTCATGGAAACTGTAGATTGGCTGGTACAAGAAGATCTTCAGATGTTTGGAAGCTTTTTATAAAAGAATATAGTTTGGGCATGAGTATACAACGTCGTTACACTTATCCAACATACTAGCGATTGTAGTTAATATTTTAAGGCTTGGAAGAGGCAAAAAATTTCTTTCATTATAATTTTTTTTACAATCGCTCATTGTTATGGTTAAAACACATTAAATTGTTAATATTGCATTCTGGCATTATTTATCCAGCTTCTGAGTGTTAGTTTTTTTACCATTAGTGAGAAATTATGTTGAACAAACTAGAAACATGGAACAAAGACTCTGTTGGTAGAAATACAACATTATACCTTTAATATAACTGCTACACATAAAAAATGAAGGCAAAGTAATTAAAAAAATATGTTGGCTATTAAAGAATTACAGAGTCGCACTATCATGTTCAAAATCTGGCTTGGCACCTTACATTAATAAAAAACCTCATATCAGCTTTACCACATATGCTTTGGATATCATCACTTCTCTCCCATGGGTGATAATTATATTCACATCAAATTTTATTGACTCGCTGACGCAGTTATTTCTTTATTTGGTTTAAGGAACCTATAAGAGCTATTTGTTGTGGCGCTATGTATTTGTAAGACAATCATTCATATATAAGTGATTTCTTGCTCATGTGTCTGAAATATATGATTGTAAGGATATCTATTAATTGAGGCAAGCTGACCAGGGGACAGACATTACCAATATAGAGAAAGAAAATATTGACATGAAACCTGAGCAGGGTCAACTCCATCATAGAAAGTTTTTCCACCTCCAGATTAGGACTCAGATTTTCTGGTTACATCATGGGTAAGGTTTTTGTGTTATTAGACCTACTAATCTCCAATATCTTCATTAAGCTGGAACCCCAATAGATGTGTGAGGGTAGAAAATTGATCCCGCAACCTTCAGGTTGGTAGCCATACACCATATTAACTCGCCTTCCACCTCCCCTGTAAGGATATTTAGTTATTTAGAATAGATGCCATAGTGTACATTACAAAGATATAGTAGTCCTATATTCTTAAACAAATCATTATAATTCTAAAAAATTGAGCGAGTTTTTTGTTTTACAAAATTTTAATAATATGATATCTCACTATTAGGGCAGAAATCACTAACATATCTCACCACCTTGATGGCTATTGGATACCAGAATCTTGCCATTGTGGTGGTGATAGGCTAGCTCAGTATAACTAATTTTCAGTTAAGCTTATTGTTTGGATAACAATATTCTTACAATTTTCCTTTTTGCTGAGCAATAGAAAATTTAAATTTCTTCTAGGTTCTACTTTTTCATAGTTTAGGCCATAATGCGAGGTGGAACTTAAGGAGGGTTTTATACTTTAGTTAAATGGTGTTGGTTGCAGTAAGAGAGGTATATGCAATGCCATTGGATGAAGCATCAGAGAGAAGAAGTGAGCTTGGGTATATTATTCTAAACACTTATCTGTCATGAAAAAAATCTAAATTTCAGTAATAAAATTACAATATTATGTTACTTGAAATAGTGAAATTTTATACATACTTGCATCATATTTTTTCTTTGTTTTTGTTTTAGTCTGTTTCTCCACTAGCAAAGGAGTTCTAAGTGGGCACCATTGGCAGTGAGCCACACTACAAATCAAATTGATTTGTGTCCATTGAGAACGCCTCCTCAATTAGTTTAAAGGTGATTTTGTTGTTGTGACTTGGCTTCAACCCCATATCATGTTTTGGTACATTCTTCCCCTTGATATGCTAATAGTATAAACCATGGTGTTCTTTTTTAAAACTTGGGAATCAAATTTCCAAGTAGTTGTCATTATGGGATGTGGGTTTTTAGCATTTTACAACATTTCCATGTGGGTTACCCCATGTTGATGCACTATAATCAGAGACGGTGCACTTTTTGTTATTATGTACTTTGGTCAGTGAAACGTATGCACTGGTCTTTGACAAAGTTACATATGTTTCTTTTTCCATGTTAATGATAGCCCCAATTGTCATATGATGTCTACAATCAATAGGACTTACCATTAGTTGGGTAACAATATTGTGGGGATCTTTATGGTGGCTGAGCCAGATTAGAGGAGAAAAGATCTGTAAGCTCCATCAGAATTGGCTAGTTGGAGCTTGTGGTGCCATATACTCATTGTTTTTGACTTCCTTTGTTAAGAATAAACTGTCAGATATTTTAAGTATATACAATAATCAATGGAGCCCTATAACATTGATTGCAAAATAATTTATATTACCAAAGTATTATTGAAATTGGTGTACCCAGAGAAGCTTTAATCATCTGTTACATACAAGTCCATAAGGGCTCTTCAGGTCTAGGTAGTTCTTGAGGCCGTTCTGACCTGTGATATCCCTTCAACGTCTATATACTGGGAACCCCACCACCTCTTTAAGGGCGGTGCATTTGTAGGAAGGAGATGTTTGTCTAAGGGGTCTCTTTCTAATGACTTTTCCACTGAAGGCCTCCTAAATTGAAGCTTTCTTTAGTTTGCAAATGGAAATCTAAAGCATACTGGGCATTTAAGAGCACATTGTATTGTCTTTTGTCTATGATATATCAGAAGAACCTTGAAAGAGTGCTTCACTTCTGTATGAGGTGGTAAAGGCTGTATAGGAAAAAGGTATTGCTTCTGTAAGAGGTGGCATGTTCTGATGGTTAAGGAAGGTAAAATCATTTCATCTTTTGGCAGGCTTATAGGGTAGCTGCTTTAACTTTTGTTGTACACGAGTTGATACTATGTATGCATTGCTAGTGGCTATAAAAATGGTAAATCGTTTGGTGATTTAAAATTTGTCAGGGGAGATCCTGTTCCGTTGGTATACTACCAGTGTATTTAAGTTAATGGAATAAAGAGTATCTCCACTACTCTACCTTCTCTCTTCCCTAGTTGTTGACTGTTGGTAGCACCACATGCATTGTTTGCTTTTCAGGGTAGTCTCATGAATAGTGTTTTCTTTGGTCCAAAAAAGTATCAAATCACGTGGAAGCATCTCATCTTTAAGTATAAAAACTACTTTTATACTTGGGGATAATTATACATTACATAAAGTCTGATGGGTAGCTTGACATGGTATTAGGGGGAAGATTTTTACTAAACCTAGTTTATGACCAGATTGTAGCATCAAGTTCTTTGCCAATAGTGAGAGTTTGATTAAGTGTATATAGTTTTAGGATAGGTGCTACCGCGTTATAAAGTTCTTGGCATGGCTTTATGGATGAACTTATTGTGATGCCTGCATATTGTTCTGATAAAATCCTTATTCTTAATAACATATGGGCTTTCTATTGAGGATTTCAGCATACCAAGCGATAATTTTGTTGTATATCATCCAATGTGAGAAATTAACCTTTCTTTGCTCTATCTTCTCCATCTCCATAAAGAACTCCAGCACAGTATGCTTAGAATCTTGGTAGAAAGCTGAACCATTCTTTAAATAGCAGGTAACTTGGTTCACTCTTTCAATTTTGAGGGTAAATATTATGAGTTGGCTTTTCCCAGTCTGATGCTTTTACCATGGCGAACCTAAAGATCTCTAAGAATAGGCTTAGATTATCATAATAAGTCAAAGAAGGGTTTCAGCCAACATGCATCAGTTAGTCACCTATAGCTACATGGCTCTAGCCCAGTAAGCGACGCTTATGACATTGGACATTTTGATTAAATAAGAGGAAGGTTAGTAGACGTTGTGAAGCATCCTTGCTCTCACAATATAATCTCAGATCGCTTCAGTATATGACTATTGCCAAAGAGAATAGTTGTTTCAGGATGATAATCTAAATAGTTGTAAGCTTGTTTATAATTTAACTTATTTAGAAAGAATCATAATCTGGTAGAATCTTATCACAGTCTTACTTAGTTGAGCATATCATACGTTGGCGTTTATGTTGGTCTTTAGATTGACAGCCCAAAGATAATTATGTAGCTAGTTTAGTACTCATCCTTGGCTTGAATATTTTCATCATTAAGTAAAAGATTAAAAATCCAAAAAAAGGTAATAAACAAATGTATAGTCTAGAAGGAAAAACTTAAGCTTCATTTGACAGGAAAGATGAGTTTTTATCATTTTAATATCTTAAAAAACGCTTGATGGATAAATCTATAAATTTCATTGATATAATTAAGTTCTTAGTAAATTTTTTTAAAAATATTAGCAGAATAAATTAGATATAAATAAAAATTTAATGTTGGAGATGATAACATGATTAGAATTTTTTTGTTTTTCAGGTACTAATATGGCAAAAAAGTTGAGTCTGCGTCAATGCTGGATGAGGGTTTTCCCCATTGTCCCATAAAAATTACCACTGAAGGAAAGCAGACTTCCTCAAATATTATAAGAATGCTCATGACTAAATCCTGATTGTTGTGGCAGTGGCTAAAAAACTAAATCCAAGATCACCTGCACCAAAACTTCCACATTAATCAAGCTTCCTAAAGTCATTTTCAGGCATAGCAAGAAATTACAAATTTACTTTGGTGCTATTGATGTGGTGCACGGTGTCTTCCCAGCCCCTCTTGGGTGATTTAAAGCCCCACATGGCGAATGCTTCCACCCACTTTCTTTCTGCCTGAGCTTGCAACTTGATTTATGCTGACAAAGCCAAGAAAGAACACCCTTATCCCATCTCCCCCTCCAACATGATCAGCTATCAGTTCGCCATTAACAGCCTAGTTGGTTTGTTTTGTTTGTTTTATGCCATTTTTGCTTATTTGAGCATTTCAGCCTATTTACTTTTTTATTTTTTTCTATGTATAAGTCCTTTCACTGATTTTATTACTCAAATAGACAGATAAGTCCAAAAGGATTTTCTTGATATCTCTGATTTTATATAGTTTGATGTTATTGATTAAGTAATTTCAAATCAAATTCTGTCTGGGGCTTATGACTATAGAGTAAAATTGTACCTCTCTTTAGTATGTTTCTCATTATGGACTTCAGTATAACTCTTTTTAAAATCATAAGTGATTAACTATAATTTACATTCTTATAGTATTATTTTTAAAATCTTCAAAAAATTACTGTCATTATTTTTAGTAGATTAACCTTAAGCTAATTGTTGTTTTGATATATTATTAAGCCATCTGAATTATCCTGTTATTAATGATCGTTTTAGCTAATTTATGAATTTCTAGTGCTAAAAATTTAATAGATAATATTCATAAAAATACATCTAAAAATTACTAGTTGTAATTTTTTATTTTAATTTACATAAGTACTATATAGTCTCTTGCTGCGCCATCTTCTTGAATCAAATCTATATCAGAACAAGATTAATTTTTAAGAGAAATAAAATTATAAAAGTTGCTTTTGTTTTACTTTCAAAAGTAATAATTATTATTCTTATATCTTTTTGTGATAGTATCATAAGATCCTGGAGCATCATATGCAAATAATTACAGTAGTGATTCCTACAGGGGGCCACTGATTCAATTAATACTTCACTATCTAAATTACCAGGACCACAGCGAATTTTTTTAACCATGGCATTATCCTTCTCAAAACTCCTTTAAAAATCAACTCTAATCTATAAAATGTCGCCTTACTGAGCTTAAAAGATGCTCATCAATGAGCTTGACAAGCTTTGTGGGGATTTTCATAGCTATGGACAGTTTTATGGATTGACTACCTCTATAAATCCCCAGAACTTCTAACCACTTTACATAACAAAACCGCAGAGTACCTTGAGAATAAAACCTTAACATCCTGTTTGCATTAAAGCAGCAGCGACTTGTTTAACAAAAAGCAATTTATTTATACTCAGCTAAATGAATTTACGGGTTGGCTATGTAATATGAAAGTTAAGTTAAGGACTAAGAAAATCCTTTGTTGAAGCGCTAAAAAAATTAATAACAATCAAAATAACTTGCAGAAATGTGATGCAACCATAGAAAATATATTAAAAATGTACTTTCTAAAGGGCTAATCAGGACTTACTACAGCAAAGAACATGGCCCACCACTAACAATAAGTTTAAGGTTACTAATACATTCCTTCATGAAGACCCATATACTCATTGTGGTGCCGCGCACTTGGTGATATATTTACATAAAGCTTTTAAGTGACAATTATCAATAAAGTGGTACCTTTACTCACATCTTGCTTGTTAATAGTGTGTGGGTCACTGGAGACAATCTATTTTTTGTTCACAAAATGCGTTGTCAAGCCATTTGGAAATTTTTTCTTCACTGTGAAAGAACCTTTACCATTTATAAGGCTTATTAAATATGTTAACGGTAAAATAACCTTGATGTGAATTCTAATAAAGTTACTAATCTAATCTCAACTTCTAAGTGAATCTTGAATAGTCAACCTTTCTGACTTTGGCGTTATTATCATCAAAGTAAGACATACAACAGAAAATAGAAACTGTGAGAACATTGAAGTCTATTTACTAAAATATAAAAATGTTTTATATAGGAAAATGGGGAATCTGGTTTTAGCTAATAAGACTTATGAGTGCATAAATTCAAAGTTGAAATCAATAGTTGGATTGTGAGCTTGATCCAGCTTCAAGTTTTAACAATTAAAAGCTAAATAAGGTTAGCTTGCCCCTTGTGGCGCTACTTGGGAAAGCCCATAAAAATGGTTAAATAGCTAACAACAGAAGCTAGAGGTACAGTTGTCAAGTACTGTAGTGGCCTGAAAGGGGTTGTCAGACAATTAAAAGTCAATTTAATTAATAAAATTGATTTGGAGGTCAATGAGGATATTATTGGCCAAAAGACCTTGGGAAATTCTTGGTGAAAACCTCAGATTGGGGTGATCATTCAACTTAACTCATCAGCCAAATACCTTGATTCTACATCATTAGATTGCATCAAACATGTGACAAAATCAGGGGAGTCAGTACAAGTTTCCTCCCCTTCTAACCTCTAGTTTACTAAAACAACTAAGCGGAGACCACTTCCTTTTATAGGCTTGGAAGGGGTCCCACAAGATGCAATTAATTTCTCAACTGATGATTGGGTCAAAAAATTAAATCCTTACTTAGTTGATTTTTCCTACCTGCCATCAACCCTCCACTGGCTGTTCCATTCAAGTGAGGCAAGTCTCAAGAGCTCTAATGGTTCGACACTCAATATCTATAATTCAGCTATTCCTAGCCTATTCTGAATTTGTGCCTCTATCACTTTGGGCCTCGATATGTTTATATAATAAGCCTCAGTATATTGAGTGGGGTCACTTTTTACCCATCCCATGATTGATATAATAAAATCATATAAAACCCATTTTTTATTATTATTACAGTTTATTAAATTAATATGTGTCTACAATTCCCCTGAAAAACTCTTCTGGCTGTAGAGAATAACCTTTCTCCTGCAAGAAATTGTTGATTAAAGCAGGTGCAAACGCACCAGCGAGCATATCAAAAAGCCTAAATTCCAAAAAGTGATGATTACTACAGTAAAGCCTGTACACCACAAATTTTCTTGAGGAAAATGGAGGCTGTTGGGGGATTAAACCTTCTAGCCTCTCCTCCGCCACAGAATTGAGGATAAATGCTTTAAACAGCAGCTAGCTAGTTCTCTATCCCAACTTAAAACAGTCGAACAGCACTCCACTTCAGTCATTTCAAGAACCTCCTTCATTGACAAGTTTACCCCAGACAAGGGTAGAATTTCCTCGTTCCTCTTCATTTATGAATTGCTATGAAAGGCATTACTGACCATCACAAAATTAAGTATATCTTTCCCTGTTTAAGTCAAAAGGCGATAGATATAGAGGTTCCATACATGGACACCTTTAATACCTGGAAAGAGGTTTAAGATATTCCTAGGAATGAATTCAGCTCATCTCAGAGTTTAAAGAAAACAAGCCGTCATGCATCATATCCTGAAGGAGGAAGAGACAGTTGGTTCACTTTTTTATTGGTTTTGCATTAAAGCTCAGCCCCTTCTACTACAAAAACGCTACCTCTTTATGACGCCAGTGCTGACATTTTATGTGGGTTTTCTCGCCCTTTACTAGCAAGGCATATTATCTAGATTAAACGGAATTTCTGGAGCATACGTGATGCTAAGGAGGCTTTATTGGAGGTTGCAGATCTTTATGACGCTGGAATTCCCCAAAGAGTGGAGTTGAACATACAAGCCATAACCATTTAGGATCTACCTGATGAAGCCTGGCAGAAGGAGTTTACACCAAAGCCCCTGGCCTCTCCTGTGCTTGTTACCACCCCAAAGCCTGCGCCATTAAGACGACTTAAAATAGACTCCTCTCCACCACATGATGTTGGAAAAAACTACATCATTAGTGATAGGTTTAGGTTCTCACGAGTCAGTTGCACCTTTTGTCTAACCTGTGCAGTCAGTTGAGATCTTACCTCATCCACTCTCGCCCCTAAGGGTCTCATCACTGTGTCTCCATCCTCACATCCTTCCAAGCCACAGTCCATAACTGCTATGGCCTCTTCTCTGGATGCGCGCATACTGAAACCTTCTCACCAAGAGCAGATGAAAGTCGCTGAAGATCTGCCAGTTTCGTCAAAGGTCAAAAGGTAAGTGAACCCCAAGAGGACAACACCTGTGATCTGGAGATACCTGTCTACCACTCCCTTTCTATTGGAAACTATTAGATGCATAGAGAACCCCTCTGATGACGTATATGAAGGGGATTATGTAGATGTTGGCCATAATGCACTAGGAGCCCTAAGTGAATTAAAAATACCAGAATGATCGAACCCTGAAAGAGTTGACATGGCCACAATACCCTTAGAACCTATCTCACTCAAGTGCTAGGGCGTTTTGGGGTCACTGATACTGCCAGTGATGTTGAGCATGTCATTGCCACACTAATTTGATCTACTCAGCAGATTTACAAGCTAAAATTCATTAAAAATAAATACCCTGACACTACTAATAGGCTTGCGTCCACTTTCTGTATTAAGAAAGTTCTATCTATCTCCTCATCTTGGGGGACCCTAATCAAGGTGGAGTTCGTCATCAATGGGGTATGGGTCCTAGCTATCCTTTACACCGGCTCTCCATTGAACGTTATTTCTTAAAAACTAGAGAATAATCAAGATGGCCCCTGACTTGGAATATACCCAAGAGTTTGGTACTGCTGGTTTTAACAACGCTTGCGCCATTGGGGAGTACTCCACATCCTATTTGGGAAGCTTATCCTGTCAGCCAAGCGGTGGCTTTTGCTAGTACCACTTGTGACCTGCTTCTGGGACTCAATTTATGCTTGAGTATGATGGGATCATTAACTTGAAGCAGGGCTATCTATCCCGGCTTTATTTCGAAGTTCCCTTGGTGGTAACAATGTGATCAATAAAAAAGAGTACACTTGCATAATTGAGTATCTTTTCTCCGATTTACCTTTGAATTATACTACAGCGGGGTGGAATACAAAGAAGTTACCTAAATTTGTGTTCGCGCTATAGGGTATCTCCTTTTATGCGGCAGAGGAGATAGTAGGTAAAGCAGGTGTACAGAAGGTGTTTAACACCAAGATCTTCTTACAGATCCTCCACAACTGCCTTCTGCACATCACAAGTATTGATGGGATAAGCCCTTTAGAGCCTCAAGTGTTGCCAGATTTATTAGACCCAGCTTACCAACGACCTATAGATATCCTGCTAGGGAATCTTACCAAGAAGGACATGGTGGTAAAGAAGTATCAGGAGATTGGGATAGAACTACTGATCCCTATTAAAAACATCCATCAAGTCCATTTCATTGGTCTAAGTTAGACATGGGCTTACCTGCAAATAAATTGTTATACACCTTTCCTTAAGTTCAAATTTCTTATGATTACCCCTATGATTTTGATTAGGCCCACGCTTTAATGGAATCCTACAGCGACATCTTCTCTAATTCCAATACTAACTATGGCCACATGGAGAGTTGAGGCCATACCATCAATATGGTGATGCCTATACTATCTGATCTAAGCCCTAATGAATATAAACAGTAAAGGAACTCCATATGAGGATGGAGCTTAATAGTTATTTGAAGCGGAGCTGCTGGTGCCTTTCGAACCCTTAGTAATCTCCTCTCTTGCTTGAAAAGAAGAAGAATGGAGATCATTGGGTAGTTATGGACTACCGCAAACTTTTAACCTCACCAAAAAGGATTTTTTTACCTTATCTCTCAAATTGACAATGCTATAGCTAAACAACAGATTTAAGGTCTTCTCCGCCATGGACCTGCTAGTGGATACTGGCAGATGTACCTTTCTCCATAAGACCAGGAGAAAAGTGCGCTTATCTGCAATGAGGGCCTAGTTTTACCAACCCAGTAACCTCAGAGGCTGTACAACGCGCCTGCCACTTTCCAGCGGGTCATGGATCACATTCTGCGGGATCTTAAGTTGAGTTATGCGATCATTTGTCTTAATGACATCACAGATATCTCTAAAATCTTCAATGAGCATCTTGCGCATCTGAAGGAAGCCTTTCAACGTTTGTGGGCATCCAACATAAAGCTGAAGTCATCTAAATGTTCATTTTTTTAGAAGAAATTGGATTTTCTGGGACACGACATATCACAAGATGGGATCCAACCTCTCCATGATAAATTTTGAAGCTTTAGCCAAAATGCCTTCTCCAAATACCATACACAATATCCAGGTGTCCCTGGGCATGATGAGGTACTATCACCAATTTAAACCAAGCTCTCCCAGCTCAGTGAGCTACATTTACGCCTGTTGACAAAAACTCTCCGTTCCATTAGGGAAAGGAACATTAGGCTGCATTTGAAACGCTAAGAAATTGCTGCAGTAACGACCCATCCTACGCCACCTCAACTATGATATACCCTTAATATTTTCTAATGATGCCTCTGACTATGCTGTTGGAGATATTTTCGCTCAATTGGATTATTATGGGGTTGACCTTCCCGTTTCATACTTCAACAAGATGTTTTCTAAGGTGAAACGCAACTATTGCGTCACTAAGAAGAAGTGTCTTGCCATATCGCTTGCTGTCAAATATTACTGCCTTTTCCTATATGAAACCTCCTTTAGAGTGATTTACTAACCACACATCTTTGAAGTGGTTACAGAATGTAAAAGATCCCACTTGGCGGTTGGCACGCTGGGCTTTAAAGCTTCAACACTATGATATGTCCATTGACCACTGAGCTGGGACGCATCATATGATTTTTAATGGATTGACCCAGCTGCCAGTTCTTCACTTAGACTATTTTAAAGCAAAGAGGCTACATGACCTCATAATGCTCCCTGACTCTTGGGCGGATGAAGATGAATACGTTCAGAAGATGCTAGATTAACACTCTTATAACACTAAGGCTGAAATGGGATGCTATAAAAAGTAGAGGCGAACTGGTTGCCCTACCTCCAACCATCTGAGCGAGTAATTTTCATTATGGAGTCTCACGCTATTCTAGAGCATATTGGAGTGCGGAAAACCTGAGTGGATGAAAGAACAGCTACTGGGAGGTTTTTATGGAGACCATTATCAAAGTCCTAGTTGCCTGTCTGACATGTAAGAAGCAATCCAGCTTCTAACCAGGTAACAATAATAACCTACCACTCCTCAACAGCCCTTCCACACAACAACCCTAGATGTGGTCAGCCCTCTACCCAAATTACGGGTGAGAATTAATATGTATCGGATGGGATTGACCACTTTATCAAGTGTGTCGAAGCTGTGGTTCTTCCAGCTCCTATGGCCAAATCCACTGCAACTTTCCTCCTTTGGTACATCTTCACTCATCATGGTTGCCCTCAGGTTCTTCTCTATGTCAATGGGAAAAACTTCATCCATAGAGTGGTCAAGTTTTTAACCACATTTATTGAACCCAGCAACTCTTCTCGGCCCCTTACAACCCTTTTTACCAATGGTATTGATGAAAGAGCTAATGGATACTTGTTCTATAACTTAAATATAATGGCTGTTTCAGACTCTTTTCGCTTGGATATATATCTGCCCGGTGCCCTCAAGGCCTACCATATTAGTTATCACCAATCCTTAAGATGTCTCCATTCTATGTTTTGTATGGCTGAAAACCTGATTTCTGCTTAACTAGCCAAAGATGTTTTCTCATCTAAAAATAATGATCCAGATCAAGCCATGAAGATGTTGGCGCAGCACATCATCCAGTTACAGTCTGAGGCAATGACAATTTATTAAAACTGTCACTAAAGAGGATTAAGCTGCTAATTATCTCTATCCACCTCTCCCTTCCTTCCAAGTGACATACTTGGTACTCTACTAACACAACCATAACAACCCTAAAAGTGAAAGCTTGGGTCCATCTGGGTAGGGCATTTCTATATTACCTATAAGCGAGGAATGAGTACTTCATTAAATCCATTGCTTCTGGAGTTACCATTAACTGATTTCATGTACGGTTATTGCGGCCTTATTCTTCCCTACCACTTTTAAAGGGGTGATGTCATACAATTACAAGTCCTATTTTTTAATAAGGGTAATTCAGAGGTCAACTAGGATAGTATTAGACAAAGGACCCTGGCCAATTCTTGGTGGAACCCTCAAATTTGGGTAATCCTTCTACTTACCCTCCTTACCAAATACTTAGCTTCTTTACATCAGGTTGCACTAAACATTAAAAATCAGGAGAGTCTGTCCATAATTTCTTTTCTTCTCACCTCTATCTTACTACAAACACCTAAGCGGAGACCATACTTTTATAGTCTTGGATGGGGCCCCACATGGTACAAGTAAAATTCCGCTTAATGATTGGGTCAAATATTAAATCCTTGCCTCACAGATTTGTCCTACCTGCTGTCAACCCTCCATTGGCCGTTCCATTCAAGAAAGGCGAGTCTCAAGAGTTCCAATAGGTCAAAACCCAATATTAAATAATTCAGCTATTCCAAGCCTAATCCAAATTCATTCCAGCATCACTTCAGGCCTTAATAAGTTTGAATACTAAGCCTCAATATTTTTGAGAGGTCACTATTCTACCTAGACCGCGGTTAATGTAGATAGATTATAAAAACACCCATTTTTTTACTAATATTACTGCTCCTTTATATTAAAAAAAGTCTACAAATCTCCTGAGAAAAATTTCCGGCAGTTGAATATAATCTTTCTCCTGAGAAAGTATTGTTTAAATACAGGTGCAAAGGTGCACCGCAGCATATTAAAAAGCCTGAATTCCATCAGAGGTGGGGTGTGGTAGTGATGACTGTGCCAACATGTTCTCATGGGCGTCTAACACTCCTGATGGGAGAATATGAGCAGTAAGGGAGATTAAGAGTTGGGCAATGAAGCCTGTCACAATGCTTACCCATGAGCTGGGGTTGCATAAGTGTGGACCATAGGATAAGGGAAGGGCAATCCTGGTTGAATGAACTTCAGTGCACCTGTCCACAATAAATGTCGTGATATGCCTGGTCGCCTGATGATCAGCTAGCTGATAATTAGCCAGCATGAGATGCCTAATGGCGAACGTGATCATGCAAGAAATAACGTTTGATAAAAAAGGACTCCAAGACTTTCTGGACAAAAAGGGACTGGAGAGCACAACTCCACTAAAAAAGCAGGTGACAGGGGAAGGGGCTTCAGCTCCTCCTCCCTCAAGGGGCTTACTCTGAGGGGCTTAGTGTCTTGTCTCATGTAAGGGAGATGAGAGGCATATCACTTGTCCTGGCTGAGTACAAATGGTCTGCTCAGCACCAAATAGGGCTGATAAATGTCAGTTAGGGGTAGTGTGAGACACCATCATTTGCGTCAGGTCCACACCTGGTGGTGCTCAGATTTGGCAGCCCTAGTGTAGTGAGGGGAAGTATTTAAGCTTCCATCCTTCAAATTTGCCTGCCTAAGGAATCCTTTGGAAACTAAAAAATTTCAAAGGATTTTCAGAATCCATTTCCCTAATTTTATTAGATTTTTTTGGCTTCAATCACTAAGTATATTGTAAAGCTCATCGTTTAAACATTGACACTTTTTGTTGTTCTGATGCTTCAAAAGCACCATTAGAGACCTGTGGCTCTTTTGATGCCTTTGTTCATTCTTCAGTTATTAATTATTTATTCAATCTAGTAATATTTAAAGACGCCAATGTGCAAATGGGAAAACATTATAAGATGAAAATTGGTAATCTGACCATCATTGAGAGTAAGAAAGTGAGCTCAGTTCTTATTGGCAACTAGTAAAGCTTTCTTTCCAGTAAGCGTCACTTTTGTAAATGTGTGATTAAGTAGAACAGCCAATTAAATTTGTCTTTATTGGACCAACTATCAAGGAATGAGTCAGCGTCCAAATCAACTAACAAAACGCTCCTTCTCAGCTGCACTGATGGGAGTAGCTTGTCCAGGAGTCTTAGCTTCTCCACTTCAACCTTAACGCCAAAAAGGGATCATATATCCCATCTACTGACTATGTGAAATTGGTCCAAGACGTTCACATGACAGGCAATATCAGCCATGCATTGCCTGAATCCTCTTGTGAGTTTGGCGTGCACATCACCTTTGGCATAGAAAAGCCCCTAAAGTTATTTATTCAAGGCAAGCTGACCAGGGGACAGAAATTACCATAGCTAAAACTAGACTAAAAAACTAACGTAACTACTTAGTTCAAACAAAACGCCCTAATAAACGGATTGAGTGAAACGCTTCAAAAACTGACCAACCAGGTTGGCAGTGGAAGCCGCTTATCCCTCCAAGGCGGGAGGGTTGGGGGCTCATCTTTGGCAGCCTCTTTTGAAGAAGCTTCTTCCTCCAATAGTAGAGTGCATGTCACAGCTGACAGTAATGGCGTTGGGGCATCTGCGGTATGTGGTTTGATATCACTGATGGTTGGAATTTCATGGAAATTTCCGGCTAGATAAATGGCACTGAGATATTTGGTTAAAGCTTTTCCAGATTTTATGAGGGTATCTGTGAGTTAACAAACGTGGCAATGTTGGTTCGGGTTATTTTTGCTTTTGGATTCTGTGCAATAGTTGCCACGTTCTGGATAGCATCATTTGCTTTTTTTATAGCTGGTTCACCATGATTTTACTTTTTGAGTTAAGGTTGAGGGGATAACAGGAGGTGGAATACCTCCTTTGAGCACTGCTACTGATTTAGAGACAGCTTTACGCAGGGGACAACAATCTGGTGTTGCAGCTGCTTTAATTGCAAGCTAATGATCACTGCAAAACGATTCAGAGTTTGGCTGTGGGGTATAAAGTTGAGGGGGTTATCTGGCGTCCCATTCTGCATTAACAAACCGCTTGATTTGCAGAGAGGGTTCTTCAATGAACTTACCTGATTTGTCAATTTCATCCAATAATTCCCATGGGTTTTGATTGAATTAGATTGGGGAATCATTGTACGGTTGAGGTTTGGTCAATTCATTTGAGGAAGCATAGGATCAAAACTGGGATCCAATCTGATTCTTGATTGGAGGAATTATTTATGGCATTGGGGTGAGGAGGAGGCTGATTGGTGGCTGCAGGTGCAGCTTCAGTAACAGGCTTTGGGGGTGGGGGAGGTAGGATTGTTCCCCATACCAGAAATTGTACAGGGTTGGCAGTGGAATGGAGGTCAGCAGATGAGTCGTCCAATCTGCCAGAAGTGGTTGAGGAGGGGCACTTGCATTTCAAGTGGTCTAACTCGAAACATGACAGACAGATTGTCCGCTCGCCCTCAACGCAGGCCCGAAATGGATGGTTGGGCGCTGAGGGAATAACGGTGTGTGGCAGAATTGACACCGCGATTTAATTAAATTCAGGGCTGATTGTGGCATATGCCTAAAGCCCAGCGAGTTGTGTGGCCCCATTTGGGACCACAAATTGTAAGATGGGGTTGGAGCCATAGGCTGCCAAACCATTCATCAGTTCCTGATGGAGCACTTCAGGGGGGAGGTTGGTGGGCAAGCCAGCAAACTGAGCCACCAAAGTGGTGTCCGCTGGGAGCTGAGTCCGAGTTATGGGGAGAGGGGTGCCCTGGAATACCAGGGGCACAGTTGCTGCAGTGGCAGCGTCAGCTTCGTAGGTGAATCCAAGGTTGAAATACCCCTTGTAGGGGCTGAAATCAATAAAACCGGCGGGCGTCATCACTTCCTGTGCCATTTTGATAATGGCTTGGTCATGGTATGGGAATAGATTCCCATATTCGACCCTTAGGCCATAGCTCAGGTTGCTCTGGGGGAGCACTAGGGGGCAGCGAGGTACCACTTGGGTATGAGCAAGGTGGGCGTCTAGGTCCTTGGGTGGAACAAATTGTCCCATAGGGTTGGAATGACTGGGTGAACCAGTCCTAGTGCCTTTTCCTACTGGATGGAAAATGTCAGGGGGAGTTTTGCTGCTGCCCCACACTGGAGCAGCTGGTGGAGAATCTGAGGACATCGGAGCAAAAATACTATAGGTGAATTTGATTTTTTTTATTAATTTGTGTAATTTTGCTCAGAAAGTTACGCCAAGCAGGAAAAATTTAAGAAGCTAAAGCCCCTAAAGTTAGTAGCAATAACTTAAGTGAGCGCTAATAGCTTCCACAAAGCAGTTAGCATCCCCTTCAACTCAACACTGGGACTCTGTATTTGGGACATCAAAATTCTAATAAGACAGATAGGGCGTCCACTCAGCCATTTTTGTAACTATTACTAAGCTTCATCAGGGTAAAGAGCCAGAACGAGTAACAACCAACATACCCATGGCAAGCACCCTTTTCTGGGATGATAAAAACATATTTGTGATATTGGAAAACCTTCCACCAAAATACACTAAGATTTCCTGAGAAACTATCTCGTGGAAGGACTAAGCACTTATTGAACAATAATACAATTTGAGCTGGAGAAACACTGTTTTCTCTCACATAGTACAACAGAAAAGGATGTGGCCATGATACACCCTGGGATAAACACCGAGTGATTTACTGCAATCCCCAGAAGGCCTTCATTATCCAACCTAATGGCAACCAGTCACGCCCATTTAATGTGTGTTAGGAAAAGTGACCTCCCATATGCTCCAGTTGCAACAAAGTAGTACACAAGAACAACGCCTGCCCTGAAATATGGGAAGGCCGCCAACAAATGTAGATGGAGGCACAAGTCAAGCCCTAGATTCAGTGATACTTTAAAGTCTATTTAGTGGGGAGCTCTGGCAAGAATTGAGGTTGTTAAGCCCATAATACATGAAGAACGCAAGGAGTCTCTAAAAGCTAGGTGAGCTGCTGAAAGAGAAGAGAAAATCCGCGAGAAAGAGGAAAAGGAAATAGCAGCCAGGGAGGAAGCCAGGCTTAATCAAGAGCAGTAACAGAGACAGCTGGCGGGTATGGCCTCCACCTGAAACCCCAATAAACCAAACTTGAGCCCAAGCATACCATCAGCCTATGGAGGACAAATTATTCACCCACATACAGAATGGTTCGATGAATGGCTCAGCGGACAAATCAACTTTAGTTAGACATCCAAATAAATTTAAACGTTAAAATGATATGGCAATGAAAATCCTATTGATATGACTTGATCTATTAGGTGAAAAGGCCTCCAGAATGGAAACCAATGGATCCACTAGCCCCATCCATCTATAAGCCCCATTGACCAGTAGCAGACTGGCCGCCCAAAGTGCCAATAGCCTAGCCAAAGCCAGGATGGCGCTGGTCAGACATAGTGGTCGTGATGGGCCCAATAATGATAGGAACTTTTTTAAAATCAAAGGTCCCTCATCCATTAAGTAACTGAATAATTACGTGGGCTCCTGCTAATGCCATTAGCAGATTTATTTGTCCTCCACGAAATCAAATGCTTGCTGGGAAGGAGGAAGAATGGTCCAGAAGCTTCCATAATAACTAATTATTGTGAACTAGCTACTTTCGTTTTGAAATAGAGTACAAGCTAATCTCAAAGTTATTCATCATGAATCGAATTGAAAGTAGAGTACTCTCCTTACCCTTCAGTTAGAAAGTGAAATCACATTATGCCGCATAAAGCTAAGCACCCGTTAAGGCAAGTAATAGAGTCCTATATCTAGAGAAACTAAGCCGCTTAAAATCTATTAATAAATACCATCTACCTATGGGATTTCAACTACTGGCTGGACGGTTCACTGGACATATGGCCAGTTTTAAATGACCTACCAACTGGATCAAACCAACTATTGAAGTTTATGATCCTAAAAGCCTTATTTATGCTAAACCACCGTATAATAACTACTTCCAGAAACTAACACCCCCATACAATGTATTAGGTCACTTAATAAGTACAACGTGGACAGACTTGATACTCATAACAGTCATGATTGAACCACAGGTTAAAGCATTCATAACCAACGACATCCACCTCTCATACCATCTACTAGTATAAGTTTAGTGTCTAATCTCAGAGCAGACCACCAACTCTAACGCTAATTTTGAAATTCCTAAGCATGTAAACATGGTATAAGTTAAAACACAATGGTGCAATTCACAGGAAGCTTTTCCCTATATTCTGACTCAAACTCCATTTGGCAACAATGGCAAACCTTCAAGGATAGTCCTCAAGGCCCTAGAACACGCAGCTGACAGTTGCACAAGAAAGGAGCTCGCGGAACTGTACAAAGAAAAGCGCATCCTTGAACAACTAGAACGCTACCCGCCAATAAGTGGCTATAGCCTGCAATGGGCTAGAATTGGGTCAAATCCACCTTATTCTTTAAGAAGCACAAACAGCTTCACATACACATGGAAGCGCTTCAGGAAAGGTCAATATGTGCAACTAAAGGAGACCTTACATCTAATTTTTTACCTCAGGCATATAAAGCTAGGGCAAAGAAATCATCACAACAGATTTATGTACAAAGGATGGACAGACAACTGATTACCCACTACTGGTATAACCCTCACGAAAGAATACTAATCTGAGCTCTACAGGGCAAAACATATGAGCAAGGGGCAAAGGTACTTTATTGATGTTATCCCTTGCTCACAGCTGCCATATAGAAGACTTGATTGACCTAGTCATAGAGGTTGGATTTTCACAGGCCATGCGGAGCCTCCCTTCCAATAGTTCTACGGGTCCTGATGGGATGCCCTATGAGTACTACAAAACATAAAATTTGAATCATTAAAAAAGTTAATGCTCACCCTCTTTTAAACTTGGCATGAAGGAGGGTAATTTGATATAGGTGACGCAGAAGCCAACACCATAGTATTGCACAAAAAACGGGAATACATAGATTTTAACACCTGGAGACCAATTTCCTTGATTAACACAGATATGAAGATAATGGGTAAGATCATAGCCAGACGAATGGTAGCATAAGCTTTACTCTTATCTGCCTTACAACATTATGGCTTTATCCCAGGTAAAAAACATATGGGACAATTATATATCAAGTCACTAATACACTAGGGGTGCATTAAGGGCATGCTATGTTCCTCAACCTTGCTAAGGTCTATGAAAGGGTTGACTGGGACTACCTTGCAGCAGTCCTCTTAAGACAAGGTATCCCAAAAATATGATCAGTTGAATAAGAACAACCAATATGAGGCATCAATTTCAGTACTAGGGTCCGCCTTTATGTCTTCACCAGTTTTTTGAATGAGGGCTTTGACGGGGTGATCCACTTAGCCCTGTATTATACAAAATTTCTATTGATCCTCTTCTCCGCTGAATATAAAGCTCAAAAGAAAGGATTCAAATTCAGGGACAACCACCATAATAAACAATTGCACAGGCAGATGATTGTGTAGTAGGTTTATCTTTTTTAGCGGATGCAACAAAGGCGGATAAAATATATCAATGTATGAGCAAGAATCCCAACCAATTCTTTAAAAAACAAGTCAAAGGCTTGGATCTAACTGGCTTAAAGCACCCTAAACTTGGACAAACGAACAAAGAGAAAGGTGATAAGCAACAGTGTGGTCATAGAAAACAGGCAAACTTTGTACAGAGTCCTTTCATCATGCCCCACCCAAAAATCCAAATTAAGCATATTGGTATTCCCATCACCAATAAGGGAATGGCAGTACATGTTATGGAAGATGAACTGCTGGTAGACATCAGGAAAACAGCAGTAGGATGGAGACATAGGAAGACTTCTCTAGTGGGAAAGTGACACCTAGCAAATAAATTGCTACTATAAAAGATCTGTATCCACCATATGCTATAGCATTAGCAAAGTTTTTTAAAAACTAAACTTAATTTTAAAGTTTGACTATGTAATATTAGTTCACCATCTGCAAAAGTCTCAACTCTAATTGGCTCATCAGGTGACGGGTGAATGGGTCTCATTGTCCCTGAGCACAAGGCAGCAGCACCACTCATGAAATGGATGAAAGCAGCAGCCGCACAGGAAGACACCTCCCCCCAATATGGGAATCTGCTGCTAAAACACAAAAAGCCGTAAAACTGGCCCAAAAAACTCCAGTTGCAGTTAACATTTTAGGAAGATACCTGGGCTTATGCACAGGTTTGGCTGGTCCTTATGATGCCGCGCCTGAGGTCAAGTCAATGCTCCACTACCTGATAATACTTGGCATCACAACAAAACTTGGTTATGATGATAACAAACGTCCAAAGAAAGCTGGAGTATAATAATGAAATTTAATTGGAAAAGTGAACCTCAGAGCGGTGAACATGCACAGGATTGAACCCCCCAAAAATCTCAGCGTTGGTATTCTGGGGGATTTCGCATAGACCTAAACTATACAAAATGGTATGGAAAGCCTCCTATGAACCCCTAATCCATTTAAAAATATCCTCGCTCCACTGGGGTATTGTGAAGCGCCATTTCTGGACAGGAAAGCGATCCATTGCCTTTTACATGATATGTCCCACATGTCAAGAGATAGATAACCACTGGCACTGGTACTTCAAATGCCACAATGCCAACCTTGTCTGGGAAGTAGCGGTGCTAAAATCTCATCTCTGTGAAACCCTGTACCCAAGATAATACCTGAAGACTGGCTTTTTCAACAAGATCTTCATGTATGGATCATGACTGGAAAGATGTTATATTTTATTTAACCGAGGTAAGCTGACCAGGGGACAGACATTACCGAATATATGTGAAACTATGAGAATAACTAAGAAATATAAAATTGGGCACCCCAGGGTACTCAAGTTACCCCTGTTGCCAACGGGACTTCCAGGTATGGGGGGTTGGTGCACTATTCCGAGGGGGTTTCCCCTGCTATGGAGCAGGTGTGAAGGAAAGGGTCTGTGTGGAGGAACCAGAGTGGGAACCATGTTTCTATGAGCGCTTTTTGTCTTGGTCTCATATATCCATAGAGCCAGGCTTGGAAGTGCTCTAGTAAGTGGACATAGGATCTGTTAATAATCCCATAAATGGTTGGGACCGTGCCCTTGAACGCATCTAATGCAATTGTGTGTATTGTCCACATTGCAATGAGTATTATTAGGGAGCGGAGTGTAGATGGTATTGGTGGCTCGATCTGGAGCGCAAAGATACTCTTTGATATCGAGAATTCCTGTTCACTTTGAATCTTGAGCAGGCGTGCGACTTCCTGCCATATAACTTTGGTTGGGGGGCATGTTTCTAGGCGGTGATGTAGGGATCCCTCGCCTCCACATACTGCACATGTTTTGTGGAGGGAGTTGGAGCGGTCCGCCGTCCTATAGGTCCTTCTCAAACAGCGCCAGGCGTTTGCTCTTATCCTTGGTTGTAGAAGTGGGTGGTGTGTCTTTTCCACATTGCTTTCTGTGTGGTTAAATTATAGGGAATGTTAAGCATATCTAGGTATTCTATCCTAGCTATGCTTGGGGTTGTTGCGAGCATATCCCTCTGGGGGTGGTTTTCTGGGTTTCTTAATTTGAATTGGGGGCTGGGTCATCCCCTTCCCTGTATAGTACCCATGCTCTCTATGGTCCATCCCATATGGCGGATAGTTTGGAGGATATGTTTGAAATGAGGGGATGTTCCATGTGGACCCGTTGCAGTAGGGTGCTTGGCAAGGTATGAAAGTAGTCTGGGTGGACTATGTGGGTTGGTTAATTTGAGCGCCTGTGCAAAGTTAGTCCTTGCTGCTCTGGACCAATGTTGTTGCGGGAGGTCTGGAGCAAGGATTTCCTTTATCCAGGTACCTAGGATGTGATTGGCATGGCTCTCAAAATCTATTAGTCCCATGCCTCCGCTTGAGCGTGGGCCAAATAGTGTTTCCATCCGTATAGGAGAGTGAGAGCCAGGCCACAGCCAGCCCTGGATAGGCGCGCGAATTGAGGTTATAAAGGTAGGTGAGAAGGCTATCGCATGGGCCTGGTACTACAGTATTGGGAGGATGAGCGAGTTAAAAACTGTAACTCTTCCTGTTAATCCTGGGGTTCTTCCCTTGAGGGAGGCGACGCGTTTGGATACCCCGTTGTAACAGGTTACTTTCCATTGTCTCATTAGCATATCCCCCTGATTCTAGCCAGATTCCAAGGTGTCAGACAGGAGTGGTGGTGGGAGGTGTTACAAAGGGTAATATAATTGGGATTTTTTCTTCAAGTGTTGGTGTGAGGTTCTGATGTTGTGGCCCAATTGTTTGTGTATTTGCCTAAGAGGATGATTTCTGTCTTCCTTTTGTTGAGCGATGCATTGCTCACCTTGGAGTATTCCTCTAGAGTGTGTTCCAGCTGTCAGGCATCTTCATTGTTTGCTATACCTGCTACGCAGTCATCTGCAAAGGCCAGTATCTTAACTGTTGGTTGTCCTTGTGCGGTTATCCCCATGAGACGTGAGTCAGTTACTCGGAGAAGTGGGTCAAAGCTGAAATTGTATAGCAGTGGGCTGAGGGGATCCCCTTGTTTGAGCCCTCTGTGTGGTTTAATCTTGTTTGTTAGGAATCCAGGGCCGCATACAGCCATGGTTGCAGATTCTGTTAGGAGCATCGCCCATTTTATGAATCTTGGTGGGAGTTTGAAGGCATGTAGACATTCTTTTAGGTATGGCCAGCTAACACGGTCATATGCCTTTTCCTGATCCAAGAAGACCAGGGCACCAGTTGCTTTGGATTGGCAAATATTTGCAACAGGGTGAATGTTGTTCCATATTGAACGCCCTGGTATAAACCCAAACTGGTTGGGTGATAGGACGTCAGATGCAATTGCGCCTAATCTTGCTGCTAGAATTTTTGTTAGAATTTTTGTGTCAGTGTTGGAGAGTGCAATTGGGCGCCAGTTGACCAGGTCCAACTTGTCACCCTTTTATACAAGGTTATAACGTAGGATTCATGGCCTCCTGGTAATAGGCGTGTTTCCAACAAACTCTGGTTCATTGATGCCAATAGGAGGGGGGCGATTTGTTGAAAATATTTTTTGTAAAATTCGTAGGGTATCCCATCAGGCCCTGGGCATTTCCTACGTGGTGCACCAGCGAATTGTTTTTCCAAAGCTCCTCCCGTGAAAAAAGGGATAGTATATTGTAATTTGGTGGTGTACTTTGTATCTTGGCAGTTTGAATAAATTCTTTAATTTTTTGTGGATCTGTTGGCATATCGCGATATAATTCGGTGTAATAGGGTGTACTTCCTCCTTGACCTCCTCAGGGTCAGTTGCCACAGTGCCGTTGGTCTTGCGGACCTGTGTGCACATGGGCTGGTTTCTGCGGGAGTGGAATTGGCGGAAAAAGTATGTTGAACAGGTTTCGCCTTCCTTTATGAACTTACCTTTGTTCAATACTTTGATTATGTGTTGGTGTTCAAAGATGAGATTGTTAAGTCACTCAGAAATTTCTGCCCATTTGCGTCCCCAATTAGGGATATAGCCAGATCTCAGAGTATTTATTTCCAGGTGGTCTAGTTCTGCCAAGGTACGCTTGATTGTGGCTGTGTCCGCGGTGTACTTGTGTGATGCAATATGTCAGATTTTGTTGATTAAATCTTTTTTGAAATTTTCCCATGTTCTGATGGGATCTGAAGTGAATGGGGCTGTGAATTCTGGGTTTGTAGCCTTGTTTTCAACCCAGTCAGATATCTCAGGCAATCTTGTATTTTCTGGGTGAAGCTTTCTCCAAGGCGACACCTGTGTGTGGGATTGGGTTGGTGCTAACTGCACCTTAACTAATCGGTGATCAGAAAAATTGATCTTTTTTGTTGTAAATTTGGAGATTCTTGAGTGGTGGGATTGTGGGATGAGGATGTGGTCAATATGACTCATTGATATGAGCAGTCCCTCACGTATGTTGGGTCTTATCATATGGGGAAGGATTGGTGAATTGGGAGGAAGAGCATCCTGTAAGCCAAGAGATGTATTCATTGTGCGATATTCAATGTGTCCAGGTGGGTATCCCCTGGGATTAGGCCATCGATCTGTATTGGGGTTATCCCAGCAGTTGAAATCGCCTAAAATGATGATATCTGGTGGGAGGGTGAGGGTAGAAATTTTTTAAAAAAAATTTTTCTCTCAGTTGCAGTGCACAGTGCATAGATACATGCTAACGAAATTATTTCATCTTGGCATGTGATTGTTGCTACCAGGACTTGACCGTGCAAGTGTGATGATGAATTTGCAATTTTAAATTTTTTGTTGTTTTGGACTATCACCCCACAGTGAGATGTCCATACTGATTGTGATGGTGCAACCCTGGTTGACCAGGATTCTTCTTCCCCTTGTAGGCAGTGGGTTTCTTTGATGGCCAAGATGTCTACAAGAGGTTTTCGCAGGAATGCCAGCTTTTTGGATTGGGACGTATGAGCCCTGGCTCCCATGATATTTAACGTCCCTATTGACACTGAGGTGCCCATGGCGCCTCAGGAGCAGTTGGGAGGACCCTCTGGTCCTATCCCACCGCGGCTCATTTTGGCCATGCTCCACGTCTGTACTCCAACTCTTTCACTGCCATTGTTGGTTCCCTTGATCTGACCCAATGATTCAAGGGAATTGCAGTTTTTTGCATTTGCATCAACTTTTCCTGCACAGGTCTCATGTTAAATTTGATGCGGGTTGTTGATTGGATTTTATATTTTTGAGGTTCAACTTTGTTGCATCGTGCACCGCATTTTCACCCAAATTGTGGTTACATTGTTCCTCAGTATATGCATGACTGATGACGCTTTGTGGTTCAGTCTGGTTACTGTGAAAATTTTCGACCTGGGAATATTGTTCTGATTGGTTGGTTTGGTTAATATCTGAAATATCCTCCTGAATTTGTCCGTGGTTAATGGCAGATTCCGCGTGTGCCGCTGCTTCAGCCGCTGCTCTCTTGTGTGCTTTTTGTGCTGCTTTACGCTGTTTACTTGTAACTGGATCCACGATGGAGTATAGTCCATCTTCACCCCAGCGGAATGGGTGATGGCCATCTTTCATTTTGGCGAAGTTTTCATTATCTTCGTCCATAGCTTCTTCACAAAAATCATTTTCCATTAAGCCCTCTTTTACAGGGCATGCATGTTCCTTGTGGCCCAGTGAGCCACAGTGGTTGCAAATAGGTGGTGCGCGTTCTGGTGCAACTTGGAATGCAGCCAACTGGCCCCCATCTGCAAAGTGAAATTCTGCTGTGCGGGGAATTCTGGATAAATCCTCTTCCACTTCTGGGAAGGGGTTGATTACAGCGATAGCTTTGCCTGTGCACAGGTTGGGCATTAAGCGAAATCGCTGTAATTCAAGTTGTTGGATTTCTCTGTAGGCCACAAGACCTTTGTGGAGCTCCTCCTCAATTACCTTACGAGGAAGGTTGGTGGGGAGCGAGTCAAAGGAGATGAACAAAGTTTTTGCTTTGTTCCATCTGGTGCGCGCGGTGCACACAATTTTTTTGTCCTCAGGGAGGGCAATTTCCACGCAGATATTTGCTGCGGCATTGGCTTCATCAGCTGTTTCAAAACCAATATTGGTCCAGCCACATCCCATGTTGTTGGTGGCTACATACACCGCGTGAGGGAAAAGTGAGGGCTGTGCCTCACACGTTTTCTCCCACAGGGTTGGTGACTCATCCCCAAGGAAGAGTCTGATCCTGTGTTCCACCTTTGACAAAGGTTGGTTGAATTGAATGTACATGTATTGCGCGTGCTTTACAGTAGATACCATAAACCCAGATGGTGTCTGAGTTTGCGATTTCTTTGCAGATTGGGTTCCTGGTCCCCCTCCAGGGCGTTTCTTGCCCTTAGTTGCACCATTAAGTGCACCGCTTGCAGCGACGCTCACCCATGTTGTATTATTTTTGTTATTAAAGTCGCCCATCTTTCCTGTATGTGATTATCCAAATTTGCTGTTCAAATCAATTTTATAGTAACTAAAGTGATTGTTACGAGAAAGAAAAGCGTAAGATGTTATATTTATGCTTGCAATGTGGTTAATCCACAGCAAACAGATCGCCAAGATAAACGCACCAACCTAAGATGTCCCACACAGAGCTTTGAACAACTTCAATATAAACATAAAAAACACTTTAGTACTGGCTGTTTGGTTAGCCATACCAGCCAAGCAACGCAAGAGGGTGTTGGCATTGGACCATGCACACATTCTAGAGATCTCTGCGGTGAACCAAACATGCTTATGGAACTCCAAACACCCCAAAACGCTAGTTTTCGAGAAACAATGAATCCTGAGGCAAAATTGGGTGCTAATGCTGCAAACCTACCCTTTAATTCTAAACTTTTGCCCACTCCTCTCCTTGAGTGTGTCATCTCAGGTTACACACTCCCAAATAAATTAAAAAATAAAATTTTTAAAATTTAGTAAATCATATGTGATATAGTATTTATTGTGATAAGTCCTCTAGTCATTTTTTGTACTTATTGTTGCAAACAAGTAGGGTTAAGTTAAAAATTGTTGGTTTGCAACTCTTCTCATGAGTACCAAATGTTACACTACTGGGTTCTTCACTGATTGATAGCTCCCAACTTGTTAACTACACAGGTTCTATATATGCACATTTTGTGTTGTCTAATAGTAGTTGATATTTAATTGATAATAGTATGACGACTATTATTTGTAGTTGAATAAATAAACCCCAAATGGTCCAACGTTAGACCTTCACTTCTCCACGAAATACTGTTGATGTTGACTGTAAGACTTCTTCCCTTATCCGCTTAACTTGATCCACTCTCAGATCCATAAGTAAATGGCCTTTCTTCTCGTGACACGGAGTCTACAGTGTTTCCCTTCTAAATTTAGTTTCTCTTCTAAGGATCCTAGATCCTTACTCTTTGTATGACAAAAGAGGCCTCTTTATTGTACACAACAATAATTGCCTGAAGATTTTTAGAGATTAAAACAATTATTGATCTCTAACTAGATATTAACTTGATGTTAATGTTCTTTATTAATATGAATTATCAGGGAATTTATAGAGGGAATTTGGCGCCCAACCCTCATTTGGCGCCTCAGCCATGAAATCACAGCCGTTGTCATTGAACTTATTTTTGATTTCTCACCAGTGATGGTCTAATCCATCTGGTTAGAGTTTCTCTGTTGGACATCCTTGAGACCTAAAACGGATAGAGTCAGAAACCATTACCTAACAATTCCCACTTGATCCCAGCGAACCAACTATATTTGGTGAGTGACATGCTTAGGTAATGAGACCTTTTACCCATTATGGTAGGTCATGAACCAACTGGTCAATTTGCTAGTTGCAGGCAGCTTCACTCGCCTCACGACTGCTCATTAATTTCCCAATCATTCATTGATGAAACCTGACTTATCCCAATTGATACACCTGATAGTTAGTAAATGATCAACTATCAGATGCCCCATAATGTCAGCAACTCTGCCCAATGAGATTTTAAGCATTCACCCAGATCAATATATGAAAGATCTGAACCTAGCGAATCACCTAAATTACCTGAACTTTATTAACCCAAAATTGGGGTCAACTGATACCAATTCACTCATCATTGGGAATTATCCCCTAGCGAACAAAAGGTAATCTAGGAGGCTGAAAAGGCGGGCAAAAATTTCCAACAGGTGATAGCATGAATTTATACTCTCAAGGGGAAGATAGTGAAATTTAATTATAAAATCCCAGCATAATGCTACAGCGGCAAGCTCAAGCAGAAGTGCCATATGGGAAATAGGGATTGTAGGGACTCTTGTTTAGGTCAAGGTGCTGTAGTTTACTCAAAGTGGACAGGATTGGGGTATGGGCTTTAGTGAGATAAGATTGAAGGTTGAATAGGACCTATACCTTTTGTTATATCATAAGTAGTATAAAATTAGATTCCATTATATATTTTTTTATAATATTAATATGGTTTTAATTTATGCTTTTGTTTATATGGCTAACAGAATTAATGGCAAATTTTCAGGCTCTGATCAATTAATCACGATAATACTATATGTTTTATCTTGATCTACCAGTAAAGGGAGCAAATTTCTAAAAGTAGAATTTATGCGTCACAAAAAAGTTTTACATATCTAATATAGAGTTACATTGTTATTACATATATCAGAACCCTAATTGAGAGAAGGGAAAATATTGAATTAGGCTTTAAAGATTCTTATTGTTGGGCATATTATTTTTTAAAATAAAACAAGGGGATAGAGCCATTGGGATGGACAAGGCTTACTAGATAACCTCAATTATACACCTCTAATACATAAAAGCTTGATTTATAATTATAAGAAAGACCTTCAATTTATTTTTAGCCTTAAAACTATATTTTTATTGGGTGGCATCACATCTCAGAAGCCCATAGTTATCAACAATCATGATTTTCCATCTTCCCAGGGCTCTATGGAGAATAAGATGACTCACCCCTGTCAATTACAGTCTTCCTCAGTTTTCAAGGAAATCCTTTGATTTCTTTAACCCTTTTAATATAATAATTTTTTTCCTTTGGCTTTTTACTTTTTGGGTTGACAGCCTGTAAAGGTTTCATTGCTGATAATACGTCATATGGTATGGTGTTCAACTCTAACCTTATTTGACTCTTCCTCCTATGAATTTTGTACTCAACGATGTCCCCTCTAAGATCTTGTCTGAAGGGTACAATGGTATCGGACGCGCGCGCGCGAGCGACGACGCGCGCGCGCGCGCGCGCGCGCGCGCGCGCGCGCGCGCGCGCGCGACGCGCGCGCGCCTTACACGCGCGCGCGCGCGGGGGCGCGCGCGCGCGCGCGCGCGCGCCCAGGCGCGCGCGCGCGCGCGCGCGCGAGCACAGCGCGCGCGCGCGCGCGCGCGCGCGCGCGCGCGCGCGCGCGCGCGCGCGCGCGCGCGCGCGCGCGCGCGCGCGCGCGCGCGCGCGGGGCGCGCGCGCGCGCACAACGCTGATCAAGTGGTCTGAAAGATAAAATTTTAAATCTTTCTGGGCTATACAGTAGAGATTTAAATGACTCTTGGCTAGATAAAGTTCAGTATTCTTTAAGAGTGATGAGTTAGATCCTTAGCTAGATATAGGTGAGAGGTTTCACAAGAGATAGTTGATTATTTATAAAAAAAATTGGCTCAGAGATCACACAACAGTGAACTTTACAAAGAGTTCCTCAAATTAAGGTAGAAGTATAGAAGTTTTTTATTCAAATGAGTAACACAACATAAAATAACTAAGAAAAATAAATGTTATACTAAGGGATATTATGAACGTCTGGAGCATACCCTGTTGGAACTAATAACAGATTAGATATTCTACACAGACTTTTTACATGTTTAAGTGAAGTAGCCAACATATAAAAGGTATTCATAAGATAGAGCAAAATTAAGGGATCTGGTGAGATAAGGCTGAAATTGGGTCTCATGACCTATAGCAAAGGATAATACCTAGAAAGTGAGACCACCTTAACTTATTTGGTATTAGATCAATTTGAAGGAGATTTAAAGTTTTCTAAATAGAAATTAAGCATTAAAAGTAATTTTTGTTGGTACTAGATAGACTATATAATAATATGTTGGGTTTTATCCTGACAAAACATAAATTGTTAAAATTTTATTTGTAAAACTCTTTCTTGATCCATTCACTTTTGTCAAATTGTAGTTTGAAATTTATTAAAAACATCTCCACTCAACATCACCATATTTAAATTTCCTATGTCAATGCGTTCAACGCCTACTGCCCCAATGTGGGGCTGTAGTGCACCACCTCCTAGTGTTTTTTGGCCATTGCCAAAATGTGCTCATTCTGGATCGGCTATCCCTCCAAATTCTTCAATCTGCCTTGTCACACCTAAGGAATTAGCCTTACATCTCTCCTAAACCCAGACAGTGCCATGCTGACCTTTGTGCTACCCCAGAGTAACATGTAATTCAGCCTTCAGGTTTAATATGGTAAGTTGTTCCCCTATTCAGATAAAGCCATTATCAAATTAGCCAGGCTGTTATGCAGCATGCAGGATTCATTGACTTCCGCCCCTTCAAGGGGTATTTTGATCTTATCTTCTCAAGTGAAGCTGATGCTTCAGTAGCAGCTACCATCCCCCTGGTGTTCCAGGACACCCCCTCCCAGCTACTCATACCCAGTTTCCCACTGATACCACTCTTGTGGTTCAGTTTGCAGGCCTCCTTACCCATCTGCCACCAGAAATTTTATTGAATGAAATGATGCTGGATTATTGGAATATGATTCTAATCCCATAATAAAATTCATGGTTCCAATGGAGCCACTCACCTTGCAGACCCCCACGCCCACATGACTATTCATCCAATATTAACAGAAATAGCCCTCTCAATCCCTCCTTGCACCATTATACCTCTTCCCTAAACCATCCTTTTTGGGCTCAAGTGGAAGAAGGGCGCACCATTTTTCCCTACCTGTTTTAAACTGGACCATTTGAAATGGCACTGCCCCTCCATCTCTCAAGCTGTGGCATGCACACCTGACTCTATTCATGATGACCCCATAGCCAATACAATACCATTTTTTAATGGGGCACTATCTCTTCCCCCTTTCCCCCAATGTGGTAGCCACAGCAACCACTGTATCAACAACCCAAAAATTACCTCAATGAACCTCTTCTCCTGAATCCACCAATCAGGATCATAATGGTTAAAGTAAGTTCCAAACCATCCTCCCAATCAAATACAACAAATAACCCATATGCAAACAATTTAATCAAATTTAATAAAAATTTATGGGATTATTTGGTTGAGGTTGATGAATCAGGTGAGCTTATCCCTGAATCTTAATGGTCTGGGCCCCCTCCGTTCAAAATGTACCTCAATAATGTTTATGTGGCCCAATCTTTAAAGCGCAATTATGCGCCTTGCCCTGATGCCACCACATTCAAAAGTGACCACCAACCAGCTGAAGAAGCAGTTGCCTCCCCAAATGTCGCCCAACCTATAAAGCCATTTCAAAATTATTTGCAGTACTGGCTATGGCCTTTCACCTCCTATCCTACCTAGTATCATGCTTCCAAAACAGAAAAAAGACCATCTCCAATACTATCAGGCGGCAAATTCAGCAGTTCAAAAAGTTTCAGCAGTTGCAAAGTTTGGCCCAAAGACCCGCATTACCCGCAACAACCTTGCAACCATAGCCTCCCTACTTAAAGTACGCCTTTGGGCGGAAAAAGCTCTTACAGACTATATTTTCACCCTCCTCATTGCGCACATTGAATTGCAAGCACCCATTTGTTATCTTGACCCCTCATTTCCATGATGCTCCAACACCATTGCTATCAGCTTTGTGCCGCTACTTGTCCACAACAGATGAGGAAGAAGAGCCTCCCAATCCTCCTCCACCCACTGCCATGGATGGATAATGGTTTCTGCTTTCAACTTGGTTGGTGTGTTTTGTTTGAATTTTGCATCATTCAGGTGGATACGTCCATCTCGTTTTGAATTTATTTTATTTTAATTCTAAGATTTAGATTGTTTGAGCAGTGCTAATGTACATCCTCTGGTCGGCTTGCCTTGGTTAAATAAAAATAAAAGTATAATTCTAAGTATAAGTCAAGTTGAATAAAGTAATAATTACATTTGGGATTTAAAATTAAGGTTTCACTCACACTAGGTCATGGCCTGGAAAAAAATTCCAAAAACCGTATATGTACTGTGTTGACCATGATCCCTTGGGTAACATCAACGTTTGAATATTCTGGTCCTTGTTTATGTAGACCTTATTAGGTCTTAAAACAGAAAGTGAAAGCTTATTAAGTTTTTCTTTGTCTATGAGTATATAAGTTTTCTCTTTTTTGGGAGATATACAGACATGGCTGGTCAATTTTAGATTGCTCCTGTTGGCTCTTAGTAATGCTGTGAACTAAGTCATCCATGGATAATTATTGTAATTAAATAATTCCATTTTCCTGAGCTCTTAAAATCTATTTTGTAGTTTTCAGGTGTGATAAAAATAGAATATGTTGTAGCTTAGTTAGTATAGTAGGTTTCCTACCATAATATGCATCAAATGGTACATTTTCTTACTGAATGGCAAATAAATTATATGAAAGCAGGAAAAATATTAAAGATATATACTACATAATAGGTAGGTAGAGGTCATATTGCTCATTATCAAAATGAATGTACCATTAATCTTCTTGACAGACTCCTTGGTGGATAGTTTATTGGGGGCTGAGAAGGTTTGTCTTGTAGTGAATAAAGGATATAATACTCATACCACCTAATAAGTGACCGTTAATTCATTTTTAAACAGTAGTACCCTTAGACTACATGTTGCATGAAAATTTGTCAATACAGGAATAATGTGTTAGCTTGGAAAGGCTGTTGGTAATGATACAGCCTTGATCCACTTGGTTAGTTGATCCAAAGCTAAGATTATATCAATGACTAAGTATTTATGTTGCTTTGGCCTGATAACAAAATACCACATTTGGAAGGGGACCAAAGTAGCAATCAATTAATTTTGGAACCCTGGGCTGGGGCTTTCAAGGTATCACCATGGGACACCTTTATCCAATACATCCTAAATGGAATCTAAAATAAAAAAATACTGTGATTTCAGCCATTAATAAATTCACCATACCGCACCATGTACTATAACAGCGTGACCTTTAAATTACTTATGTCCAATTGGAGGGTGGCAGATTCTGGTGTTTGACCTGAAAATAAACCCTTTGACAACCAACAAATCTGATGATTATCCTCCAAATACTCAAACCAATACTCTAACTCCCAACTCAAGCTGTCATGATTAAATGACATGATGGTGGGCACTGACCCCAAGGATAATTCTGGGCGACAGGAGGCCCTGAAGGTGAAGCTTCAGGCCCTCCCTGACCTCAAAAACACATTAGACCAACGCTGGGTAAAGGCCAAATATGCCAGATTGGTACTAGTGAGGTGCAGAACGCCCAGCCCCTTGCATCGGCCCAGGTGTTAAAACGAATGGTTTATTTAATTAATGATAATAATAAATTCAGTTTATTGAGGAATGGGGGTTTGAAACCCATTCCATCTATGAAACTACGCATTCAGGTTGGATACAACTTCAATTGATTACTTGAGTGAAGTCAGTTTCATTGTATTCTACCAATTTGTATGGTAGTGTTTGTCTATTTTTAATTGGTGTTTGAGACCGCTTCAGCAGACCCCAAATTTTCCTGACAAAGTTTAAATTTGTTTTCCATGACCAACATTTCTTGTTGGTCAACTTACCCAATAAACTTTCCCCATTTTTCTATTATGTTATTTTGGACGATACTGTGCATGGACCCCTTTGAGGAGGTCTTGCACTATATTAACCATTCCATTTTGAATATGATTAGTTTATCGCCTTGTGCACCGTTGGGTTTCCCAGGTTCCCTCCAACCTGAGAAGCTTACCCCTTCTTCCCTTGTGCACCACATCACTTTTGGTTGGTTATTTGTTATAAGGATTGCACTTCTCTTAAGTTATTATTGCTCCAGCACCCTCTGCTGGGCTCTAGTACCTTTTGTACTAACGGCTAGTTCCCTTGCGTTGGCCCTGTGCACTAAAATTACCACGCTGTGAACATGAGAGTTAGACACTCTCCTTACAAAAGCCCATTGTAGTTACCAGGCTCAGGCTGATTATCCCCAACATCAATTTGATCAACTATAACAAAATTTTTGGGCTTAATCCACTCATGCATTATGGCCAATTATCACTACATCAAAACTCTGCAATTTGTCGCAATTATCAAAGGATTGTCCAACACTTCGCTTAAGAAAGTGTTTGGGATTGACATGAAGATAACGTCTAAAAGTCCCAAGGACTGAAAGACAATTTAACGTAATCATCTTTCTGCCCTAGGGCAAAATTCATATGTTAATTCACATAATCAGCATGATAGCACTTCCACACATGGATTTCCCAAATGGGAGTACCAAGTGCTATAGAGAGAGGCCTGCTGAGATCCTGATTGGGGTAAATCATCTACTTCGATCAATGCAGGATTTCACAGAAGATGTATTTCATCAGCAGTATGATGAACTAAAATCAAGAAGATCCTAGAACAATTTTGCATTTTAATATTGCAATATTTATCCCTTAAATCCTCCTATTTTTGAGAGTCTTTTGCCATCAATAAACTTAGCAATAAGTCCCAGTTGTATCAGTTCAAGGGCAAAAATGAAGTGAAAGATAATTTGTTTAATTTTTATGCTCAAATGTGGCCAGAAGATGCCCTAGAGGTATTAATACTGGCGCCTGGCCTAAAAACTAATTATCAAATAAATACCATCTAATAAAAGATATATTTATTATATCTCTTTCCTGGTCTTTTTCTGAATCCTAACTTTGGAGAAGTGTCAACAAGCTGGAAGCTCCAAATCCACAGCTTGTATATCTACCTGCCTCGGAAGAAGTTCCCAAATATGAGGGGAAAATATGCCTGAAATTGACCAGAAGAGTCAGGGCCATTTTTTTAACCTAGTGAGTTTCCAAAAGGTTTGAATACTATAAGCCACATGCAAAATTGAGGAACATACAACAAAACCTCGTCCCAATTATGCGTGCAGGATTATAATTATCAAGCGAGAAATCATTGGAATTTCACAGAGGGCAAGACATATGTTATCTACTTCTTTTGTACTAGTTTGTATAACATATCATTGTATATTTGCATGTTGATTACCTTTTGCTTATGGTTGTTTATTTTCTTTAAAATCTCAGTGGTCCACAAATTAGATCATCAAAGGAAAGTATAAAAGTGGTCCTTCTCAACAATTAGCACTGTTAAGATTGGTGATCTTGAGAGGCCCTCAGCGTTCTAATGCACTGACAATGACAATGAATAAAAATGAGAAGTCATTAATTTATAGATGTATTACTCAACAGGCAATAGTTAATCAGGCTTTGCAGCTTCTCTAGAATGCAAAGGGAAGCGTGATCAGTTAACATGGTAGAGTGACTCTCAAATAGAAGGGGCTAAAATGCTTGTTGGCAAGGATTACAGCTAGACACCTAATCTTGATAAGACTATAATTTAATTTATTTAGATTGCACCCTAGATTTATTATTTGGGTATGTTTTTAATTTTCATTGTGTTGAGCCAGGATTATACAAACTCCTCCATTTTTATGCATTGTCAAACAGAAAAAAGATATATCAAACATGTAATAATAGTATGAGGTATTTGATATGGCTAGCTATAATGCATCAAAGGATTGTTGTTGTGCTAACTCCCATCAAAAAGAGCATAACCTTTTGTAACAAATGTATCAATGGTTAGCAAATTAGAAAACTGGAATAAACTTGAGGTAGTACCCCAACAATCCCAAGAAAACCTGAATTTTTCTCAGGCTTCTTTGTGAGGCATCTATTATATTGCTATGTCCTTACCTTGGAGTAGAAAATCCCCAATTTGGTCACTTTATGTCCTAGAATTCCAACTCACGTTGGAAAAATACACATTTAATGGGTTTTTTGTTACCATCTTGTAATCAATCAAAATTTTGGTATATGAGGAAAAGTGAGGATTTAATCTCTGAGAAATTTATGTAATATTATATAATATAACATCATATAGGGCATCTTTATTTGGTCAAGTATTTCATCCATGGCTTGTCAGAAAGTAGCAAGGTCGTTTTACAGTCTCTGCGGTTATTATGTGGGTATACTTAATCCCTCTTTAGCTAATGGCGCATATTTGGCTTAATTTTTGGAAACCACATCTATCTACTTGTATCCTCTGGCCATATTCATCAGCAAAAGAACTGCAAACTGGCTAGCATTCAGAGATAAATTTTGCTATGAGGTAGCAAGTAAATTTCTTTCATGGTGAAAGAGTTTTAGTTATTATAATACCTTACTAATCTATCCATTCATTCTTTTCTTTACCATGAGCAAAGCCAAGGCCCACGGCCATTGTGAAGGTTTAAAAGGCTAGCGTCAAGGTTCTGCTTCTAATTCTACTGCTAACTAAGCTTCTTCCACCTAGCTTTCCATTAGGGTTTAAAAATACAAGTAAGGAGACTCCAGTGTTTAAATAATGTGTCACCCAATAATTTGTAAAGTTGTATTGCCAATAAGAAAGATTCTGGGAAATTCAGCTGGTAAATTCTCATTCACCTCACATTGGGCGGCAATAAGATTAGTTCCATTGTTGGTTTGTAGGGGCTATAATAAGATGATTGTCCAAGAAAAAATTTTGTTAGGTACAAAACTTGTTAAATTTTTATTTGAGGTGGGCTGACCTGGGGACAATACCGCGCTTTATTTAAGGTATTGAAGAAATGGGAAAGGAGGATAAGACCCTGAAAACCTCCACGCACAGCGTATGATAGGCCAGGAACTCCATGAAACGCCTTTGCTATTTTTTATTTAGGTTTGGGGCATGGTGTGCAAAACCAAACAGTCATAATTGTCCCCTACTCAAAGTTAGTCCACTGGGATCAAACTCGTTTAGGCAATGGTAGAGGGTCCATATTCTATTACTGAAGTATCCTCCCCCAGTACCAAACTTGATAACACTAAGCAATTCCTCAATGAGCAACAGTCAAATGTAAGCTATGAGGTTAAATATCTATGGTGCGTCTCTGTGAAGTTAAAACTCCTAATAGGACTGAAATAGCATCCAGTAAAAGTTGAGTCCAATACATGTGGGCATGACAGAGTTCTCTTTTAAAAAAACGATTTTCTAATCCCTGGATTTAAAATATGTTACCAGTGGAATGTGTATTTGAATATAGGTATCAACAATAATTTGCAACGGGAATAAGTATTTTCATTATAAGGAGTGTAAGTCCTGGGGAGCACTCCCTGCACCTTAACCGTGAAAAAGATCTGATCTAGACAAAAAAGGGGTGAATAAGGCAGCCATCTTTCTCATTTTAAAGGTGATTTAGCCCATGTGATAAATGAGTGGTTGGTGACGGCAAACCCCTCAAGATTGCCCACTTACCTATCATTTCACAACCTAAGGGTTGTTGCAATAAATTGGGGGTGTTTGGAGGTGGTTGAAGTAAGGAGTCGCCACCAGTGGAAAGATTGTGATCAATTTTCTATTCTTTTTAATCTTGGTCCCCATATGAGGGGTTTGTTAACATTGATAAATTAATACTCAGTATAATTTAATAATCCACTATATGTACTGGTCAGGCTGAACAAGTCAGTACATTTTGACTCAAGATTCAGAAATCCAAATCTCGAGTCAAAATGCTCTTTTGAGGTTTTTGTGGCTCATGCAGGGCTCAGCGCTGGGCTGTGCCCTCCTGAGCTATTCTTTATGCTCTTAGGGGTGCTGGATAATCATAAGTACAATTATGTAAGAAGAGTGTTCTGGTTCAAAGTAAGGACAAAATTAATGACAAATTCTGCCAAAAGATCCTGGATGATTCTCAGTGGAATTATCTGAATTAGACACTACATTTATGAATAATACTCAGCCAAATAGCACAAGTTCAGGTAAGATAATTTTGCCAAGTATGCAGCGAAATCAGGGGAGTCCATTGGATTTCCTCCCTGGCCCACATCTATTACATTTTAATCACCTAAGCGGGGACCACCCCCTTTTATAGGCTTGTAGTGGGCCCCCAAGGTGCAACTATTTTCTCTCATGGTGATTAATTAAAATGCATAAAATCATTACCCCATGGTTTGTCTTGCCTACAATTGACCCTCCATCAGCTGTTTCAGCAAAGCGAGGTGAGTTCAAAAGCTCTGATGGGTTGAAACCCCATATTTCCTGTATAGGCTCAAATTTAATATTGAATTTATGCCTATCTCAGTCAAAAGCCCAAGTAAATTTAATTACTAAGTGGTATATCAAAACAGGTTCTATTTTTACCCCATCGCCGCTTCTTATAAACCTATAAAAAACCAACCTTTAGTTTTATTAGTGTATAGTTTTTTAAAAAGTGCATAAATCCCTGAATAGATTGTTGGAATTTAGGTTATAAAGGCATCAGCATGCGTCTTTCCAGGCTATAATCCAACAAGTGGTGCTCACTACAGAGGGCACTTGTAATCACAAAAACATTTAACAAAATGGGGGTTTGTAGGGCATTTAACCCTCACGACTTCCCCGCTGAAAGTAACCCTAGGTTAGCCACTTTTGAACACCAACTAGCTAATGCTTTGTCTCGCCTCAAAAAGATTGAGCAGCACTCTACTTATAAAACCCCCTTTCAGAGATAAGTTCACCCCAGGTGAGGGCAGCATTGCCTCCTTTCTCGTCGTTTATAGATCTGTTATGGAAGGAGCAACTGACCAACAAAAAAACTAGTACATCTTTCCTTGCTTGAGTCGCTTAGCTTAAGAAATAATGGTTTCCACCATGATCAATCTCAGCACCTGGTCAAAGGTTAAACAAGCGCTTATATTTGAGTTTGGCTCCCAGCAGAGTTTACATCAACAAAAACAGGTCTTTATGTACCTTAGTCTTCAAAATAGAGAATCAATCACCTCTTTTGTGGAGCGGTTCTATAGGGAGGCTTTACCTTTTCTGCTTGCAAAAATGCTACCTCTTTAAGATGCCATTGCTTCCATTCTGAGTGGGTTGACATCTCGCCCCTCTATAGCTCGGCATCTTACCTCTGTAAAATGCCTCCTCCGGATTATCCAAGGTATTAAGAGGCTCTGCTGGAGGTTGCATATATGTATAACGCTGAAGCTACTCTAGCTGTTGGACCAATTTTCCAGGTGTTGACCATTGAAAATTATTCAACCCTAGCCCCGCTGAAGAAGGCTATGATGATCCTTATGGGCACTCCTAAGCTGGTTACTACTCTGATCCCAGCACCTGAGGTGCATCTAAATCTAATCTTCCTCCACCCCACAAACTTGAGGTTCTTAAGCCAGTAAATCAGAGTATATCCTCATTAGCGGGGTTGCGCTCCCTTCCCTGCCCATATTTTTCTCCATAGCGGCATCCCAAGTGGTTCTAAAGCCTTCTCATAAGCCTAAACCCTTTTCTCAGGTGCCAATCGCCCCCTCTAACAATGGGGTGAATGATCAGGTCACAAAGGCTAAACTGCCTGTTTCACAAAAGCACACAGCCACTGATTGATTCAAAGCTGGTGAAGTTAAAGCATCCACCTCCGCAATACTATCCCCATCGACCTCTCATCCAGCTAGCACTAGTATGGAAGCTGTATCCGTGAGGCAGCACAAACCCCAAGCTTTGAAGGTTGAAAATCGAGCTGTGATAACTTTAACGCCCCCTAAAAAGCTAATAAGGTAAATGAGAAGCCCAGGGTCTCTCCAGAAAATAAGGAAACCCTAGATACACCACACAACTGATGTACTCCCTGATGTGCATTAGTAACCCTCTGATGATGAATCTGAAGGAGGTTATGAAGATGTTAGCCTTTATGTTTTGGGAGCCCCAGTTAAAGTGGAGTTACCTGGTCGATTGAAAAAAGAGAGAGTGGATTGGGCTAGGATCCCCCAACAAACTTATCTATGACAAGTGTTGAATGATCTTATGATTTTTGAAACTTTCAGTGATGCTGACCAGCTCATTGTCCTCTTACTACGACCAAAGCAGTGTGTTCAAACCCTGAAGTCTATCTGAGATAAATATACTGGAATGGCTAAACAACTTGCCTCTACTCTCCACATAAAGGAGGCCCACAATATTTCCCCCAACTTGGGTGGAACCTTAACGAAAGTGGAGGTTGTCATCAATGGAGTGCAAGTTAGAGATATCCTTGACACTGGGTCCCCTGTAAACTTTGTGTCATCAAAACTCATTAAAAAGATTAAACTGGCCCCCAATCGCAACTACACTCAAGAATTTGGGACTGCAGGCCCAAATAGCATGTGTGCCATCAGGGCGTACTCTTCTCTGCCCATCCGTTTTAGGAAACTCATTTTGTCGCTCCAGCGGTGGCCTTAATTGACAATACCTATGATCTACTCATTGTTACCCAGTTCATGATCGAGTATGAAGGGGTAACAACATGAAGCATGGCATTTCTTCCTTCTTAACTAAAAGGTCCTCCTGATTTTGACAAATGAAGAGCTTAATAAAAAGGATTATGTTTGTACAGTTAAGTATCCCTCTTCCGCTTTATCCCTACATCATACTACAGCAGGACTACATAAAAAACTGTTGCCTCAATCAGTGGTCGCCTTGAGAATATCCATTTTATATGCTTCTGAAGAGGTGGTTATCAAAGCTGGTGGACAAAATGTAGTTGACACGTATATTACTGTGCAAATCCCACACAATTGCCTACTGCACCTAATTAGCATTGATGGAGTTAGTCCTTTGGAGGCTTTAGTTTTGCCAAGCGTGTTAGACCCTGTATATCAACGACTTATCAACCTTCTGTTAGGGAATATCACCAAGAAGGATATGGTTATATAAAAAGATAGGAGATCGGAAGAGGTATGCTAATTTTCCATTGTGGATATAAAGCAAGTTCACTGTATTGGATCTATGGCTGATATTGGTTTACCCGCCAATCAACTGTTATGCACTCTACCTTCTGTTAATATCTCTAATGAACTAACCCAGATGATATGGAAAAAGTTCACGCTCTTCTCAAGGCTTACAATGACACTTTCTCTAAATCTGACACTGACTTGGGTACATTAAGGGCTGGACTCATACCATTGACTTTAGTGATTCTCAGCCTATCTGCTACAAACCCTACCGCAAATTAAAAGATGAGGAGCTACAGATGCGGACAGAGCTCAAACAGCTTCTGGACGCTGAGTTGTTGGTGCCTTCACAAAGCCATTGGTAATCCCCGCTCCTATTGATAAAGAAGAAAATGGAGGTCATTGGGTAGTGATGGACTACTGTAAGCTGAACAACCTCACTAAGAAGTACAGCTACTTTATCCCCCATTGATAATGCTCTGGCCCAAATCTCTGGGTCTAAATTCTTCTCCGCCATGTACTTGGCTAGCGGGTATTGGCAGATGGATCTTTCTCAACAGGATAGGAAATGTTGCCCTTATCTGAAGTGAGGGTGTGTTTCAACATACTCAACTACTGCAAGGGTTTTGTAATGCACCTACTACTTTTCAGTGAGTGATGGATCACATTCATCATGACCTTAAGCTGAGCTGTGTGATTGTCTACCTTGATGACATCACAGTCTTCTCTAAGACTTTCAACAAGCATCTCATGCACCTAAAGGAGGTGTTTTAATGCTTGTGGGCATTTAACATCAAACTAAAGCCCTCCAAGTATAATTTCTTCCAAAAGAAGCTGTATTTTTTTGGGAACGTCATCTCAAGATGGGATACAACCTCAATATAAGGTTGAAGCAATATTAAGTTGCCAGTGCTCAAAGCCCTTTATGACAATCAAGTACCCTTGGGCATGATGGGGTATTACCATTAATTTATCCAAAATATGCCCAGATCAGCAAACCCTTGTACGCTTCCTGGCTAATAACACCCCCTCCATTGAGGTGCTGAACATAAGGCAGCGTTTGAGACCCTGAAGGAGCTATTGCAATAAAAAACCAATACTTTGCCATCCTGACTATGGCAAGCCCTACATGTTTTTCACGGATGCCTCTGACTACGCTGTTGGGGCCATATTGGCTCAATTGGATGAGCATGGGACGATCATCCCATGTTTTACTTTATTAAATTGCTTTCAAAAGCTGAACGAAATTATAGCGTCATTGAGGAGTGCCTTACTGTCCTTCTCGCTTTTAAATACTAACGCCATTTCCTATATGTGACAACATTTAAAGTTTTTACTGACCACTCCTCTTAAAGTGATTACAAAATATGAAAGATTCCACTGGGCGGTTGGTCGCTGGGCTCTTAAGCTCCAGCATTAATTATGACCAACAAGCATCGAGCTGGGACACGCCATATAGATGTCGATGGGTTGACACAGCTGCCTGTCCTTCACCTTGACAATAGTGAAGCTAGGAGTAGCATGACCTCCCAATGACTCCAGACACTTGGGCTGATTAATATGAACCAGTACAGAAGATGCAAGCATGGCACTCCCGTGACACAAAGATGGAGAATAGGAAGATATATAAAAAAATAGGGGTGAATTAGTTTTCCTTCCTCAGACCATCAGAGCGAGTACCCATATTTTAGTTTCCCATACCATTCTAAGGAATAGCGGAGTATGAAAAACCTATGAGTGGGTTAAAGAGCGAAATTACTGGAGGATATCATTGAGACAATTGAAGTCCTGGATGCATGTCTGACCTGCAAGAAGCAATCCTGCTACAAGACCAGGTATCAGTATCAACTTTCAGGGACTGGTGTAAAGCTGACCTGGTTGGGGGTAGCTAAACATGATCTAGAAGAACCAAGAGATTTAATACAGTATGACAAGGACATAAGAAGCGTCCAAGTATAAGGAATGGTGAGTAGGCTGGTATAGGAGCTGCTCAAAGACATGGTTTTAAGAGGGAAAAGTTGGAATGGAGTTTCTTGAAGGCATTGGTGGTAGATCGGTATTGATAACACTTTAGTAAATAGACTTAATAGTTTTTGCATGATAAGGAATACTTTTTTGACCACAAAGTCTAACCAAATGCTTGCCTTGGTATTATATACCATCCAACTTCCTGGACACCTAAGCTTAATTTATTTTAAACAGTGCACTATTTTTCTATAGAGCTTATGGGATTGTAACTTACATATGATTTTAATAGCAGTGGGAATCGTCTCAGTCTCATTGTAAATTAGTTTTTGTGCAATTAAATGATTCAATTTTATTGCAATTAAGCAATCTAAATGATTAATAGAACATTTTTACTACAATTATTCATCTGATATGAAATTATTCGATCTAACTTCATCACATATCCTCTTGTTCTGATGGATGATATCTGTAATCTCGGGAATCCAACCAATGTCAATTTTTATCCTGACATCATCCCCCACAAAGGCTGGAGCCACCTGCGAGGCCTTCTTTTTATTTCTTTAACAGCTTGCCTGCATTCTTTAAGTTCTCCTCAGACTCCCAAGTACTCTCTTCTGCAGGATATCCAGCCCACTTAAACAGGTATTGCACTTTATCATTATGTGTTCGTCTCCCTTTAATAGTCTCTACTTTATATTCAAAACAAGGGCTTTCGATAAAGAGGGTGTTCTGGGTCCCTAACCTTCTGATGTGGTAGGGATTGACGATTTTTTAAACATCAGGGACCTGTGGAACACATTATTGATCTTACATCCTTCAGGTTGCCCAACATGGTAAGCCACCTTCCCTAAAACTTCTTTCACCTTGTAAGGTCCCACACGTCAATAGGAATCTTGTGACAAGGTACATCTATGGCTATATTCTACGCATCCAAATAGACCTCACTGCAAACTTCCAATTTTTCCCAGGCTTTTTTTCTTATTTGCCAAGTCCCTGTAGGTTTGTACAGCTCTGTCTAGTTTGCCAAGCACAACGCATGTGTCTGATGGATTTCACTTAAGAATTCTCTTATACACGGTTGTCTGCTTCTGTATCAGGCAGTAGTTCCCAGTAAACATCATATCCATAATTAGCTTAAAAAGGTGATAACCTAGTAGAGGTGTGATCAAGGTTATTGTAGCAAAGCTGTTCCATTGGCAAAAAATAAATACAATTATCTTGCTCCTCGTTTACATAACACCTTAGGTACTGCTCTAGAACCTGGTTAACCCTCTTGGTTTGTCCAACAATTTTGAGGATGATATGCCATAGACATGCATATTTGCAATTCTGAGGTCTGAGAGAAGTTTCTTCTGAAAGTGCGATATAAACTGAGGTCCTTGGTTTGAGATAACCTCTCTGGGGGTGCTGTGGTGGAGAAAAATTTGCTTCATAATTAGCTGTTCTGTCAATTTTGCAGTGATACTTGTTGTGAGGATAAAGTAAGCCAATTTTGGTAAACCGATCCACAAAAACCAGAATTACATTAGAACCTTGGAAAAGGGGTAACTCCACAATGAAATCCATAGATACTGATTCCCAAGGTATTTTTGCACCATCTAGTGGCTACAACTGACCCTCAGGATGACCCCTGCGAGCCTTAGTATGTCCACATTTTTCACAACCAGCTGAATAATTTGTTACATCTTGAATTAGACCAGGCCACTGAAAGGTACGTTGAATGAGATGCACCATCTTATTCCTTCCAGAGTGTCCATCCATAGCTAGATCGTGATGATCTTGTATAATTTTCAAAGCGCTTTGGACCTTCTGGAACAAATATGACCTTTCCAATATACCATTTGACCTTTTAGTGATTATCCCTTCTTGTTCTATGTACTGTCCAGGTTCATGCTAAGACCATTCTTTATTTCTTGGCAAAACGCGTCTATTTTTGGACTAGCAAAATTTTCTCCTCGTCCAACTTGAATAATATAATTAAGTAACTCATTGGGGCTCTTTGTCTTCAATAGCACCTGCATATTGTGCTTAGAAATCTCTTCATTTCATGTACCAGGTCAGGACAACGACTCAGATAATCAGGAACCACATTAACCTTTCCAGGTTTGTAACCAATGTCTAAGTTATAATCTTCCATAGTAAGGGCCCATCTGGCTTACTCTGGTTTAGCTGTCGCGGCGTGAAGAGATATATGAGATTTTTTGTGGTCTGTCATAATCCTTACATGGTGCTTAGCCCCACAAAGATACCAACGCCTGTGTTTCAGTGCCCTAATGATAACCAGCATCACTTTGTCATAGATAGGGTAGTTACATTCCGCTGGGATGCGTTTCTTAGGATAGTAGGCTATGGGATGCAGCCTACTATCATCCCCCTCCTACAACAAAACCCACCAAGTGCAAAGCCAGAAGCGTCAGTTTCAACTACAAAAGTCTTTTCATAGTCAGGCATAACCAACACAGGGGAAGAAACAAAGGCGTTTTTGAGGAAAGAAAAAGAATTTTTTGCCGCTGAGTTCCATTTGTAAGATATAGAATCTGAGGTGAGACGGGTAAGGGGGTAATGCAACGGTGGAAAAGTCCTTGATAAAATTAAGGCAAAAGTTTGCTAATCCTAAGAAAATGCGGACCTCTTTCTGGCAGGTAGGCGTTGGCCACAATGTGATTGCCTCCACTTTGTTAGGCGCCACGGTAAATCCGTTCTTGCCTACAACAATTTCTAGGAACTCAAATTCCTCCTGCCAAACTCACACTTTGATAGATTCACATGCAAGTTATACATTCCAAGCTGCTCAAAAACCAAGTTCAAGTGCATCAATTGTACCTTTGGTGTCTTGTTGTAAATCAAAATGTCATCAAGGTAGACCAACAGAAGTGGTCTATGTAAACACCTAGAGCCGTATTAAATATTTTTTAAAATGTGCTAGGTGCATTGTATAATCCAAAATGGCATCACCAGATGTTCAAATAACTTAAATCGCGTCTTGAACGCCATTTTCCGACCATAACCTTCTTTTATCTGTATCCGGTAGAATGCATCTTTCAAGTCAACTTTGGAGAATATTGTGGCTCCAGACAACTGGTCGCTCAGGTGATCAGCATCGGGCAAGCGATACTGGTTCTTAAGTGTTATCTAATTGAGCTTCTGGTATTTTATGCATGGCCGTAGTCCCCCAATCTTCTTACTAACCAACAACAAGGGAGATGAACAGGGAGAGCGGGATACTCATATAAACCCTTTTTCATGCATAGTATTTAGGTTTTCATGCAGGGCAACCTGTTCCTGTGGATTGCACTTGTAGATTGGTCCATGGATGGGATGCTTCCCTTCTATTAAATCAATCGCATAATCAAAGGGTCCATGGGCTGGTAGTTGCCTAGCCTCCTCTTCTCCAAAGAGTGAAGACCATTTTGATATGTATTCTATTAATATTCGCTCTGCAAGGCTCCAAAAAGTCCCCTTGAACTACAGTTGCATAAATATTAGGACCTTTAACTCCTTCTAAAGCGCACTCAAAAAACTATCCTTCATCTTAATTGAGATAGGGTTCTTTCCATATTTTGTGCTAGTGTTCAACCTATGTCCACCAAGGATACCCAAGATTTACAGGATGGGGTGAACTACGCAGAACCCAAAACTCAACTTGTCTTTGACTTGCCCCAATATCTAAGTCAATGTTACATGAGCAGTGGAAAGCTACAGACTTTTCATCATTTCCCAGGGTTACTTTTATTGAAGTTTTCTTTGCATGCAAGCCCAGAATTCGGGCAGCATACACTGAGATATATTTTTGTGATGCTCCACAGTCCAGAAAAGCATTGTTCTAAAACACACTCTTTCCAAAATGTAAGTTTACTGTTAACAAAGGATAAGACTGTACATCATTCTTTAATAAGGAAACGATGGTTTGGGGGTTTCTCTTCTTGTAATTCTCTTGAATACAGCATTCTTCTGGTCCGCCAAGACTCATCATTAGATTCTTTTTTGAAATCAATAACTTTTATAATGACAGCGTGGTGGGGTGATATTTATTAAATCTTCTAAGAGGCTTCCTGACCTCTGTCAGAAGTAAAGTGCTCCCATTTCTTCATTTTACTCTGTCTTATGAATGATATCCGGAAACACATGTATGTATACATCAACACTTTTCACTTCTTGTTGGAAATTCATCAAGGCTATCCTTGCCTTTAATCTTGTATTAATGTGGGTTGCTGCTGCTAACAATTAACTTTGAATTCCTCATAGTTAATACACACATTATCATTTTATTTTAAAGTACTTATAAACCAATCTAGTACACCAGTGAGTTGTGAACTCACTTCCATAAATTCCGTGCATAATCTAAATAGGCCTCAGGCTAAGAGTTTTTAATATGCCCCCAACAATGTAAGACCTTCTTTTACTTCAGCTAAATATAATTTGTTCTGAAAGAAAACAGTAGGGTAAGTTTATAGGTGTATGATTGCCCACACTCACTGTATTCACTTGAATGGGTCCTACTGCGTCTTTTTAAGCTGTTTTATCTTTCTTTACTGCGGGAAAACATCCGCACCAGCAATTGGTAACTTTCCATTAACAAGGCAAATATCAAAGCCCCATTAATAAAAACGCAGTAGGATATTTGTTGTAAATTTGGGCGGTCAAATTGTCAGGGACTGTTATACTATTGACCTGGTTGGGAGCAGCTAACCGTGAGCTAGCCTAACCAACTGGTTTAACCCAATATGACAAGTACAAAAGAAGTGCCTAGGTATAAGGAATTGTGGGTAAGCTGGTATGGGAGTTGCTTAAAGACATTTTTAAAGGGGTAAGTTGGAAGGGAGTTTCTTGTAAGCAGTGGTGGTAGATCGGTATTGATAACACTTTAGTAAATAAACTTAATAGTTTTTGCATGATAAAGGATATTTTTATTGACGAAAATATTAACCAAATGCTTGCCTTGGTATTATATACCATCCAACTTCCTGGACACCTAAGCTCAATTGATTTTAAACAGTGCACTATTTTTCTATAGAGCTTATGGGATTGCAACTTACATATGATTTTAATAGCAGTGGGAATCGTCTCAGTCTCATTGTAAATTCGTTTTGCTGCAATAAACAACTCAATATTATTGCAATTAAGGTAATTTAAATGATTAATAGAACATTTTCACTACAATTATTCATCTGATATGCAATTATTCGATCTAACTTCATCAAACATCCTCTTGATCTGATGGATGATATCTATAATCTCAGGAATTCAACCAATGCCATGATTTACCCTGACATTAAAACACTACGCCTCAACAACCCTTTCACACCATAAGTCTAGATGTGTAGCCCTCTACCTCTAACCACTGGTGGCAATTGTTATATTTTGGTCAGAATTGATAATTTTATCAAATGGGTTAAGGCTTTGGCTCTTCCTGCTCAAATTGTTAAAGCCACGTCCACGTTCCTTAATCAATATATATTCCTCGCCATGGTTGCCCCCAGGTCCTGCTCTGTGACAATGGAAAAAATTTTACCTCCTGAGCGGTGAAGATCCATGATACCTCCATGGGAACCCAGCAGCTTTTCTCAGTCCCCTATAACCCCTCAAACAATGGTTACATGGAAAGAGCCAATGGGACCCTGGTCTCTATTCTATGAAAAATGGCCACTTCTGACCCTTTTCATTGAAATCTTTACTTACCCAGTGCTCTCATAGCTTACTGTACCAGCTATCACCAGATCCTTAAAATGTTGCTGTTCCAAGTATTGTATTGGCAAGAACTTGGGGTGCCAGCATTAATAGTCAAAGATATCTGCTCTTATAAGACTGATTCTGAGAAAGCTATGAAAAGTTGGCCCAGCACATCATCAAGTTGCAATCAGAAGCGATGACCAACTTGGTGAAGACAGTTAACAAAGAGGGTCAAGCAGCTAACAAGCTCCAGCCCCTCTACCTACCTTTTAAGTGTCAGACTTGATGCTATACTATCATAATTATATCACTCCCAGAATTGAGAAGCTTAGTCTATATGGGAAGGCCTTTTTGTCGTCACTTATAAGCAAGGGGATGAGTAGTCTATAAAATCCCCGGCTACTGAAGTTACTGTTAAATGCGTCCATGGCCTGTTCTTGTATCTTTACTCTTCCCTAACAATCTTGAAGGGGTTAATGTTATACAATTACAAATCCAGATTATGTAAGAAGAGTGTTTCAGTTCAAAGTAAAGACAAAATTAATGACAAAATCGGCCAAAAGACCCTGGATGATTCTTAGTGGAACCATCTGAATTGGGACACTATATTTATTTTTAATACTCAGCCAAATAGCACAAGTTTGTGTAAGCAAATTTCGATTACTATGCAGCAAAATCAGGGGAATCAATTGGAGGTCCCTGCCTGACCCACATCTAGTACATTTTAATCACCTAAGCGGGGACCACCCCTTTTATAGGCTTGGAGGGGGCCCCCAAGGTGCAACTAATTTCTCTCATGGTGATTGATTAAAATACATCAAATCATCACCCCATGGGTTCATCTTATCTACAATTGACCGTCCATCACTATTTCAGTGAAGCAAGGTGAGTTAGTAAGCTCAAATAAATTGACAACCCATAATTCCTAAATAGGCTCAAAAAATATTGAATTTATGCATATCTCGATCTGAGCCCCAAGTTAATTTAAATACTAAGTGGTAGATCAAAACATACTTCTCTTCTTTACCCCATTGCCGCTTCTAATAAAACACATAAAAACATAATTTAGTTATATTAGTGTTCTAGTTTTTTAAAAAGTGAAGAAATCCCCTGAATAAATTGTTAAAATTTAGGTTATAAAGGCACCAGCAAGCATCTTTCCCACCTAAAATCCAAAAAGGGGAGAGAGAAGAAAAGTGCAGGAGGGGCTCTCTGGAAAGGCGACCTTATAAGGTTGGGCCTGCACAATTCTGAGCTCATAAAAATTTCTTTCTTGTTTCCTGCGCTCGTGTGGGTCTCTCTGGTGGCCTTGGGCCGCCCTTGCCATGTCTTACCTGGTTCCTGCGGTGAACCTAATTTTTGTACCTAGATTAAAATGTTGGCTCTGGCATTGATTGGATGCGCTAAATCCTCTAAGGTTTTTTAATCCACTAGTTTTTTTTTTCCTTATTTTACTTGCAGTGCCATTTTATTGAGATTTGAATTTGATTTTTTGTTTATTTACTAATAAAGAAAATAGGCTGAATCCAAGGCATAAATCCTCGTTTAGCTTTGTCATTTTTTCTCTTTTTCGAATTTTCCTAAATCCAAGATTGAATTGTTGAGTATGATGAGTTAAAACACATATCAGGAGGGAACCTTATAATAGACAATCTTTTGGCGCCCATCTGCCAATACTGCGGCAAGATGGTGGTTGAAAACCATCTAGTACTAAAAAAATGGTGGTTGAAAACTGGGACGTTTTCATCTGTTACATTATTCTGAACTCAGTGTGCTTTTTACGCCACCAGATTCCCAGTTTGGCTGACCTCACTGGTGACTTCAGGTCTCAGTTGTCAAGTAACCAGCACCGGGGGCCAGTGACTGATGGCCAACCTGGATATGAAGTGATCTTCAGTCCAAAATCCCGGTGGGGCTTCCCCCTCACCAGGAAACTGCCTGGTCTTGAGGGACTTGGCCAAGAAGGGCCCCTCACCCAACAGTCAGCCTACCCTATGGGGGATAACGCCCAGCCACACATTAGGTGTGTTTCCTCTCTCTGGGAAGACTGGCTTTTGCAGTCCAATTATGGCTCCATTTTTACTTCAGAAGCCCTTGTGGTGGTTACCTCCAGCTAAGGGCCTCCCTCTTATGGTGGGCTTCCTCTTAGCGGGGGTGATGTAACAGTTGAGTTGAACCAACCATTCCATTTTGACTAGAGATTCAGATTTCCAAATCTTGAGTTGAACCGCTTTTGGGATATTTTAAGGTTTATGAAGGGTCTGGCGCTGGGCTGTGCCCCTCCCAAGCTATTTTTTAAACCCCTAGGGGCCTAAAAATAGTGCGGAGGGGCTCTCTGGAAGGGCGATCTTAAAGGTCAGGCCTGTGTGATTCTGAACTCAGTTCTGAAATTCTTTTTCTTGTTTCCTACATTTGTGTGTGTCTCTGGCGGCCTCATGGCTACCCTTGCCATGTCTTACCTAGTATCCCAAGGCGAACCTAGTTTTTGTACCTAAACAAAAATGTTGACTCTAGGCGTTCATTGAAGGCGCCAAATCCTCTAGGTTTTTTAATCCACTGAATTTTTCCTTATGTCACTTGTGGTGTCATTTTATTGGGATTTAAATTTTCTCATGTTTATTTTGTTAATAAAAGAAACCAGGCTGAATTTGGGGCTGAAATCCTCATTTAAAAAATTTTTGAGGTGGGTTGACCTTGGGACAAATATACCACACCAAGAATTTTTCTAGCCAGTACAGGTTTTGAACTTGAAACCTGAACTTGGGGTGGAAGCAGTTTTACCTGCTCAGCTAACCACCCTTCCAAAATCCTCATTTAAATGTGCTGTTTTTTCTCTTTTACAAATTTCCCTAAATCTGAGGTTAAATTAGTGAGTATGATGAGTTGCAACACTTACCAAGAGGGAACCTCATATCAGACAATCTTTTGACATCCATCCGCCAATCCTAAGGTAAGATGGCAGTCAAAGCTGAAAAGTTTTTATCCGTTACATTATTCTGAACACTCTGTGCTTTTAGCACGCCACCAGAACCCCAAAGAAGCTGACCTCAGTGTTCCATTCAGGTCCTGGTTGTCAATTAACCAGCCTTGGGGGAGCTGGTAACTGATGGCCAACTGGATCTGAAGTAATTGTCAGTCCAAAAGCCCAGTAGGGCTTACACCTCACCAGTGATCTGGCTAGCACCAAGGGGACCTGATCCAGCAGGGCCCCTCACCCCATGGTCAGCCACGCTGTGTTGGATAACCGCCCAGACATGCGTTGGGCATGTTTCCCCACGATGGGTGGACTAACTATCAAAATCTAGTTTTGGGTCTATTTTTGTTGCAGAAGCCCTTGGGGTGGTTACCTCCTGCTATGTGGCACTCTCATGAAAGGGGGCTTCTTCTTAGTGGGGGGGTGATGTAACAGTCAGGGCAAACCAATTGTTACATTTTGACTTAAAATTTGTTTTTATAAATATCAATTTAAAAGTCTTTTTTAGGTTTTTGCGTCTCACGCGGGGCATGGCTCTTTTTGCCTCTCCTGCACTATTCTTTATCCCTTAGAGCATAAAGAATAGTGCTGGAGGGCTCCCAAGAAGAGCGACCTTAAAAGGTCAGGCCTGCGCAATTCTAAACTCAGCAGAAATCTCTTTTTTGTTCCTTAACTTCTCATAGGTCTCTGGTGGCCACAGGGCTGCACCTTGCCTTGTCTTACCTGGTATCCCTTGGCAAACATATTTTTGTGCCTTAAAAAAAAGATGGTTGGTCCTGAAGTAGATTGCCAATACAATCATGGGGTTTTTCTATATGTGATTTGTGGTGCCATTATAATATTGGGATTAAATCTGTCCGCATGTTTATTTTGACATTAAATTAAACAAGGCTAATTTCATGGTTGAATCTTCATTTATCAGTGTCTTTTTTCTCGTTTTTAAATTTCCCTTAATTCAAGGTTATATTGGTGAGTATGAATCAAAACACTTATCTCGAGGAATCTCATATTTGACAATCTTTTGGTGTCCACCCATCGATATTAAGGCAAGATAATGGTCAAAAACTGGGACGCTTTCATCCATTACACTATATTCACAGGTTTGAAACCCCATCAATACAGTTTTCTTTCACTGGAAAAGGTGTGCTTGACCCTACAGGTTTGGTGTATTAAATTCTTTTAATACTCAATGGGACCTCCCATATGCAACCTGGACATGGGTGCACCAGTCATCCGCCGGATGAAGTGTCACCAATCTGCTAATTGGAATCACACTGGGAGAGACTATTTAGTGGCAAAAAGAGAATCTTAAATTAGATGGCCAGGATGAATATTGTTCCAGCGTCATTAAAAATTTGGAATGTTGGTCTTCTAGAATTAAATGTAATTGTATTAACCTTGATTAATAAATATTTTATTTACTATTCAAGCCCCAGCACTTAAGATAACCATTCCCACAGGTACAGTTGTCAGTCAATTTTTACTTATTGTTTCAATTTAATTTTCCGTGCAAATTTTTTCACATTTTGTTTTACAATCTTTATCTGATAACCGCTGCCCATTAGGTGCCATGTTTCCAGCCTACAAAATGACTGAGCCATAATGGTCATAAATAACAATGCTGCTGCCCTCCCTACTCTAATGGAGATACCACTAGTCAAGAAATTGATATGACTGGACAATAAAGCACGTATCTCGTGGATCATATCTATGAGTTGAGGTGAGCTCAAGATATGATTTGTAAAATATGTCGATGTGTATAGAATTAATTGAAGTAACAATAGTTTAGCAAATTGAAGGAATTCTGCCAAAGCCTTAATGATAGCATAAAACTCCTAAAATTGTAGCAAATCAGAGAAGTGCTAATCAGAAGGGTTGAAACTGACGAGGAATACCAAGGATTAATAATTGAGCGTGATAATGAGAAGGGGGAGGTGTTTAAGAAGTAAGATTTAGGGAAAGGTTACCAGAAATTGCCATAAGTTTATATATATTAGATAATGTGTATCGTTGGGCAATAGCTCCTTATTTAAGTCATTTATTATTTTTATCTATCAAGGATCAGCAATCATCATATCGCTTGTCTGTTGCTCAGTGGATTTTAGTTTTTGCAATCAGCTCATCAGAATCAAAACACTCCACTCAAAGTTAATAGTGGTGCTCACTGCAAGGGGCTCTGCTGGTTGGTACAAGAGTAACTAAAGGTTGGTGAGGAGGTGGTGGGGATTTTTTGCCAGTTTGGCCTGTGAGGAAAAGAGCACGTTGGTGTACCCCAAACTGTGGTTGTGTTTTGACGTTTGTTGGTGGCTAGGAGTGGCAAGCCCTGGACACCTGCCTCAAACGCTGAGGCTGGAATTAGGAGAATACCATCTGGTTAAGTGAGGGAAAATGCTGGAAAATTAACCAGATGAATCTATCCAATGATATAGCAAGATTTGGGATGATATAGGCCAATCCTGGTGGAATGTCTTATTGACTAGTTTTCATGGTTATTGGAACAATGGCGTGGTGAGTTGCTCCCCAAAATGGGTTGAGCTGAGTCCAAGTACCTGCTAAGATTGGAAGTTAGGTTTGAAAGGAGCCAATCACTGGCCCAAATTGGTTTATTGATCACCTGCTAAAAAGTAGCTTAGTAATACATTTATATTTATTTAAGTAAGTGTCAGCAAAACCTGACATTTCCGAGTTTAAGGTTACTGAAATTGTTTTGGCGCCTCATATATAATAAATTATCACCTAAGGAGAATGATTCCTCAAATGTATCATCTATGAAGAGTTGAAGTGTGTTGTCAGCAAGGAGCCAAATTATTCTGGCTAAGTGAGCGACCAAAGAGTTTTTAGTGTATAGTTACTAAGCAACTTTAAGGTAAAATCCCAATTAGATATTTATTTATATAAATAATTTATACAGCTCACCAGCAACTGAAGGCTGAGGATGAGCCAAAACTAATAGTCAGTCATTAGGAAGGACAAGGCAAAAGGGTCGTTACCATGGAAGTGAGAAGCGCAAAGGTAAAGAGAAAACTGTGGTTGGCTGGAATATCCAACAGAAAGCCAATAGGTTGCCGAGGGGCGCAGTAGCCCAATGTACATATGAATACCTGGTGCTAATCTTTTTTTTTAGTACTAGATGGACCTGGTGCTAATCTTTAAATCTACATCTCCCTTTACCTATTCTCTTTTGTGATATAAGTTTATATTTACTTTGTTGGTTGGGGTTTAAGCTGGTGGATTCTTAAATGGCGCGGGTGAAATGCCAAGGGGTCAGCCAGCACTGCAGGCCCCAACGCCTTAGGCGAAATGGCAAGGATCAATCAGTCTTCATATTGGTTGGCCTGCCAACTAGCAGAGCCCACTGTCACCGGAAAAGCGATATTCTGACGGCGGTGCTAACTACAGGGTGCAAATTGATCAACATCTTAAGAGGTTTTATTTTTTCCAAGCAAGGCACAAAAGCTTCCCCTTGCCAGGGTATTGTCCCTTTTTTATTGTGCTATATTGATACGCAGAGCTAAAACTTGCCTTGGATACACTACTCCAGGATTAAAAAAATGCTTTTCTGAGAGAATAAGGGTATAAAGGATCAGTTTTGCAAGGCCTTTCACCAGCTGCACCTGGAGAATTGCCAAGCCAACCAACTTGCTGACTGCATGGGTGACATTACAGAGCAACTAAACTGTGCAGAGCGTAAACTGGATAGTGTCACTATAGAAGGAAGTGTCTGTATTCACAAGATGTTCCTGATTAACCGCAATGAAAACATACACAGCTTTTATTAAGCAGTTTATACTTGTAGTAGAATGGGATTAAAATATGCAGAAAGCTAAGCTGTTGTTATTAACTCTGGATGTCAAGATTAGCGACCAGATCACATGTTATCTTATGAGTAGTACCATAGCGTATCAAGAAATGAATGAGAAGTGATCTTCCTGTTTGGGGGTATGGCAAAAATGGCACGGCGCAAGGAAGAGTTTTTGATGATACAATTTCAAAATAATGAGTCATTGGTTGAGTTTATGGATTGGTTCACAACTGAGGCTCATGTGTTGGAGGGAGCGAATTTCTTAACTAATGGAAGGTGGTCATAGCGATGAAAACTCTGTTAAGCCATATTGAGAACTGTATAATACCAGGAACCACATATTTTTAAAATGAAACGGAACTACTAAAAATCGTAAATTGTTTTGAACGTCTCTCTAACACTTTTAGTGCGCACCATGTGGAGCGGAATGCCCCTGCAACTGCTATCAAATCCCTGTCAGGAAATGGACACCAACAACAATGGTGGAATCCGTTGGTTAAACCTTGTCTACTTAACGCTCTGGCAGGTCCTATCCGTCCCCATTATTCTCTATTAGCTCATCTTTGGCTGAATTACAATCCATCACTTACTTTCTGACTTGGACCTTTGGGTGAGACAGATAGACAAGGGCCGTTTACAAATGTTTGTTTCTTATGAAGCCAATGAGGCCATTATGCAGCAAGCAGACTGGCAGACTGACTGTCCATGCAGTACCAGATGTCCCAATCAAACAAGGAAAAGGTCAAGCGGAGTAGAGACGGGATACTCTACTTCTGGTAATTCAAACTTATTTTTCCATGAAGATTTCCACGATTCAATTTGTGTTGGTCCCAGTACTCACCCTGATAATTATTATGTAAACAAGTCCCCTATGATATCTTGGCCTCCTGCTGAGGGAGAGACCCCAATAATCCAGACTCAGATTTCCGCCAAGATGTGCAAAAACCGTATGCCTGGAAAATCCTTGAGCAGAATGGCGCACTCAAAGTTGGACCCTTAACCAATGTTGCAACCCTAGAGGGGGTGAACGTGGCAATTCCAGTAGAGAAATTTCCCAGGAGTATCCTCATGTTGGCGCCAGTATTGTCACTTTTCTGGAAAAGAAAAGCCCTTGGATGTTTATGTAATGAACACCAACGTTCCGCATATTTAAAGTGTACATACTGTGATATTTTCATAAAGTAATACAAAATCCAATAGATATAGATACTAGCTCCATCAATAACATATCCACAAGGCTTGTGGATAAGCTTAACTGAAGCCTGATGTGGAACGTCAAGTATTGTATGGGACTGCATGGGCACAGAGCACTGTGTCAAAGGCGCTTACAGAGCGTTGCCTCTGGGGTTTGGTTCAGTTTGGCCATCCTCTCTGGCGGTGGTTCTGCCTAATAATCACTATGACATGTGATCAGGGCTGCTTTCATGCGGTGATTTAGGGAAATATTTGATATAGCCGAGGGCACATTTAATATTCTGGGACAATGGATCTTCATCTATTTTTACCTGCAATGGTGTCCCAGAAGGCCCAATCTGCTCCAGTCAAATTAAGCTTGCATATATCGATGTTGTATATTCTGTACAATATCAGCAGATGAATCGTAGGACCCAAGCTCTTCTTAATCATATTTACAAGTACAATGGTATTCTGCTATGGGTGGCAAATGCTTTAAGCATACCTTCTGGGCATCAGGTCATAGTAGGAATGGTGATCGAAATAGATGTCCCTGAGGGCTATATGGGAAATTTTTGGGCCATACCAGCAATTGTGGCTAGAGCCTTATGTGGCTCCTGGGCTCTTGTTACCAGGGCAGTGGGAAGTGAAAGTGTTGATAGGGAACCTGCAGAAGGAGTCTATGAAGGTATAAAGGCTAGTGGTTGCTTATCTTCATCTGATTCCTATTGATGAAGTCCACCATATACTTGACTTTGGTTCTTTGGAGGACTTCAGGCTACCTGTAATAACCTCATCCAGCATATTGTCCGTGCTTCCACGTTAAGCTCTAACTGGGCTGTCAGAGGACCTGAAGGACATGGTGATGGATCTGTTTGAAAAATATGAGGCACTTTTGCATCTGACGACCACAATTTGGGATGTGCACATGGAATCGTGCATTGGTTGGGCACAGGCAATCACCTTCCAATATTGTTGCAACCTATCCATCACTCAAAGGTGGCGGAAGAAGTTGTAACTGGGAAGATAGATAAATTGGTTGAACAGGGAACGTAGAGCCGTTAAAGAGTCCCTGGGCATCACCAGTATTAACCCTTTCAGTTGATTTTTTATGAAAAATTATCCATTTTTGGCCTTAAATTTAACACGAAATTTTTAGCTGATGTTCACTCATTTTAAGCTCATTTTAGTCCTTGTCGTAACATATATATTTGATAAATTTTAAAATAAATCTATATAAATCTTATTTTTATTGGTTGCATATATGAGTTTTTAGATTTGCATCACCCTCCATTTTTTAGATGCACATATTTTTCAAATCATTGAAAGGGTTGATTGTCAAGAAAAAGGATGGCACCAACTGAGTAGTAATTGACTACTGGAAGCTTAACAGTATCATGAAGAAAGACTCAACCTGCTTCAGTGAAATTGATGCCGCTTTAAATTGACTGGGCAGTGCCAGACTTGTCTCCGCTATGGACTTTATTAAAAAGGTACTGGCAAATTGAGTTGCTGTCTGTGAACGAGAGAAGTGCGCCATAACCAGAAAGGGTATGTCCAGACCACATGTATGCCACAGGGTTTGTGCAACGTCCCAGCTATGTTCCAGCGAGCTTTGAACACTATCTTAGGTGAAATGAAGCTGACTTGCTTTCTAGTCTACCTTGATGATATCAATGTGTTCTAGTGGATGTTCACAAAACTTGATCACCTGGAACATGTGTTCTGCCAACTCACTGAAGCTAACATAAAAATTAAGCCTCAAAAATGCCACTTTTTAGGAGCAACTGGAATATCTCAGTTTTGTAATTTACTCAATTGGGCTTAGTCCTCAGCCAGTGAATGTGGAAGCTATTTTGGGATTTGAGATGATAATCACTTTGAATTTCCATCTTCCAAATCCAGCCGTGCTGAATTGGTCGTTGAACCCAGCAAACAAGAAACTTTTTCTGGATCATCCTTAACTAGTACTGAGTCACGTAGAGCGGGCTTTCCACCTTCTCAGTCAGGTGAGCGATAATATCCATTGAGGACGCCCTTGAGGAGGCCATTCTGGAAGGTTAGTAAAGATCCTGATCGGATGAGGCTCCAAAGATCCTGAAGGCACTGAGTCCCAATGCACCCTATAAATATCAAAGCATTTTGAATTAATAAAATATTTGGTAAACTAACCCATATTTTCCCGTTTCCTCTTCGGTGTTCTTTTCTGATTTTCCAGCTTCAAGCCACTGCAAACCCCAGCGCCAGTCCAAGGAACTGTAGCGCTGGCAAAAGTGGTTCTCACTACAGGGGGCTCCAAGCTGACCTAAGTGAAAACATCAATCACACAAAATGGAAACCAACAGCAGCCCTGATGACCAAACGACTGATCATCTGAGGAGTGTTACTCGATGGGTTAGTACTTCATGATATGCAACGCCACTCTTGCAGCCAGAAAGGCTAGAGTTCTGCGCCACCTTCCAACTCTCGCTGCCCTCCCTAGATGGGAGCCAATATCAACTTCAATTCAAACAAACCCACTATGTTGTCCAACAACTAGTCCTCAGCATCTATACTGAGGGCGCCCGTTCCAGCTGCTCCCGCGCTTCTGCCATGCCATCCACCATGCGGGACCTCTTCTCCTCAGCCGTATTACCTGCTGGAGAGCTTACCTTGGGGCCTGATTACTACTTTCATAATTTCGTCCATCCCACAATTCATCACCTCCTCCAGTTAGTAGGATTAAACCATCAGGAGGTCTCTTGGAATCTAGGGCTGACCCAAAATTTACATTCATATATTATCACATTCTACGACGCTGCCTCCTCCTTTGTGCACAACAATTGCGAAGTTATACTTGATAACTGACGACTAATCAATGAGATCCGCGATCAACTGGTGGTATTATACAGCAGCATCTCCGGCTACCTCAAGGAGCAGTTTTGGCAAAACGCCCAGCGGTTTGAAGCAACATGGACCCAGCGTTTACAACAAGCCAAAGAATTTTTACAATCCCTACAGCAGCGCTACCAAGAGCTGGCCTCTCATGACTACTCCCCCACGGCTGCTGGGCCAGAAGGGCCTAGGGGGCCAGAAGGTCCCAAAGGGCATCAAGGGCCAGCAGGACCTGAAGGACCGCATGGCCCTCAAGGGCCTTCTGGCCCTCCAACCTCGGGTGAACCCAAAGACCCTAGGCGAAGGGATATAATAACTGCCCTGGCCGCCCTGCTTGACCAGATCCAAAAGGTGGCCTTGGGATGCAAGCTCCAAATGGACGGTGTTCCCCTCGACCCCAGGGTCTCCATTAAAGTGCTATCGGATGAGATGGATAACCTCAGCACTTTCACAAGGCTCACTGATGCTCACATCTCAGAGCTTGAGACAATGTGTTGTGGGTTTGAAACCCAGTTGCCCACCATCGAAAACCAGCTCCAACTACAGAACACCAAAATTCAATCCTTAAAAGAGCAGGTTGCCGGCAAGGCGTCCGCTTCCACCCTCAGTCAAAACTGAGGAATATATCCAAGAAGACTTAGAAGTCTTGCGGAGGCGGTTAGATCATTAGGCTCCTTGAGAATATGCAGAAATGGAGATCTTGGAACCAATGCCTATCCCAGGCGTTAACACCCTCTCTACTCTTATTATCAATAAATTTAAACCTAGCTTCAAGGAAAAGTTCACCCCAGATGGAAGAGCATCGCTTCCTTCTTGTAAGCCTTCAAGAGTTCCATGGAGGAGGCTACCAACCAGCAAAAGGTGAAGCACATCCACTCCTGCCTAGACAGCACCGCCTGGTAAATTATGACTCCCCATCTGAAGGAGTGTAGCACCTGGGAACAGGTATGCACCGCCCTGATCCAAGAGTTTGGCAGTAACCAAACCTCGGCCAACCAGAAGCAAGCGTTCATGGGCATTCGACTTAACAAAGGAGAAAACCCTATGGAGTTCACCAACTGGTTCTACGCTCAGGCTCAACCTTTGGTTATGACAAACCGTATCACGCTGGACGACGCCATCACCACCGTCATCTCCACCCTGGGGTCCTATCCTGAGGTCCAGATGCACATGATCAGGCAAAAGAATGGGTTCACTTGTACCAGAGAGATTAAGGAGGCCCTCAACCTGATCCCTGCCACGATCCTGAACTCTAAGGCTGAGTCTGCTGGCCCCTCTAACCGCCCTAGGGTCCATGTAGTTGAGAACCAGAAAACCCCCATCCGCGGTGCACCTATTGCAATGGCTTTAAGCATACCGCCAAAACTTGTTAGAAACGTCTAGCTGAGGAGGCGGGAAAAGGGCAATCAGCATGAAGGACGAGGCGCTCCATGCTGACACCCCTGTCCAGCCTCAAGTAACCCCTAAACACAAACTAGAAGCTGTTAACACTGAAGAAGTAGCTGTGTATCTAATGACAATAAATACATTGACACTGCTTACTCTTCTTCTGCAGATTCTCCTATGTTCCTTACATTGCCGCCTCAGTTTGGAAGTTTGGTCACCTGAGTCACCATCCGGGTCCACAAGATTCCAGTTTACAACATCGATGAATCCCCCCCTCAGGTTGGGACCATCTAGTACTAAAAAAAGATTTCAGTTTACAACATAGTCAACAGTGGCTCCCCCGTGAACGTTATCTCTTCCAAGCTGATGAAATGCATCAAGGTCGCCCCCAACATGCCACACTACATGGAGTATGGCACGGCTGGCCCTCAGTGCACTTGATCCATAGGGGCCTATTCCTCTCTACCAATTCGGTATGGGAAGCTCGCTTTGGATACAACTGCCATCAATTTGGACAACACTAGCTACAATCTACTCCTTGGACCCCAGTTTCTTTGAGACTATTCAGCTGTTATCCACTACAACTGTGGTTTTCTCTCCCTTCTAGGACACCGAGTCCCTCTGGTTTTTGAAACTGCCCATGACACTAGGGCTGATGTCAAGGCCCAAGCCTGCCTACTGGAGACCAAAGGACAAATCAATCAGCTCGAGTACCACATCCAGGGCTCTCGAGTCCAGCTGCCCCCTCCTGCTGTGGATGGATCAGAGGGGATGCCAGTTTACTTGCCCCAGGCGACCACCGTGCCCCCAAAATCCCAGGTCATTGTCAACACCCAGGTCCACATCAACATTCCCTTGGGGTATTTACTGGAGGTCCAAGGTCTGGATAACCCATCTCCCAAGGAAGTGCTGACCTGCCCCCGGAATCCTTGATCCAGCATATGCCAGATTGATATCAGTGTTGTTAGCCAACCTGACTGACAAACCAATAGTTATAGGACCTAACCAACTCGCCACTTACGTTTGCCTGTTACCAATGGGGGCTGTTGCTGACATCTGAAGCTTTGGGGATTTGAGGGACTTTGGTTTGGAGTCACCACCCTCAGTTAATTTGGTTGACGCTAACATAGGAGAGGACCTCTCTGATGAACAGCGACTTAAGGTTCAGGAGCTCCTGGAGGAATACTCGGATCTATTCTCCACTTCAACCTACAATTTTGGAAGGATGAACGGAGTCCTCTACCATGTAGAAACTGGGGATGCCCCCCATTTTGGTCCCAGCCTTACCGTAAGAGCAAGGTCAAAGAGGCCCAGGTCATGGTAGAACTCAAACAGCTGCTCAACATGGGGCTCTTGGTCCCCTCGCATAGCCCTTGGTCCTCCCCTCTTTTGCTGGTCTGAAAGAAAGATGGCAAGCATCAGGTGGTGATGGATTATTGATGACTCAACTCCATCACCAAGAAGGACTGCTATCCTCTGCCCCATATCGATGACTCTCTCCAACTGCTTGCAGGTTCTCAGTACTTCTCAGCCATGGACCTCGCCAGCGGGTATTGGCAGGTTGAGCTCGCTCCCGAAGACTGAGCCAAGTGTGCTCTTATCGCCCACAAAGGGCTGTTCAAGCCTACCCAGATGCCCCAAGGCCTCTGCAACGCCCCAGCCACGTTCCAGCGCGCCATGGATGGGATCCTTGGGGACTTAAAGCTCTCATGCGTCCTGGTCTACCTGGATGACATCACCATTTTTTCGCGAACTTTTAATAGACATGTTGACCACCTTAAGGAAGTCTTCAAGCATCTCCGAAAGGCCTCCATCAAGCTCAAGCTCTCGAAGTGCTCCTTTTTCCAGCCTGAGCTAGAGTTTCTAGGCCATAAGTCTCAAAGAGTGGCATTCAACCTATTCCCAATAAGGTCAATGCCATAAAAAAGATGTCGCGCCCCCAAAGTCTATGATATATCTAAGTCTTCCTAGATATGGTGGGCTATTACCATCAGTTCATCCCACAGTTTGCCGACCTTGCTGAGCTGTTGTTCTACCTTCTACAAAAAATGTTCCATTTGAATGGCGACCTGAGCAGGAACAGGCCTTCAACGCTCTACGTATGGCTTTATGTACTAAACCTGTTATAGTTCATCCCCGTTTTGACAAGCCTTTCTTGCTGTTCACATATGCTAGTGACGTCGCTGTGGGGGCTATCCTGGCTCAGCATGATGAATACCAGGTTGATCATCCTATAGCTTATTTTAGCAAGACCCTAAGCAAGGCTGAGCGAAACTACAGCGTCACCAATAGGGAATGCCTAGCCATTCTTTTAGCCATCAAGCATTTTCGGCTCTACCTCTATGGTACCCATTTTACTATCATTACCAACCATTCTTCCCTTTGATGGCTGCAACAAATGAAAGACCCAGATGGACAGTTGGCCAGGTGGGCCCTATGACTACAGAGTTACGACTTCACCATCATCCATCGCGCTGGTGCTATTCACCAGAACGCTGACGGACTCTCCAGGATGCCATTATTAGCAGTTCTGACCCCGGAGGAGGATCAGCTCTATGACTTGATAGGACAGCCTGAACTTTGGGAGCTGGAATCCCCCCAGTTTTAAGCCAAACTCCGCCAGATGACTTAAGACAATCAGATCAAGGATGGGTTACTCTACAAGAGAGTCAACAATAAGTGGCTTCCCTACATCTGACCCTCCTCTTGCACTGACATCATCCTGGAGGGCCACACTACTGTTGGGCATGGTGCGGTCAAGAAGACCCATGAGTGGCTGAAGTCGCACTTCTACTGGGACCGAATGGTCAAAACCATCCAAGAGGTTCTGGAAGCCTGTATGACCTGCCAATCCCAAGACTGGGCCAACCCTCAATATCAGCACTCCGTCGTTGCGCCAACCAAGCCCTTCAATGTTATTAGTATTGATGTGGTGGGTCCCCTCCCCACTGGTCTACATGGTCACAAGTATATTATTCTTGCCGTAGACCATCTGACTAAGTGGGTCAAGGCGATCTCAGTTCCTGCAGCCATGGCTAAGGCTATCACCTTGTTCCTTGTTTGCTCCATTTTCACCCAGCACAGGTGCCCCCAGACCTTGCTCTCGGACAATGGTTTGAACTTCACCTCCCAGGTAGTACAGGAATTAGCTTCACTATTTGGAACCACCCAGAGTTTCGCTGCTCCCTACCACCATTCTACTAATGGGGCGGTAGAACGAGCTAACGGAACTCTTGTCTCCATCCTATGGAAGTTGGCCGCCTCAGATCCTGCCCGCTGGAACCATTATTTGCCCAGCGCCCTGCTTGCATACCGGGTAAGCTACCACCATGTTATCAAAATGTCCTCATTCAAAGCCCTGTATGGGCAGGCCCCACGACTACCCAGTAGTGTCCAGCCTCTGTTCAAAGCCTCCACTCCTGAGAACGCCAATTTAAATATGAGGGCCCTTGCCAATGAAATTGTCTGGCTCCAAGCCCAAGCTACTCAAGGCATTGTTATCACCACTGGAAGAGAGACATCCTGATTGAATCTCGGATGACCCTCCTTACCAGAATTTCAACTAGGTGACCTCATTCTCTTTTATCATCATTGACCTGGAGGCTGACAGAGCAAGCTTGATGTACTGTGGTCTGGGCCCTACAAAATTATACATAAGGTGAAGTCCAAGTACTCCATTGCTGACATCAAACAAGGGACTGTTGTAAACTGAGTGCATGGTCAGTTCCTCCAGCTGTACACCCCCTCTAACAGGATCTTGAAGGGGGCCTTGTCAGGATTTGAGATAACAATTGTCTCAAATTCCTGTCTTCCAAATCCAGCCAGCTGAATTGGTCATCAAACCCAGCCAAGACAAAACTTTTTCCTGATCATCCTTACCTAGTACTTAGTCACGTGGAGTGGGCTTTCCACCTTCTCAGTCAGGTGAGCAACGATATCTTTGAGGATGCCCTTGAGGAGGCCATTCTGGAAGGTTAGTAAAGATCCTGATTGGATGAGGCTCCGAAGATCCTGAGAGCATTGAGTCCCAACGCACCCTATAATATCAAAGCATTTTGAATTAATAAACTCTTTGGTAAACTAACCCATATTTTCCCGTTTCCTCTTCAGTGCTCTTTTCCGATTTTCCAGCTTTGATCCACCGGAACCCTGGCACTAGTCCAAGGAACTGTAGCGCTGACAAGCTATATGCAAGATGAATCAGCCAGGTAAAAAGCAGGATATACAGGTGTTTTTGGGGATGGTTAGGTACTACCAGAAGTTTATTTCCAGCTTCAGCTTTATTGGGGCTCCTCTCTTCAGGTTATTAAAGAAAAACGCTACCTTTCTTTGGACTGACCATTGTCAAAACGCTTCAATGTCTTACAAAACGCATTGGTTTGTGCATCCATTTTTCAATACCCTAATTTTGAGAAGCAATTTATTGTGCAAATGGATGCTTTGCTTTCTGCTGTAGGGGCTGTGTTATCACAAAAAGACAATGACGGTGTGGAGCACCCTATTGCATATTGCAGCCGCAGTTTAACATGCCCTAAGCGAAAATACACTGTAACCAGTTTTAAGTGCTTAGTCATAATATATGCGTATAAACAGTTCTGGGTCTACCTACACATGGTTAAGTTCAAAGTTGTCACGGATCATGCATCCTTGCAGTGATTGCAGAATCTGTGGGAACCTGAAGAGTGGCTCGCGTGATGGGCCCTGAAGATCCAAGCGTATAACATTGAGATTGTACACCAGTCAGTGGCAAAACATCAGAATGCGGACTAAATTCATGATTAAAATAATCACCATTATGGTGGATTTGGCAGGCATGATGTATGAGAAGATAATTATGGGCCAATACCATCATGATCCGCCCAGGTGATCAAAATGCTAGATGGGCTTCATCATGAAACCTTCTTGCGTAATGGATTCTATAAGAGAATTGGAGAACTAACGGCGAGCTTTCCAAAACCCTCCGCCAGGCCAGCAATTATTTAGGATGCACACATGGCGGTATGTCATAGAGGTTGAGGTAATCATTAGAGTTTTTGTGACCACGTTACTTTTGGGAAAGTATGCACTATAATATGCTTGAGACAGTTGCTTGTTGTCACCAGTGTCAAGTGGAGGAATCTTTCCACAAGAAATATACCTATCAGCTGGTTAATCCCCGTTTTGCGTGGCACACTGTTTCCCATGATGTGGTGGGCCCTCTGCCAACGGGTGTAAATCTTTTCAAGTATATACTTGTAGCCATAGATCACTTGAATAGGGGGGTGGAAACAAGAGCAATCAAGATCAAAGAGATGTAACCTTTTGATAAGTTCATTATGGAGTGCATCATATAGTGACATGACTGTCCACAGTTTCTTCTCACGGACAACAGAAATAATTTAACGTTACATGACCTTACTATGTTGAACAAGTTGATGGCCATCCTCGGGGTTTTAACTACCCCAATCCACCTTGAATCCAATGGGATGGTTGAATGGGTCAACGGCACCTTGGTGGACATTCTCTATAAGCTTGTAAATGAATGGACTGCTGACTGGAGTACCCTTCTATCCAACAACCAACTTTGCATACAATATTAGCTATTATTTGTTGACGGAGAAAATTCCTTCCAGTTACTTTATGGATGACATACAGCTTTGCTGGCATTGCTTTATTCCTGTGTGGAGGATACCAGCGGAGTAGAGCCCCAGCGCTATTTGACTAACTTAACGGACATGTTGATTAAACTCCAAACTGAAGCAATTTCACTAGTTTAGCTAAGAAGATTTGTGATCAGGCGTCCAACTAATGTAGATTCAACAGACTCCCACAGTTCATGGTAGGGAATTTTTTCCTGTATCATGACTTATATGGGTTTGGAAGGAAGAACAAGCTTGCTAACATTTGGATTGGACTATTTGAGATTATAGAGAATACTGGTACTAATGTCTACTTCATTAAGGAACCTGTTGGTAGTCGAACTATCTATTGAGTATATGCGAAGTTCCTTTAGCATAATGTCAAAAGATGATTATTGTCCAGTCAGTGGGGTAATGTCAAGAAATTGATATGACTAAATGATAAGTCACCTATCTGGCGGATCATATTTATGATTTAAGTTGAGCTCAAGGTTTGAGAGGTAGGTTATGTCAATGTGTAGCAAATCAATTGAAGTAATATTAGTTCAGAGAATTGAGGGAATTCTGATAAAGCTTTGCTGATAGCACAAAACTCCTTACATTGTAGCAATTATAGAATTACTAAGTTGAAGGGTTGAAAATGACAAGGAATATGTGGATAAAGAGTCTATCGTGATAATGAGAAGAAGGAGATTTCTAATAAGTAAGAAGTAGGAAGTGATTACCAGAAGTAGTCATTAGTTTATAAAAAAAGAAAAATGTATTCAAGATGGGTCGACCTTGGGACAAATATACCACCCAAGAATTTTTCTAGCCAGTAAAGGTTTCAGACTTGTATTGAACAACCTACACTAGGGTGGAAGAAGAGATTACCCTGCTAGGGTAACCACCCTAGCTATTAGTTTATATAATTAATAAAGTGGTATTGTCAGGGTAATAGCTCCTTATTTAAGTCATTTAAAACTATTATTTATCAAGAATCTGCAATAATCATATTGCTCATCCGTTGCTCAGTGGGTTTTAGCCTGTGCAACCAGCTTGGAAGAATCAACCAAATCTGCCAAAAGTTAAAACCGCAATAGTGGCCTCCTGGGTAGAACATTTTGGATGTTTTATGGCATCAGGATGTGACCTTGTTGTTGGAGATAAACTCTACCAGGTGGGTGAAGTTTCACAGCCTTTCTGCACAGTTGGAAACATATGCCTCCAGGATGTATTTTTAGTCCCTGTGATGGCTAAAGAAACTTTTGGGGCGAATTTGTGGACGCCACCTTTGCAATGGCATGATTACTTGCGAATGTGCTGGTAACGGTGATCATTAGTCACCGCCCTTCAATTGTTTCCATCCCAGTAAAATATCAAGTCATATGAACAAAAATGCCACTGGCATTCCGGTTTGTGTTTTTGGTGTTTACTCACCCAATTGACAGTCTAGTCTTAAGTTTTTAGCCAGCTCCATGACAAAAATGACCAAACCCTAGTTTTCACAATTTCCACTTTTCTATTAGAAGTAGGTGATGCAAAGGCACTATTATACCCCATGAACCTAAAATCAGCGCTTAATTAAGTTCATTTTGTATGGTCAGTTGGTACAATTCTCAGGTTTTACCAATGGTGGTGGTGGTGGTGTTCCTGCACCAAAAGTTTCTTTCCATGATTCAGTCAAAATTTCATCCCAAACCAGGTGAATACATTCCTCCATAACTTATTTACAAGTAGTGAGCCAGGTTTTGGATGGCTTGGAAGAGTTGCATTTGTGGTTTTCGGCCAATACATCAAAACTCTCCTTCCTTTGCTGATGCCCAGAATATTGTAGCTCTCTTGGACACAGTGGAAGGGGATTCCCATTGTCGTGACTCTATATTACTAAATGACAAGCCACCATTATGACCAGCAAATCATTGGAGGAATTCCACCGAAGGTTCAATGGACAGAATCCGCCAAGGATGATTCAGAGCTATAAGTAATTGATCGCCTTAGGATAAGGCAATAATTAATTCTAATGGGTCATATCAGATTGCCTTCAAAATAGGGCAATAAGGCGGTGTCAACATTTGATAAAAGATAATTTGGATTGCCTCAAATCAGGGCAATAAAGAATTGAAGAACAACAAGCCAAAACCAATGAGAATACAGTGGAATGAATAAACTAAGCAAAAGAGTCAGTACCAACTGGGGTTGCTGGGATATCAGCAAAATGAGGGGATTGACAGAAGGGGGTTTATGGAGATTAAAAGAAAAGAGGAAGAAAGAGGAAGCGGATTAGAAGATGATCCACCAATTTTTTATATTAAAAATAACGAAGTGTTTTGGGGGAAATTGCTCCCATTTTATTATATATTTTTTGTTTACAAGTGTTCTGAGGAACTGAAGATTGTCATATCATCCATTACAATTGTTCAATGGCCATAACCCTGTGCGAAAAACCCTTCAGAGGATATATATGGAATCGCCAAAATTCCACAGTGGTGCTCGCTACAGTGGTCCCATTGACCAATAACAATACACTGAAAACTCAGTCACTGGCTATGTTGCATCCGGGTTGCTTTGATAAGGAATCTGAACGACATGCTGGGCCAGTGCATATGAGGAGCTGAGACTTGCATTAGATACTGTGCTCAAAAGGCAAGATGAGTTGCAACAGAAGGTTTACATTGATAATTTGCTGCCATTTGATTGCAAAGGAAATATTTATGGGTTCTTTTCGATGATTTGAGTTTGCAACTTAAGGAACTTTGGATTGGTGGAGGGCAGAACTATTGCTCTCCTCCTTGGATGTCGGGAGTGCTGATCAAGCTGATTGTTACCTTTCAGATAGTTTTGTTTCATACCAAGAAGTTAAGGAGATGGTGCTGCAGTTGTTTAGTGGAACTGCAAAGATGTCGCAGTGGAAAGCCGAGTCCTTGACCATCAAGTTTCAGCGAAATGAGACCCTCACTGCATTCGCTGAGCGATTTTTGATGGAAGCCCACATGCTGATTGGGGCAGGGATTTAATCCGAAGTTGATGTGTGTATTTCAATGGCTGAGCGGTGAAATCAGACTTTAAACTTTACAATGTCATGGCCCCATTGTTTGAGGACGATGTACCTCCTCTTAAACTTCTTCATATGTATGTCGCTTAGCTGTAACTTTCCCTCCACCAAATACCTAACAAATCTGCACGGTTGCTGTTGTCAACCCTAATCATGTGGGGGGAATCAACTGGTCGGTGCAGGTTCTGTCAGGTTAATCACCACAGTCCAACATTCGTTCCATAAGTACCAATTGACGTCTGGCCAACTACCTCTTTGGCCCTAAATATGCTGATCAGCAGTGGTCGTTTTACTGATGTGGGTCCAGCTATGCCAATTCTCTTCAGAACAACCTTTAAAGTGGACCAACTTTTATTCAGTAAAGACGTAGGCCCTATGGGGTACATTGTTTTACTTGTGGTCACCCCGGGAACATGGGACAATGGTGCCCCAATCAATGAATCCCTCCTGTTCAATGGGATCAATGTTATCAGGGAAAAGTCAGAGCGTAGTAGAGAAGGGACTCTCTACTTCCGCTATCTAAATACAAACATCCCAACTGAATCTACTGTATTAATCGCAGCAGAAGCCTCCCAGTATGACGATACATTCCTCTACCAACAGCCGGTTGAGGGTTAAATGTGCTGACCCAAGCACAAATCAAAGAAATGGTGGACAAAGGATCTCCTGAGTGACTGAAGTCTTATGCTTGTCAAATGTTCGACCAAAGTCTGTCAGACCAGTAATAACCATTCGAAGATGCTTTGTCCCTGAGAGGAGTAGATGTTGACCTTCCAGTGGACGCTATTGTAACATGTACTCTAAAATTGGCGCGGGTATTATGAGTTTCCTGAAAAAAACATGAATCACTGAATGTACACATAGTTAATAGCTGGCATTCATCTTACTCAGAATGCACTTACTGTGACATTGTGGTAGCTAAAACCTGGGTATGAGCTATAATTGATATAGGCGCTCCTGTTAATATCGTCTCCACTAAATTTGTGGTGAAATTGTCCTTAAAACCTTGCATAGACCACTGGATGGTGTATGGGACTGCTGGATCCAAAACCACAGTCTCTGAGGGGGCGTATAGTGCGCGTCCCTTGCAGTTCAGACCTATTGTTGTGGCTCCAGCGGTGGTATTACCAAATAGCAACTAGATCTATTTATTGGGACTGCCTTTATGCGACACTATGGGGCTGTCATTGACATGATAGAAAAAACCCTAGCAATTTTGGGACAGCGGACCCCAAATTATTTCAACTCTAGTGGATTGCCAAAGGGCTTGGAGCATATGGGACAGATCAAACTTGCCTACAGCGATGGGGTGATTTTAGTGCAATATCATCAATAAAAAGGGAAAACTCGGGCCCTCCCCCATCAGATATATGAATATCAAGGGCTACCTCTTAGAGCAGTTGGAGCTATATACATTCCCTCTGGACATCAAGTATTAGTAGACACTGAGTTAGAGGTGGAAGTGCCAGCTGGGCTCTACGGAGAGATCGTTGGCCCTTATCAGCAATCACGGCATGAGCCCCATGTGGCTCCAGGCATCATACTTCTGGGCCATGGGGAGATCAAGGTATTGATAGCAATTCTTCATTACAGAACAATTCAAATCCGCTGGCATCATATTATAGCGTGTTTACATCTGAACCCTATTAAGGAGGTCAACCAAGTTCATGAGTTTAGTTCTCTGGATAAATTACTCTGCCCATTGAACTGCATCCCAGTGTAATGGCGGTTATGCCACGAGAGAATTTAATGGGGTTATCAGAAGACCAGAAGGAGCAGGTGGAAGCTTTATTTCATAATTATAAAGCGTTTGTGGTTGAAGATCATGATTTGGGGTGTGCTCAGGGGTTGTTCATTGAATGGACACTGGGGATCATCCCCCCATGAGGTCTTTATCAACTCATCAATTAAGGGTAGCTGAAGAAGTCATCACTGAGGAGATTGAAAAGCTGCTAGAGCAGGGAATGCTCGAAGCATCTAAGAGTCCATGGTCTTTGCCTGTCCTAATTGTTAAAAAGAAGGATGCACTAACCCGCATAGTAATTGACTACTGGAAGCTCAATAGTATCACTAAAAAAGACTCATACCCTCTACCACGGATTGATGATGTGCTGGATCAGTTAGGTGGAGCCTGCTACTTCTCGGTAAAGGATTTGATATCCAGGTATTGGCAAGTTGAGTTGTTTGCGGTGAAAGAAGAAAAATGCGCCGTAATTACATCAAAAGGGCTTTTTCAACCAACTCACATGCCATAAGGGCTATGTAACACCCTGTCTGCGTTTCAACGAACAATGGACACCATCTTAGGTGATCTGAAGCTGTCATGCATTCTTTTGTACCTCAATGATATTGATGTCTTCTCTTGCACGTTCACTGAGCACCTTGCCCATTTGGAAGAGGTATTTCGCCAACTGGCTGAGTCCAATATTAAAATCAAGCCTCAGAATTTCAAACTTCTTCAAGGATCAGCTTGAGTACCACAGGTTTGTGTTGGATGCGACTGGTTAAGACCCATACCAGCCAAGGTAGTGGCTATCCAAAAGATGAATAAGCCAGTTAATAAGCAGGACATTCAAGTGTTTTAGGAGATGGTGGGTTATTTCTGATGATTCATACCCAATTTAAGATGCATTAGAGGTCCACTTTTTGAGCTACTAAAGAAGGATGTCATGTTTGAATGGATGGAATGACGCCAATTCGCCTTTGATATACTTTGAATGGCGTTAATTAGTGCGTCTGTGTTGCGCTACCCTAATTTTGATAAGGAATTTATAGTGCAGATGGATTTATCACTTTCCGCTGTTAGGGCAGTCCTGTCTCAGAAGGACGATGAGGGGGAGGAGCACCCCGTGGCATACTGTAGTCATAGCTTGAATTGCCATGAACGGAATTACACTGTAACTGAGCAAGAGTGCTAGCGGTGATCTATGAATATAAACAATTTTGAGTCTACTTGCATGGAGTAAAGTTAAAGTAGTAACAGATCATGCATCGTTGTGCTGGTTGCAGAATTTGAGAGAGCCTGAAGGGCGGCTAGCCCAATGGGCTCTTAAGCTGCAAGCTTATGACTTTAGGAATTCTTCATCACCAGGAGCAAAACACCAAAGCGCCAATTGCTTATCAAGATTGCCAACAATTGAAGTTACGGCGGAATTAAGCAACATAATGTTCAACAAAATTCCCAGCGGGAAGTACGATGATGAACTGCCTTAAGTTATCAAGTTACCAGATGGACTCAGGACCAATACGTTTCTAAAAAATGGGGAATTTTATAAAGCATATAGGGGAAACTACCATGAATATCCCAAGACCTCTCACACGCCCAAATATTATTATGAGTGCACACCAAGAAGTTGGCCATGGTGGAGTCTGGAAAACTCTTGAATTGTTGTGGCCGCAGTATTATTGGGAAAGAATGCAATTTGACGTGCTTGAGACCTTGTCCTGCTGCCATAAGTGCCATGTGGAGAAACCGTTCCACCAGAAGACTTCATACCAGTTAGTAAAACCTCACTTTGCTTGGCATACAGTTTCTATCAATGTCGTGGGACCTCTGCTGACTGGTGCTAACTGGTCTAAGTATATCCTGGTGTCAATTGACCACTTGACCAGGTGGGTTGAGGTTGAGTCATCTGAGATTTGGGGGCAGTTACTGTGACTAAGTTTGTAATAGAATGCATCATTCAGCGTCACGGATGCCCACAGTTTATCCTTACTTAAAATGGAACCAACTTTACCACTCACATTTTACCCAAGCTCAATGAATTGATGGCCATCCGCGGGGTCCTAACAGCCCCATATCACCCTGAGTCCAACGGAATGGTTGAATAGGTTAATGGGACTTTGGTGAATATACTACGGAAGTTGGTTACAGATAGGCCCTCCAATTGGTGTACCCTTTATTCTACCACGGTGTTTGCCTACTTTATTAGCTAACATTCTGCCACAGGTAAAAGCCCCTTCCAATTGCTTTATGGCTGGCACTTGCTCTGCCTGTGCTTCTATATGCCTGTGTAGAGGACACCTGTGGAATGGATCTGCAATGCTATTTAGCCACCCTTACAAATATGCTTATTAAGCTACAAACCAAAGTGTACTCGTTCAGCTTAGCCAAGGAAATCAAAAATCAGGCTGCCAATCAGGTATGGCGAAGTGGTCTAGCACAGTTCAAAGATGAAGATATGGTGCTATTCCACGATCAGCACAGGTTTGGGCGGAAGCACAAGCTCACAAATATTTGGATTAGGCTGTTAGAAATAATGGAAAAAACAGGAGTTGATGCTTATACTATCAAGGATCCCACGAGTGGTCAGATTATAAATAGGGTGCACGCGAAATTCCTTCAGCCATATAAGCAGTAATAGAGCCTCTCTGAAAATGAAAAAAAAGAATTAACTGGTATTGATGATGAAAATGATTGTAGAAAATATCATATGTGAGTTTAATTCGTTTAATTGAGGTTGTTACTAGATGTCTTTTGCTTCACTATCTTTGTCTTTCTGTCTTTTTTTGGCTTCTTGTGGTGTCCCTTTTGTTTTGATCTATGGGACCTTTGTTTATTCTTCTGCTGCTTTGAGGTTGCCATAGTTTTTATGGACTCTTCTGGGGTTGGGGGTGGAGGTGAAGGCTGTCAAGGTGAGAACGAGGGGGCTGATGTCTGCTCAGGGGCCACTGCACTAGTATGAGGATGGGAGGCCGGTGCGATGGGACTGGAAGAGGAGGACAGACTGGAGTTCCACGGTAACAGGTGAGGTGGCGAGATCTTGGCTGGTTGATTGAGTCAAAACTATTCTTGCCCCACTAGAAGCAAAGCTCACAACCACATGCATTGATGATCCCAGGAAATCAATAAGTATGCCAGAAGAGGGGGTCAGAGTTGTAAGGGCTGGTGAGTAAGCAGGTGAGTTTCAGCTCAAGGGGAAAAGGCTGCGCCCAGCACCAGGCAATTTACAATAAAGTCCTCCATGCTTGGATACACTATTGGAAAAGGTGTGGTTGCGGTGAATGCCACTTACTGGGCCCACTCAAGGGTTTCCCGGTGCAGCTCTATTCCTAAACTTAGAGTGGTTGCGGGATTCAAAATTAAGTTACCTAAGAGCGCCATGATGGGAAGGTACTGCGATGGATTGTCAGCGCTGAGGGCGGTGAACGCTGCAGTGACCCCAGACCAAAGGCAAGCTATCTGGTTGTTGCAGAAGTTTTTTTCAGGGACTGGAAGTGGTTAGGAGCACTGGAAAAAGGCCCCAACCAGCTGGCTATCAATCACTGCATGAAGCACAGCACCTGCTTAACAGACAGAGCCGTGGGATGAGGCTCAGAAGGAGATGGAAGCACTAGGAGACTAAAGCTGCTTGCCAGGAGCTGGGCGCTTTATTATATAAAGGCCCTCAGCTCCAATCCCCTCCCCAGCGTAGCTGGGCCACTATGTCCCTGAAGGTGGTGTGCCAGGAAGCCAAATGGCTGACGAATTTGGGAAGGAGCTCTTTCTGGGTTAGAACGGTTGTGAGGTCCACATCAGCTCATCCTCATCAGCTGGGGGAAGAGGAAACAAGGGAAGGGGGATGTGGCCTGGGTTGGGCAACTCTGCACCAAGCCACATATGGATGAAGAAATTGAAATCATGGACTTGTGGCTGTTGGCGCTCAATGGTTCGCATGGCATTGAAGGAAAAAGAGATGTACATCTTACCATCCAGTCAAAGGGGGGGGGGGGGTAATGTCATGACTCTATATGACTGAATGACAAGCCACCATTATGACTGGCGAATCATTGGAGGAATTTCTGAAGGTTCAATGGACAGAGTCTTCCAAGGATGTTTCAGAGCTATAAGTAATTGATCGCCTTAGGATAAGGCAATAATGGGTTATAACAGGTCATATCAGATTGCCTTCAAATTAGGGCAATAAGGCGATGTCAACATTTGACAAAAGATAATTTGAATTTCCTTGAATCAGGGCGATAAAGAATTGAAGAACAACAAGCCAAAACCAATGAGAATACAGTGGAATGAATTAAATAAGCAAAAGAGTCAGTACTGACTGGGGTCACTGGGATATCGGCAAAATGAGGGGATTGTCAGAAGTGGGGTTTTAAAGAGTAAAAGAAAAGAGGAAGAAAGAGGGAGCGGACTAGAAGAAGATCCGCCGATTTATTATATTAAAAATAACGAAGTATTTTGGGGGAAATTGCTTCCATTTTTATTATACTATTTGTTTACAAGTGTTCCAAGTAACCAGCCATCGCTATATTGTCCATTCCAATTGTTCATTGGCCATAACCCTGTGCTAAAAACCATTTGGCGGATATATACAGAATCGCTTAAATCCACACCAAAAATTGGGTGAGTAGGGTTTTTAAAAGCCAGCCAAGTGGGAGTTTTGAATCCTAACGCTACATTGGTGTCATTAGTGGTTCAAGTGCTGGTGTCAAGATCAGCTCACCTTCTATAAATTTCCATGTTAGTAATGGAGGCGTCCAATCTTCCCTCATGTATTGAAGCTTTCTGGGTCAGGGTTTTGGCTAGGACTTCTGTTAAATGTTTTAATTATAGTTCCCCTTTCTTGCTTGGATCCTGTTTTCACCAACCATTCCAGTTGTGACACTCAGCTGGGTTCAATGAAGCAGGTGGGTGTGGTGGCCATCTCAATCAGTGTCATGCTTCAGCGTGTATTGGGTGGGGTAGAAATTGCACCAAAAAGTTTCCCCACCAAAGATGTTTTGGGTATAATCTGGAATAACAAGGTGGCATTCCCTTTGTCTCTCACCCAGCGTGGCTTTTCTGTCCAGGCTTACGAGGTGTATAACTTGGTTCTGGAGAATCATCCAGTCTCTCCTCATCTAGTTTCTCCTCCATTCACTTCCCTGGCGCCAGTTAGTGAGGCGGTTCCTGTGAAGGAACTAGTAACTTTCAATCCCCTGGTGCCCATATTGTTGCGTCCAAATGTGAAGAATTTGAGAAGGTTCTTCCAGCTGAAAATTTCAGTTCCTCTCAAGATTCTGGTTCCTCTGACGACTCAGCAATTATTACTACTCCGCAAGTGGTTACCTGTGCTGTTGCTAATAGACAGGATTTTGCCTATTTTTTGTTGCCTCTAAAAATTCGTTTGTGTAGACACAAGGTGTCAATTTAGGCATTTTTGGATATTGGAGTGGTGGTGAACTTTATGAGTCTAAAACTAGTGAAGATTCTAGATATGGACCTAAAAATGGGTGCATCAGTGCTGGGCGCACCCCTCACTTCAATGGCTTTACATACAATATGGCGTTCAGTACCTTTTTTAGTGCTCCAGTTTCTTTTTGTGATTGGTTCACCATGGTGCTTTATTTGATTTCCCAGGTTTTCTGGAAGTAGGATGGTGGCGTCAGCAACAGGTCAACATCAACCTGGATGTTAATCTGCTATCTTCGTGTGTACCCAGTTTTGAGGGGAGTTTTCCCTTATTGATACACTGTGACAGAATGGTGTGGGTTTCATTGTGTTAATTCCTTATCCTATGGGCCTTCCATAAGATTTTCCCCTGGCGTTGGTAGCATATTAGGATATAAATGATCCAGAAAAGACTAACTGACTTCCGCCCCATTCCAAGTATTACCTGGCTTTCCATTTAATAATGGCTGAGATAAACATCAACTGTCCGTTATATCCCTACATGGTGCAGGAGAACAAGGAGTGGGAGGTGTAGTTAGATAATTTTCTTAAAAAATGTGTTTGTTCAAGCAATTCCCTCACATTGCTTCCATATAAATTTTGCTCAGAAGGCCAAAGGACCTTTACGCCCCTGGATGGACTTTGGACATCTCAATGATATCACTGTTAAACACTCTTTATCCTCTCCCCCTCGAGCAGACGATTAGCCAGGTGATTGCAAAAGCCCAAGTGTTTTTAAGCTTAATCCTATGAACACATTCAACCTAATCCAGGTAGCAGAAGGCCAGGAATGGCTTATGAGAAAAAGTACCAGAAGTGGCATCTTTTAGTTCCGCGTGATGCTCTTCAGCTTGAAGAACCCCTTGTCCACGCTCCAGCATATGATCAAAGACATTCTCAGCGACCTTTGACTCATCTGTGCGGTGTCATATATCAATGATATTCTCAAGCATTCCCCTACCTCTGATCAACATGAAAAAACCTGGAGGCGATGCTGCCTGTGTTACATGAGTACAACTTTACATAAAGCCCTACAAGGGTGATTTTTCAGGGAGGAGGTTACCTTTATGGGCAACCTGGTCCTGAAGGACAGTTATGCCATTACCTTCAACAAGCTCGAGGCAACTTCATTTGGACCACCCCTACTACCCAGAAGCAGTTACAGAGCTTCTTGGGCGAGTATAATTTAAAAAAATTCTCAGCTCTCTTGCAGCTGACCACGTTGTTACATCCCATGATGGGAATAATGTTCTGTTCTAATAATAGAGGTCTGCCAATGGGCGGTTGATGGCATCAACGAGGTTATTTGGCACCTCCTGTTCTTAAATGAGTTAACTCCACAAGGCTTTTTAACATAGAGTACAATACCTCGTTTGCCACCATGGGCGATGATGTTCTAGACACACAATGGGTTAAAACATCTGGTCACTTATTTTTATGCAAGCTCGCTTTTTCAAAAAAATTCATGGTTATATAGAATAAGGATCTGGTCGCCGTGGTGTGGTCGCTTGTCTACTGAGGGTACCTTCTTCATGCCGCGAGGAATGAGGTAACTGTGCAGACAGATCATCAAGCCCTTATGTATTTACAAAAATTGTAGATGCTGGCGCATTTCCAGGTCTGTATGTATCATAACCTCTGCAGTATTAACTCTAATTATGAGTTCACAAAAGGTGCCTTGAATGTCCTTCCCAATTTAAGTCAGAACCCTTCTTTGGATCTGGCAGACGTAGATGAGCAGAGCTAACCACAGTAATTCCACTGGCCCAAATCTTAGCTATCGCTCCCCTGAAATTTCAGGGGTGGATTTGGTTCTGTCTATGTCTCTTTTCTCTTGGGTATCTGCGGGTCAAACGGCCTTCTTGGAGGGGCTGAAGCTGTTGGACCCTGGTACTTCTGACGCATAAGAGGACCCTTTATTTATTGGCAGAGGGATCTATTTGGTTTAAATAATGACAGTGGGCTCTTACCAACTCCGTGACAAAGTACTTATGCTTATCATGACCCCTCAGCTGTTGCCCACCCATGGAATAGAAAATTCCTTGATTTGATATAAAGACATATAATTAGCTTGGTATCTCCAAGGATATCCAGGCATGGATCACTAATTGCATGACTTGCTCGTGGGTAAAATCAGATAGATCAAGTAAGAATGTTCTTATCCGTCCCCTAAAGCAGGCGTAAGGGCAGTGGACCTCGGTAACAATAAATTTTCGGAACCTGAGAGCCCAGCTCTAATGGGTTTACTGTAATTATGTTGATCGTTAACCACTTTGCTAAAGTTTTCACTATTTATCTCTTGTTTGTCAGCCATCACCTCTGAGGAGACAGCCCAGCTCTTTGTGCAGAATGTGATCTCAATGTTTGACTTGCCTCAGGAGATCATGAGCAATTGAGGGCCGCAGTTTACAGCACGTTTTGGAACAAACTCATGGCTATTTTTAAGATTAATCCATGCCTCAACCACCTACCGTCTCAAGTCTGATGTCCAAATGGAGCGGGTTAACCAGATTCTTGAACATCATCTTCACTGTTATGCTTCTTCCATGCAGGATACCTGAACAGATCCCTTCCGTTAGCCTAATTTGCATTTAATAAGTCACTCATGTGTCTATTATATCTCCATATCATGCACTCTGGGGTATAACCCTTTATTAACTATCAGCCCAACCTTAGCCCAAAAGTCTCTTCTGCATCAGAACATGTGCAGCAAACTAAAGAACTCAATCTCTGGTTTGGGAGCACCTGATAAGGCCATCAGAAATCATAAATTCTTTATGGACTGAGAGCGTCTATCTGCCCATGAAATGAAATGGAGTCCTCCTTCATGTTGTATACACGTCACCTTTATATGAAGGTGCACTTCAAGATGTTTGTGAGCAAGCACTCTGGGCCTCATGTGATGGGGCCCATCAGGGCATTGGCGCGTTTATGTTAATTCTTTCATCCCACTAAAAACAGCACCCCATTTTCCAAGTTTCTCGGTTGTCTAGAGAATAAGGGAAGGACTCAGCAGTGCCAGAGCTAATCCTGGTCAATGTATCACAGGAGGGTAATGTCAATGTATTATTGTCCACGAGGAAAACCTGCCACTTAGACAGTACCTCATGGCCTGAAAGGGGTTTCAATCTTATGAGAATAGTTGCTTCAGAATCCATGACAGTGCCCTTGTGGTGAGCTGGTGGATGCCTTCCAAGACCTGCAGCCTGACACTCCCCACCCTCACTCAAAGATCACCACGCTCTTGGCATTAAGTTGCCATAAGCTAACAAGAACATCACCTTCGCCAAGTCCCCAGTGGTATGCTTTCCTTTTTAATGATGGAAGGATAATGTGGATAGTGGGGAGCACCCCCTGCGCCTCAACTTTGAGGAATACCCATTCCAGAAAAAGAAGAGGTCAAGAAGGCGGCCATCTCTCTTGGTTCCCAGGGAAAGTTTAGCCCATGTGGTGGATAAAAGCTGGGTGACGGCCTACCCTTTTAAGATTGCACCCTTACCTCCCTATCTCACCACCCAAAAGTAGATTTGTAATTGGGGGTGTTTAGAGGTATCATGGTAAGAGGCCACCGCCATGGGAAAGTTGTGGTCATTTCTCATTCTTAATAATTTTACCCCAATGAGGAATTCAATAACTTTAATAAATTAATGCTTAGCATAATTGAGTCATCCATTATACGCTTGGGTTTAAAACCTGTCCATGTCATTTTCTTCTACTTAAAAGGTAAGCCCAACCTCAATAGGTTCAGGTTCTTTAAATTCTTTTGATACTCAATGGTACAACCATATTCAGCCTAGACATGGGCTCTAGTCACCCGCCGGATGAAGCGTTACCAATACACCAAGCAGAATCATTCTGGGAGGGAATATGCGGTGGCAAAATTTGAGTTTAAGTTGCATAGCCAGTATAAGATCATTCCATAATCATGAAGTTTCTTGGAATGTTGATCTACCGGAATTGAATGTCATTACATAACCCTTGGTTAATGCATATCTTATATATTCCATAAGCCCCAACATTTAAGACAAGCATCCCTCACAATAATGATTTTCAGTCAATTTTTTATTTTTTGTTTCAAATTGCAAATTTCTATGCAGATTTTTCCCATTAAGAATTAAAATCTCTATCTGATAGTCGCTGCCTGATATGTGCCAAGTTTTACAGTCTATGCAATTATTGCCATAGTGGCCATAATTAAAACGCTGTTGACCTCTTTATTGAAGTAGGATAGCGTTATAGTGACCTCCTAGGTTTATCCCCCTAGTTTAGATATTTTATGGCTTCAGGAGGTTACTTTGCTTTTAAAATTACTTTCTACATGGTGAGTGAAGTTTTGTGACCTTTCCAAACAGTTGGCAACCCATGCTGCCAGAGCAGATTTGGGGCTATATGTGGTGCCTAAAGAAACAACTTCAGTGGAAGACCGCGGCCACCACATTTGCAACGACGTTATTACAAGTGGGTATGCAGGTAACGAAGATCACTAGTCGCTGTGCTATAATTGTTCCCCTCCCAGAAAATATCAAGTTGTATGGATGGCTATGCCTCTGGCATTCAGGTTTGTGCTCTTAGTGTTAACTCACCCTGACTGACAGGATAGTCTCGACTTTATTATTTAACTCCATGACAAGGAGCATACAAAGGCATTTTATCCTTTGCATCAACAGCAGTATGTAACTTATTTACTCAAGGTCATATGTTGTGGTTTTTATCTAGTAGGTTGTCCGTTCATCCTTTATGAGGCATATCCTATTCTTAGGGTTGACCATTATGTTAATGGGGTTTGAAAGTTAAACTGAACAAGGTATCATTATAGAGATAGATAAGCTCAAAATATAAAAATCTGAATGTTCATGAAAAACTGAGTCTTTTAGTAAGTGTTTGTAACTTTAGTTTTTTTAAAAACCACATCTGGGTAGATAGAGGGAGATTTCTGAAATATATGGAAAGGGCTAATTATACACCAAGTTACTTAGTGCAATAGGGACCAGCCGTCTCATTTTGTGACATTGTGCTGGAGATCCTAAATGACTTTAGTTTAGCTAACCAACTTGTTGAAGATTATAATGAAGGACCATCTAGTACTAAAAAAAAGATTACAATGAAGGGATAGCGAATATTAACAGTTACGTGGACTTTTTACTTAAAAACTCCACGCTCCACCTTGGTAACAGAGTCTTTTTTAGCACTAAGTGGGCCCAACCTTGAGGGATTTACCGATTTTTGGCAACAGAGTCTCAAAAATTGTGTTTGCAGTTTAAAAAAGGAAGCTTATAGGTTACATAGAGCACAAAATCAATCCAAATTTGTAGTCTTTTTTAACAGTTATCTCATCATTTTTTGAAGCACTGGCATCATATATATTAACCCAGGAACAAGACAGATAAGTTTTAGTCTGATTTTCATTATGAAGAGCCTCTCCATTCATGTTATGATGCTTTCCCTGACTTGTCTTCAATCTTTTTATAAAATTCATTAGATATATTCCAACGACTACTACAGTGGTTTCATTAATGATTTTTTTAATCCTCCCTTTTAAGAGCGTTAACCTGAGGACGTCTGGTGGGGAATGTAACTAGGTTTTATTGCTTTATGGAATAATCTAGTTGGTATCTTGATACGTGATTCTCAAATTTACAGGATGGCTCTGAAATTCGTTTATTGCCATTAATGATTTGTAAAATTGGGCGAGAAGTAAAGTCTGATATAGTGGCAGTGATAGCGTTGTCCAGAGAATGCAATGACAAGCCAATAAGTTTTAGCCTTCATAGTAGAACTGATTTGCAAAATTGAAGGAGAACCTCCTCTCAGTATGAACATCTCATAAATGCCAATTTCTTTAATGACAAGGTCTGGTCTCTCCAGCACTTTTTTATCAAAGAGGTCTTGACCTGGCTTAAGTCTGGCTATTCTTCAAGTGTGAGACCATGATCTCTTGAGCAATGCGAATCAAACAGTTCATAAGATAGGTTACTTTTTTCTATTTGTGGCCTCTTCTCAGAAATCTTGCAGACGTACAGGAAGGAACAATGCTACCACCATCAGGGACACATCTTTTAATAAAAATAGGGTAAAAAGTTAGTAGCAATGTGGTAGACAAAATTTTAGTTCTTGTTGCATTTTTGTAGCAAAATCTGAAGACTCTATATCAAAGTACTCTTTAGGTCTTATTCATGCAATCTAAGAATGAAAGTTATCTACACAATTTTGTTAGTGGCCCATTGATTCATCATTGCGATAGCAAAAGCCATCTGGGCGAGCTGTTCCTTAAGGCCTTGCAGTCTAACTTTTGGGCTTCCATAAGTTCCTTGGTAGATAGTTGATCATCCTTAATGGGCTCAACCTTATGGGTAGTTTGTATACGCCTCTCATCAATTCAGTTATTGGACGCCATATAAACAAGAAATACTGCTAACATTGGTGAGCCATTCCACGAAGGATTTAATTTATAGCTAGAACAAGTGATAGTCCAGCAATATCTACTTAAAAACCTCTTGCTAAAGCAGTAGTTTAGATTTACAATTGTTCAATTTTGTCTCTAACACCATTTAGTTGTAAACAATGGGTTTTATCTTCTAGCCCTGATATAGTAGGACTGGTGGGCTTGAATGACATGGAGCAGTATCTCCTTGTGCCTTGAAGACCAGTTGATCTAGAGGACCAGGGGGCACAGTCTCCTTGTGGCCCATATATTCTAAATTGCCCTCAAGGCCAGGAGGCCCTTGATATCTGGGGGATTATTCTGGCAAACACAGCCTTGACTACCTGGTCATGGCTGTTGTAAAGCTTCCTCAAACTGTATAACATACCATCCCAATTGCGCTTTGATGCCTGAGATTCAATCCAATATGCTAAATAAGATTATCTGATTGGAAGATGATCAGGCATGGAGTCAGTTACTTCAGGAGTGAGTTGGTTTAGAAGTTAAGCAATATACCCTCTCATACAACTAAGTCATTTGTCAATGAAATTCATTAATGAACAGCTAATTCTCAGGTATTGTACTTGAATAATCTTGAATAAAAGAGGAGGAGGATTGATAGAAGCTGAAGATTATGAGTGTAGAGACTGTATTATATATATATATATATGTTTCAAGACTTCTTGATGGCTAATCCTAAAACTTGCATACTATGATAGTTGGTCAGGTGTACAATTTTTGCAATTATCAAGTTATTCCTCATGATGACTTCTTTGGCGGGTAAATTAACAAATTTTTTAGTACTAGATGGATTAACAATTATATATAAAAACCTCAGTTTATAAGGAACATCTGAAGCTCTTATACTGCTGGACCATTCTCAAGCACTAATGTATTATAAATTATTTGGTTTAAAAATAATTAAGTTGGTTATTTATAATTAATATTTTCTTTGTGTTATGCAGCGCACTTCTCTTTTACATTCATTAATAAATTTGAGTGCAGCTGGGTTAGTGACATCCACTTCAAAGGAAGCATTGCTTTTACATCAATTGATGATATGAACCCCATTGCCTTGAGAGGTTTCTTAATTGAAATCATTATTCATTTTTTACATTTCATATGTTTTACAGCAATAATGAAGACCTGGCATGGAGAACCAATCTTTATCAGAACTTCAACTGAGACAGTGATGAGTGGGGGAAGAAGGCTTTTAATATTTTTGAAGTTAGACTTGTTATATCTTATATGATATAAAGAAAGGGGACAGAACTATCAAGGTAGCCAAGTTTTGCTAATAACTCATTTATATTTCTTAAATAAAAACTTAATAAATAAAATAAGAATTGATCCTTACTTTATTTTAAGCTTTCAATGTTTATATGGGAATTTGGTGACATAGTATCTTGGGAGGCTCTTCATGGACCAAATATAATTATCTTTCATCTTCCTGGGGTTCAATAGATATTGTGATGACTCACTAGTGTTGATTGTAGTCTTCCTTAGCTCCAAGGAATCCCATGACTTCTTTTATTATTTTATTGTTTGCAATATTTTCCTTTTTTCCGTTGCATTTTTGGCACTCCCGTGGAGTTATTGTCTAATGATGTAACTGATAGGAGTTGGGGATTGACGTCAACTTATATCACATGTCCTCAATGGAAGCTCACATTTCAACAGCATAATGGAGATATAAAGTCTAAATATAGCCTCAATAATTTAATATAAACTAAATTCAATATAAATAAAATCTATATAGATTCTAGTAAATTTTAGAAAGACCAAAAGTATATACTTAAGTTAAGTTCATACCCTTATAACTTAACATTCCTTAATTGGTATACTAAAAAAATATATCTAAGACAGAAAGCAAAATTCTATTTTTCTATAGCTTAATTTACTGATATCAAAAATGAACGTTAAAGTGCTTAGTATCTATTAAGCTACTTAAAAAACTGCACTATCAAAACTTAATAAAAACATCAAAATTTACTAAAGAAGCTCAAGTGGCAAGGTCTACCTAGATGGCTATAAATTTCAAACCAGAAGCTGAAAGCAGATTTTATAAAGAAAAGTAAGAATTAATTTCTTCCATAGATTAAAGTTAACTCCAAAACTCATCATGAAAGCGTTGCTAAACCCTTTGAGTTTATTATATTTTACAATTATAAAGAAAATTATTATACAACTAGAAGTCACTATGAGTTTTAAAAAGCTCAAGAAATTTAATCCACCGCTCAAACTGAGATTGTTAACTTCTTTTACAGTATTTATCTACCTTTTCTGCAGTTATTGGTCTATCTATCATATAAAAAGGATACTATTAGTCAAAGTTTCTCTTAAACAACAAAAAACTAGGGGATTAAAGTTTGCTATTATTTTCTGCTTGAAAACTTTTAGGTCAGCTAATATTCCATTTAACTTTATGACTAGTTAATGTTTAGAAAGGAAGTTTATTTTTTACTTTAATAATATTAAAAAATATAAAAAACTGAAAAAATACATTTAGAAAAGTATTTTAGAAAATATCTAAGAGACCTACATTCCTAAAAGCTAATATATATGTGCAGCTTGAATGTAGGAACATCAATTATATATAGGGTTTTTTAAAAACTGTTTAAACTTGGCAACAAAAACAAAAGAAATATATCTATATATAGAAATCATTAAAACTATCTCTCTCACAATAATTACTTATGTATGCAGAGTTTGGTATGTATGTGCCATTTATATTTTTAGATTTTATTTAGGGAAGGCCAACCATGGTACAGATACTAAAATATATTATAACTAAAAGCATGAAGAAATAATGAGGGGAACCCCAAAGGAGCCAAGGCTACCTCCTGTTGCCAGCGAGACTACCAGTGGAAGGAAGAGGGGAGAGACAGGAGAGGCCTAGGCCAAAACTGAACACAAATGAAGGAAAGGATCTGACGAGAAGAACCAAATGGGGAACCAGGATGACACCAACCAGCGTTTGCAGGATGGCAGGTGGCCAAACATCCAAGCTTGAAAGTGATCCATGAGGTGGGAATGGAATCAACGCACAGCTATAGGTAGGGTTGGGGTAGTGTTAGAGTTTTCATCAAGGATGATGTTATGTATCTTCTTTAGCGCTATTGCAACAATTAAGGTGCAGAGCAATGGGTGGATAGGGGAGGTCATTCAAAGAAGTGAGGATGTTTTTAGACAGGCTGAAAGCCTGCTCACTCTCTTGGCAAAAGAGGTGCATAACATCTCGCCAAATTGCCTGTGATTGGGGGCAATCTTCCAAGTGATGGACTATAGATCCATATTGACTGCAAACAATGCATGAAGTTTGAGAGGCATTGGACCGCTCATCCAAACGGTACACTTTTCTCAGGCATCTTCACACATGGGCGCAAATTTGGGGTTGTAAAAGAGGATGGTGTGTGTACCGCCAAATGTCCTTATGGGTCTCCAAAGAGAACAGGATGTTGAACTTGTCAAGGTAGTATACACGGGCAATGAGGTGGGGTCGTTGGGGTAACAGGTTGTTCAAAATGACTTTCCTATGGACTTCTTGTTTAAAACAGGGAGTAGGGAGACCCCTTGGGCGGTGTGTCCAATTATGCGGATTGTCCACTCAGTACTCTGCATGGAGAGGAAAATTCATTTGAAGTGGGGCGACATCCCATGCGGTCACATGGAATATGGATGAGAGGCAAGATAGTTTAACAGAGAATGGGGGTGGGTAGGATTGCAGAGGCCCAGGGCACAGGAAAAGATGGGGTGGGCTGCTCATGACAAGTTCTGGTTTGAGATTGTGGGGTTGGTGACTGCAGCTATCCAGGTGCCAAGTATCTTAGTGGCATAGGCCTCAAAGTTAAGCAGTCCCATACCACCACTATGGCGAGGACCAAACTTGACAACCAGGTGTACTGGCGGTGGGTGGCCTAGCTAAAACCAACCTTTTAGGAGGGCGTATAAAGAGTTGAAGAAAGAGGGGGAAAGGCGATAGCATGAGCCACAAACCAGACTTTGGACAGGAGCATTGAGTTGTCAGGCACAACCCGGCCTGGGAGGGTAGTCTGGTGGGCTCTTAGGGAAGTGATGCGCTTTGTGACATTGTCAAGGATGTGGTGCTCCATTACCAATAAGGCATATCTCCCGCTTCAAGCCACACTCCCAAATGGTGTACTGGACCAGCAGTGGGCCTTGGCACGAAAGGGAGCACATGTTGGGCGATATTGAGTGGTAAGGGCAAGTAAACCTGTGAGCTAACTGCTGAAGCAGGTAGGTAGCGGGGTGCTGGTGATCAGCGGACTTGGTACTGGCTGAGGAGAATTATCTCGGTTTTGGAGGCTTTAAGTGCGGCGTTACTGACCCTGTAAAAATCCTGGATAGTAGCCTCTAGTGCGCGTGCATCTTGGCTGTTAGTCTAAAACCACAAAATATCAACAAATGCCAGCTTTTTAACTGGTGCTTGGCCTTGCACATGGACACCAGTAAGGCGGGCATTCATATTGTGTAAAAGTGGGTCGAGGCTGAAGTTGTAGAAAAGTGGACTTAAAGGGTCCTCTTTGAGGAGGCCCCTTTGAGTGTGAACCACATAAGTGAGTAAGCCATGGCCACGTACAGCCATTGAGGAAGATTCTATAAGCAACATTACCCAATTAAAGAGCCAATAGTGGAGGTGGAACTCGTGGAGGCAGGCTTTGAGGTAATCCCAGTTGACCCTATCATAGGCCTTCTGCTGATCTAAGAAAACAAGTTCCCCAGTAGCTATGGATGGGCAGAAATTATCTATAGTGTGCATGTTGTCCCATATAGATCGCTTGGGAATAAAAACTAATTTTCTCAGAGGAGAATATATCAGAGTCAACTTCCTCAAGAAGTTTTCCATAATTTTAGTAAATAATTTAGTATCTGTACCAGTAGGTGATATGGGCGTCAGTTAACCAAGTCCAGCTTATCCCCTTTTTTATACAGCGTTATTATTGTGTACACCTCCTGGCCCCCAGGAAGGAGGCTTGTTTCTAACAGGCACTGGTTCTTTGAGGCTAGCAACAAAGAGGAGAAATAATTAGAATATTCCTTATAGAACTCATAAGGAATCCCATATGGACCTGGCATTTCCTGTGTGGTGCACTGTGGATGGCATACCAGAGTTTATCCCGACTAATTAAATTCATCAACTCTGGGTAATGGAAAATGGTTCATAAATGTGCGCCATCAAAAAACTCATCAATTTCGGCCAGTACAACTGGGTCAGATTGATACAATTTGGAGTAATAGTTTTTAACTTCAACTGCCACTTTGGTTGGAGTTTCTGTGATGAAGTGATCCAGCCTCCTCACCTGTGTGCAGGTCAAGCTCTATTGCGGCGTAAAGATTTTATGAAATAAATAAGTAAAGCATGTGTCACTTACCACTATTTTTTGCCTTTAACTGAACACAAACACGATGTTTATGTTGCTTTAACAGTGCATTTAGACAAGCAGAAACTTTTGCCCACTTACGACCATAAGCCAGGCTGTGGCCTGCAGCAGGGACACTAGATCCAGGTGATCCACTTCTGCAAGTGTGCGCATAATGACCACTGAGGCGGCCTGGGAGCGACGTGAGGATAGTTGGCGTTCCTAACGGATGGTGTTCACTTTACAGGTTGTTCAGGTAGTAAGTGGGTCCGCACAGAATGGTTTGGCAAACTCTGGTGCTGAAGTTTTGGTGTCCGCCCATGAGAAAACATGGGTGACGTGATCTTGGCTGAACAAAGTTTGCATTACTTTGGCGCCTATGCCGCTGGTCTTGACAAGTGAAGGAAATCAACACCAACCTGTGTTGGGTAAATGGTTTTGTCATCATAAAGTGTGCAATCTGAGACTAAAAGATCAACTGGGCAAGCATATGGTCAATGTGGGACTTAGACCTCAGCTGACCTTTGTGCACCTGGGGACAGGACACGTTGGGGAGCAGCGGTGCATGTTTGGGGAGAGTATCAAAAAGCCCCAAAGTAGCTTTTAGAACCCAAAGTTTGATGTGCCTCTGTGGGGGGTAGGTGTAGAAGGCAGCGGTCAATGCCAGGTTGGCCCAGCAGTTCATGTCGCCCACCAAAAACAGACCAGGCGGAAATGGGAGTGAAGTTATGGCTGAGATGAATTCCCAGTGAGCCCGTACACAGTCAGGGCATATATATAAGCAACAGCGTGCAATTAGTCATCCCATGAAAAAGACACGGCCAGCACATGGCCATCATGGTACAAATTTTTAGACACAAATTTTTTAAACTATGGGTTGCGCATATAAGCACCCCACATTGCAGCAACCAAAAGGAAAGGGATGAGAGGAGCATGTTTGCCTATGTTTCCTTGTCATCTTGTAAACAGTGGGATTCCTGAATGTCCAGGATGTTCTCAGGTAAATTATTCTTCAAAAAACTCAAATTCCTAGCCCAGGACGGCGAGGCCTTGAGTCCAGCAATGTTTAACGTCCCTATCGTGAAGGCTCCCCCCATCGCATCTTAGGTGCTAGGGGAAGAACCTCTTGCCCTTCAGCCGCCTCTTTATCAGCACGTTTCTCTTTGGCACCACATGTGCATTGTGCTATGGGGTAACTGTCTTTAGGGAGCGCTTTTGATGTGGTTTTATTGTCTTTTTTAGTGTTTTTTGATTAGTTTTGAGCTTTCAAAATGGAGTGCTCCTGTGGAGCACCATCGGATGTCAATGAAAACTCAGTGGGGAATGATTTTGGAGAATCATTTTTTATTGATGCTTGTTAATTTTGCTTGGATAAATCCAACTCATCTATCTGGTCTGCAGGTTGGGTGTCCCAATCTGATTGGTGAGCTGATTCTTAAGAAGCTTCAGCTGTAAATGACTCAATGTCATCTTGGGCCTGGGCAGGTGGGATCATGGACGCGGCCATAGCCGCTGCCTTGGCCACTGCTCTATGGGCCTTTTTGGCCTTCTTGCGCTCCTGCGGGGACACAGGTTTTACCTGAATGTAACACCCCAGCGCGCCCCATGGGAAGGCGACATTGGTGTCAATTGCAGGTTCATAATGGGAGTCTGCGCTGCTCATTGCATTGGGGAGGATTTTGTTTTGAGTGATGCCCTCTCTGGAAGGGCATGTGCGAGCCTTGTGGCCAAAAGCACAACAAAAGGTGCAGATAGTGGGCGCGCTATCCAACGTGATGTGGAATGGACTGGATTCCTTCCCATCAATATTCACAACTGCGGTGTGGGAGAATTGGGTAAAGATTTCTGCAATGACTAAGTTGAGGTGATCACTGCAATTGCTTTGCTCATGCACAGGTCTGGCGTAAGCATAAAGCATTTCATTTTGAAGGAGTGAAGTTCCCCATGGCTTCTAAGCCCAACCATGAGGTGGTGCTCCATCACAGTGCGCTTTATCATTGTGGGGAGAAAGTCAAATATAACAAAAACTTTGTTAGACTTGATTCATTTAGTGCGCTTCATCTTGACCACCCGTTGACCATCCAGGAGGTCTACCACCACACGCACCTGTGCAGCTTTGTTCGCTGCTTGTTTAGTCTCAACCCTGAGATCCAATCAACTGTGGGTCATAGAGTGCGGTGAAACTTATATTGCGTTAAGGAAGTGTTTGTGCACATCTCAACAGAACTTTTGCCAAAGCGCCATTAAGTTTATATCCAGGAAAACTTGAACCCCATGCTCCACTGATGACAGGGTGTCAGGGCAAAGCCTGACATGAAAGCTATCCCTGATATATCAGTCCTTATTGATATAATATATGATATATGTAATCAGCTTAAACAATCAGAGATGATAGCAAAGTTACATAACAGACAAATAACGAATCAAATGAGTCAATTCAAGCCTATCAAATTTGTATTGAACGTTGGAACACCTGAGGCCAGGTCTTAGTAGTACTAACTAGGCAGTTGACTACTAGTCTAAGCTTTGGCTATCTAAGACAGAAATAGCCTAAAGAATCTAAAGCTAGATAAGAATCAAGTAAATCCTAAAGCTATTTTAATTAGTCTGAAAAGTGAATATATGCTGAATATTTCTAAAATCATTCCTTGCAGTCAATAAAGTTAAGATGCTTCTAAATACTTACTTGATTTACCTGCTTTTTATCCTTAGTAAAGTACAAGGATCCTCATTATCAAGCATATTAATTAAATAACTCTGAAAATTCAAATATTTCCTCTAACTCGATTTCACAATTACCCACTGTCACTGGTATCTTGGCCCTAACAGGGGTTGGTCCAGCCGAAGCTCTACAACCTATATTAGGGCCCAACAGACCTTTATTCACAGATTTTATATTTTTTATCCGCATCCTTCCCTTTTTATACAGGACTCTTAGCTCAGGCATGGCAAGTTCATGAGTTGCTATGATAAACTAAGTTAAAGTTATTCCAGTCCCTGACACAGGGGCTTGGAATGCGGAATTTTGATAAACTAGTTGCATTTTGCTTGCCAGGCTAAAATCTTTGGGGAAATACTCACTGCTAGTTTCTTATTTTTATCTAGGCCACTGGCATCATTGGGGCGTTTACAAACTTTGGATGATGCAAAGACCAATCCTGTGCCCTTTACTTTGCTAGGCCAACTACTACCCAACATTGGGTGCACATTAATCTCTTCGAAAAGATTATCAAACTTACCTAATCTTGAATTAAATCAGTTGCAATTAGTGATTGCAACAAGAGAGAAAAAGTTGTATGTGTCATTTAGGTGTAAGCTTATCAAATAGGTAAGAGGTTTGTAATACCTGTTTTGTTACTATAAAATTTATTGATGCTATAAATCTATCCTATATATTAAAATTTTGATTTAATACAAAGTATCTCTTACCCTCTAAAGCTGAATATTAGTTTTAACATGGGTGTTTAGTTCATAAATTTGTAGTTTTCATTAAGAAAGTTTTTATCCCTAGAATATTTTTCATTAAAATTTGAATTTCCTTGATAAATTTCTATTATATTACAACCCAAGTTTAGAATATATTATAATTATAATACACATAAGTTCTACTTTATAAAATCTAGATGTATATGTGCTTAGATGTAGACTGATTGAGTAGGTAAGGTACCTTCAAACTTAGATTTAGGAGGGTGCTACAATGGTAGAGTATGTACCAATGACAACTGCTTTCTGAGTTTAACCACAGTAGATTTTTTTTGAGTGAGACAATTTATATATGATTTGGTTGGTGTCGCACACCATTGCCCCAAACTTAGATAGTAAATAACAAGGAGGTCCATGGATTTCCTAATCTATCAAAATCTAAGCGTGGAGATTAACCAGAATTTAATCCTTCTTACCCATTTATTTTAAATTTTATTAATCCCAGTAATCAATGAGGTATCATCCTCAAGTCAGCCACATTATTAAATAAAACTAAAATTAATTATTAAAATACAAAAGTATGGACCTTTCTTGTATAAGCTAATTCTATCATATTTCCAAAACCACTTATAGCATAAATCTTCTCTTAAGTGTAGCCAAAAGTTCAAATATGGGCTCAAAGCTGAGAACTAGTGTAGAGGTATATTAAAATGAATAGATGCGGTGACTTCTTTACTTTATTGAGCTAAAAGTGTTGATAATTATAGGGTGTGTGGGTACGTGGAGCCTAGGGGACCTCCATAGCCCTGTATGATTAGGATCTTTTGCTTATTCTGAAAAGTCTACCTGGTTAACGCCCAATGTTCTGCATCATCCTTGTGACTGCATTGGTAGAGGCCACACCTTTTGAGGTTCAAATATTGGAGAAACAATTCCAGAAGGCATCTCCACTAATTCACAAGCACATGAAGCTTCCTGATTATAATCCTCATTGGTGCCTTCAAGTACAGGTTTAGATCATGAGGGCTCAAAAATTGACTTATTGAGGCTCAATTTGGCAGTAGGGATTTTAGCTCATTCTTTATCTGAATTCTGACAACACCCTCTCAAAATCCTGTCATAGGGGAGTATAGGGTCATAAATTAGGCTATGTACTCAGTTTGTCACTGTTCCCAGATTGATGTCAGCAATGTAGTACTCAGAGTTCCCCTTATGAATAGCCAAGTAGAGTTTAGAATAAAGAACATTGAGCTTATTCTTTTGACTTCTGGGTCATTGGGAATAAAAGAGAAGTATGTCACTTAATTGAAATGGGTAAGGAGTGTCAGCTGACCTTAAATTGGGATGTCTCCCTTTCTGCGTGGCGCAATGCCTTGTGTGGCTAGGGCTTAGCTGGACAATTTCATTGGCTAAGTCCATCATGGTCAAATTGGAGTTCTCAGGAACGTAGTATTGAGTAGGGGCTGAAAGCTACTTGGTAAATAGAGAGTACCCCATATAGTACTTCAAAGGGGATATTTGAGTATTTGATGGTAATTTTTTGGTAAGTGAGAAAGGCTCTTAGTAGATAGCGGTTCCAGCGTGTAGGTCAAAGGTGGCCATCTTCTGAAAAATAGAGATAAGTGTTCTATTATCACACGTTCCACCACATTTTTTGAAGGGGGTTATTATGGAGGTGAACTTTGTTTAGTTCCAAAAGTAGGGTTGGTTATTGTAGTACTTGTGAGGTGAAAGCTAGCGCATTTTCTGAAGCTCAAGTTTTCGGGGCATCTACGCTGAGTGAAAATAGGTTAAATAAGGAATAGGACCATGTCTTTCATGGTGGCAGCAAATTTGAAATTGCTTCGACCCATTTGTTCAAATGGTCCAGCGGCTTATAGGATATATTTATGGCCGTGCAACACAGTGATCAGAGGGCCCACTACATTGATTCTGATGATATTAAAGGGTTTGAAAGAGCCACGATTGAATTTTGATAATGGGGACTAGCTTTAAGCTAGGGATCAACAAGTCATACAAGTCTTTAGAACTTCCTGGTTGGTCTCACCCATTTAATCCCAATAACATTGTTTCATTATTCAATTGTGGGTCTTTTCACTGACCCTTTTCTCACAGTCAAGTGTCCATCAATTATAACATCAGTTTGGGAAGAAGGGTGTATATAGTGGAGCCATATCATGTTAGATTTCTTATACAGAATTTCCTCTTTGATTTGAGTGCTTGAGTCAATATTCAGAGCTCAGCTTGTATCTCAGGAGTCTCTAACTCCCATTTCTCAGGCCAAATAATTATATCATATAGACAAACTTCTACGGGGGTCAAAGTGGCAAGTACTGGCATCCTTAAGAGACCATCAGCATTCTGATGAATCGCTCCTGCTTGATGTACAATAAAAATAATAGTAAAGCTTTATGGTACATCTTTCTAACCGGGCATCTAGATCCTTCATATTCTGCAGCCATCAAATCAAAGGATGGTTAGTGGTGACATTGAAGTAGATGCCTTATAGGTAGGACCAGAAATTCTTGATTGCTAATAAAAAGCCAGGCACTCACGCTTGTAACGCTATAATTTTTAGTACAGACTTGATTAGGGTCTTAATAAAGTAGGTCACTGGGTGATTGACCTAATCTTCATAGTGCTAAGCTAGGATGACCCAAACAACGACATCACTAACATCAGTGAATAGAAAAGAGGGTCAGTCAAAACGTGGATTAACTAAGATAACTTTTAGTATAAAGAGAAGTCCACAATGCACTAAACGCTTTTCCTTGTTTATGCTGCCACTTAAAAGGTAAATTTTTTGTTTAAGGTAGACCATAGGTTTGGACAAGTTGGTAAACCAAGGATGAACTGATGATAATAACTCACCATTCCAAGGAACACTTTAATATCTTTAAGGTTTTGAGGGCGCAACATCTTCTTAATGTCAGAGACTTTATCTGGGATTAGTTGTATATCATGTATCAAGACCTAATGTCTGAAGAACTTCATTTCTGATTAAAAAAGAGCACTTCAAAGGCTTAATCTTTATTGAGGCCTTTCTAAGATTTAAAGACTTCCCAAATATGTATCACATGGACATTTAAGGTTTGCAAGAAGAAAGTGATAACATTGAGGTACACGAGGACAAAGAGTATCTACAAAATACCCTAGGATCCCGTCAATGGCGGAAGGTGGAGGGCATGTTGCAAACGCCCTGGGGTATCCTTGTTGGCTCAAATAACCCCTCGTTGGCTATGAGCGCACATTCAAACCAATCTTCAGGTGCTAGCTCTACTTGCCAACAACTGCTTGCGATATACTTAGAATTAAAATATTGTGGCCTTAAGAGAAAGCAGAGAAAATCCTTAATCTAGTTCAAGGGCTAAATTTTCATTTTTGGTATGGGGCTAAATCTTTTTTAGTCTATCACCACATAATGCCATCTTTTTTGAATAACAGGAGATGGACGTCCCAAGGGCTATGTGAAAGCACCAATAGCTTGTCTTCAAGTAATTGTTTGAGCTCAACAGTCACCTGAGCCTCTCCAACCTTATTTTTGGTAGGGGTGGGATCTGATGGGATGAGCATCATCAGTCTCAATGTGGTGGGAACACCCATCATTTTCATAAGATCATAGGTAGATGTTGATAATAGGTCTAATTATTCTATCAGTAATTTCTTAACTTGGCTCTGTTGTTCACTGAGCTCATGCCCAATAGAAGTGTCGACTAGAGCTACTGATGGGTGTTCTTAGCCCAAAATCCCTTAGACTTCCAAAGCTATGGATGTCATTGATGGCCTATACCGGAAGGAGGAGAAAAAAAAGTGTCTGGAGTATTAGGACCCACTATCCTAGGTTTGTCAGTGAGGTTGGCCAGTAGTACTTATATAGATCCAGAATAAGTATATATAAAATCCCCAGGAAGGTCGGGACCTCCATGCAAATGGGTTATCCATGCCTCAAATTTCCAGCAATTGTCCCAAAGGATTTTTGATGTGAACATGGGTATTGACAATGACCTGAGACTTTAACGGCATATTAATCATCTTATGAAGATAATGGGGCTTGATCTCTTAATCAACTACTACAGTTAGAATATCCAATCTTGAAACCCCTTACATGTATGAGCCACTCAATCTGGCTTTTGCTCATCAACTCGCAAGCCTGATCTTTGAACTATGCCTTGGTGTCCTGGGAGATTTCAAAAATTAATGGATCTGGTGTCCCAACAGTGAAAAATTCTTCATTATAGTGCATGAAGGCGAAATAGTCCATGAGGAACTGAGTATCAAGGAGAATTTGGTGATTTGTATTATAATGCAATGGCTGGGATATTTACTGAAAGCTTTACAAAGCAAATGGGTAGTAAGGAATAGGCCCAATGGACCAAAGGCATTAAAGCTCAAGAATGTCATATTCCATGCAGTGTGGCAAGTTGGGAGTATTTTGATGTCTTCATTAATTTTAGATGAAATGACATTTATAGAGGATCCACTGTCAACAATTATGTGGACAGGTATTTTATGAACTTAAACGGTGACTCATGTAACTAAACACTCAGACTGAGGGATGGAGTGAGGAACCTCAGAGATTCATCAGAGGAAGAGTAAGCAGATTAGTTTTTATTTTATTAAAATGTACTAGATCATCTTTTTCCAGTACTAAATCATATAAATCTTTATATGTAGCTAAACTTTCTTGAGGCAGTACAGAGATGTCAGCATGAAGATCCTCGACTTTCATGCTTACTTTCCTTTTACTGCCTCCTCAGCGAGTCTCTTCCAACAATTCATGGCACTATGACAGTCACCATTGCAGTAGGAGCATAAGGTCTGAGATTATTCTGGTTCTAACAACATGGACCAAATGATGGCTGGAAGAGACGTATACAAATGACTTGTGATGCAAAGTGGATTCAGAAATTTGATTAAAAGCCTCCTTGATTTTCCTGATACAGATGAAGCTGTTCTTCTTGCCAATCATGTTCATTTAGACCTTAGGATAAGATATTAGTGTAAAGATGACCGCACTTATGTCATCGTGATTGTAATACAATTTCTGGTTATCTAGGGTTGTGCTTAAGCATTAAATTGTTTAAGACCTCCACAGGACTTTCTCATTTTTTCTAAAAAATGCCTGAGAATTCCTGCTTCTAATTGGCCAAGGTTTGGTTGCTTCCAAACTCCTGGATTTGGGCTGTATAGACTTTCTCCCATGTTGGCATTCCTTTAAATGTGGAGATATAATTTCCTGGGTGGTACTATTATGCAGGAGTGGATGTTCTAAACCTTCTGACAGTCAGTGGCCTCCTCCATCAAGCTTTTGTAAGCATACAGGAAGGAGGCAATTTCTTTTAGATTGGGTGAATTTCTCCTTGAAACTAGGTTTAAAGATAGTTAAAAGAGGGGTGGAAAGAGAATTGACAGCAGGAACCAGTGCAGGCTCAGAAGTTAAGTTTCTGCATAGTTATGAGGGGCCTGTTGATTTAATAGCCATATTATACCTTCCAGGTCCTCCTAGATCTCAACCCAATTGCTTTTTCAAGAGGTAATGGAGGCTAGATGGGCAATTGCACCTTCAGAGCTTGAATTTCGCCACGTTAGAGAAGCAGCTGGCTCTCAAAGTTACTCAAATATGTTTTAAACCCACAACAAGTTTCTGAGTTGGTTGGTGCCATTGTTAGTGATAATGATTAATGCACTAAAATTATTTATCTCATCTGGAAAGGCATCAATTGAAACTCCGGGGTTGAGGGGAACTCCATCTACCTAGAGCTAGCATAATTGAGCCACATTGCATATTTGATCCTGTAAGCAGTGAGCACCATTAGAGTGCCTTGTTTCTAGAAGTCATTAGGAACTCCAGGAGTAGACAATGTGAAATCAGAAGGTCCTTGAAGTCCCTGGGTACCTTTGGGCCCTTCTAGCTCTTCATCCCAGAGGCAATATCATGGGAGGCTAACACATGCTATTGCTGCTGGAGGGTCCAGAAATGTCCCTCAATCTGGTTGAGGCAATGGCTTTAGGTGAACTCAAGAGCTGCGCATTTTGATGAGGCTAGTCCATAAGGTAATCTAAAATCCCAAAATTTAGAGTAGAAAATTGATAACAGGCCTCATTGATCTACTTATGGTTAGTGAAAATGGCTTTTGAATTTTTATAATGAAGGAGGAAACGCATCTTAGAAATCAACGACTTTTGAGTGTAGATTTTGGGTAAAGCTTTAGCTGCCACATTATTTCATGATGATGCAACTCAACTACTTGTAGGATGTGGCGTATGGATGGATGGACGAAGCTTTAGAGTTTATGCTTAATACCAAAAGCCAGTTCTTGATGGTAGTAGGGCTGAGACTATAAATTTCACATTGAGGAAGGCAAAAAGAGGCACAAGGGTGACTGGAACAGTCTCTCATTGAGTATATGCCGTTCATTAGTTGATAAATATTCTTTTTTGGTTCTCATTTTGGATTTGATACTGATCATGATCATTGGATGGCAAGTTAAATTGGAAATGGCCGTAACTCTAGGCTTTCAGCAGGTAGGGGAGGTTTTTATACTGAGAAATATTTATCCATTAAGTTAGGCTTATTGACTACTTGGCAGGTTGGCTTTTTTGTCGCTATTTTCTACATTTTTTTGTTATAGACGTTTCCACTTTGACAGCTCAGAGCCCCCTGTAGTTGGCACCACTTGTCTTAGAGTAACAGTTATATTGGCTTTTGCTAAAGTTTTAAAAATAGGCTTAAAGCTTTAAACTAGTATAGAGATCAATGAAGATGAAAGATGATGTGAAATAGATTATTTTATTGAGCTAGAGATTGTCACTAATGTAGGGTGTATGAGGACGTGATGCTTATGGGACCTCCATGGCCTTGTATGATCAAGACCTCTGTCTTCCTTATGAATCACCTCCTGGTGATGGCCTCATCGTTCTGCATCATCCTTATGAGTGTGATGATGGAAGCCACGTCTTTCAAGGTTCAGAAAGTTTGGATGCAATACTAGAAGGCATTTCATCAATTCACAGGCGCTTGATGCTTCCTGATCAAAATCTTCATCAGTGCCTTCAAGGACAGGTTTCAAATGTGAGGTCTCTAAAATTAACTTATTGTGTTCTATTCATGAGTAGGGATTTTGCTCGTTCCATATCTCAGTTCCTGACAATTACAAAATCTTGGATTTTAAAAACCTAAAGGGAGGAACTTTTTAGCGCATAGGTACCTAAAAAAGGAGCTATTTATATAATTATATAATGTTTAGATATAATATCAGGTTCTATAGAGTGTAAATAGTAAATTTATCTTATTATGCTTCTAAAATCATATTAAAAATCATTGCTTCTGAATTTAAAAACCTACATACACAAAATTTGGTATGTATATGCATTTTTAATGTAAAAGACTCAATTAGGTAGCATTTGAAATTCCAAGCTTAACTAATTCTTTATAAACTGTGAGTATATAGGCTGGTATTAATATCCTTTATCACAATAGCTAGAAATTTTAAATTTGATATGGAAGTTCTTAGCTTATAAGCACTTAAAAAACATATATAATGTATGCTGAATTATTTATCTATGGTCAGGCGGTGAGATTATTTATTGCTTTTGTTCCAGCTAAAAATTTGGTGTTATATAATATATTTGATAATTTTAATAAGTTTGTTAATCAAGTGTGGTTAGTATAAAAGGTTAAGTCATGCTACCACACTGTTTTAAGTTTGGTTTATAACAGGTTCACAATCTATTCTGGCTAAGACAAAACATCATTCCCTCCCTCTTATTATTTTATCCTACAAAAGAAGATATATAAAATGTAGATAAAAATAAAAAGAAAGATAGGATCATTGTTTAACAGGCTGAAACCTGTTTGACTCTGTGCAGATTTTTTTTTCAACTAGTTCAGAACTTATACTTGATATATAACATTTTTTCTTTCCAACCCTTATAATATTACATAATCTACAAAAAATGTCAAAATAAAAATATGATATAAAAATAAAAAAGAATATAGGTTGTTAGCCTAGTGAGGTGGTTCCTGATACCACTTTATTTTATTTAAAGTGATTTGCTAAATAGTTTATGATTATTTGGTTAATTGAATAGGTTTAAAGATTTTGGCTGAGCTTTTTGGGTTTTTGTTTCCTAATAGATTCTTTGGTTTTGGCTAAGTGGTTTGTGTTAATCTACTATATAAATTATCTAATGAACTATAGAACTGTAGTGAAGCACAGGTATCTGATTATTGTAAGCATAATTTTTTATTTAAGGTAAGCAAGATTATATAATTTATACTTTGATTGGTTTAAAGTATTTCACACTAAAAAAAGGTTCATTGGATCAATTACTAAGAAAAGTATACTAATAGCAATTTGTGTGTCTTTACTCTTCAAATAATGGCCCTCTTTTGAGCTTAAACTTTGGTAATTTTTAATTGATCAATAATTTCAAAAAATGACAATTTATTTCTAAATCCATGTGGACCTAAAATGCTCTTGTAAAATTGGTGAGTTGCTTCTGATTGGCTACTTAATGATCTACTATTTAATGATCTTTGAGCCCTGGTTAAATTAGATCAATTCTGATAGAAGCTGACCCAGCTCAAAAAATTATTGTTGCTTCTATAATATAAAAATATGTGCAGCTGTGTGTGTTGTCCAACCAAATTTATGGCATGCAAAGCTTTGAATTTTATAGCATAGGTGGATGAAAGGGTGCCCATGTGAATCATAAAGCCAGTTTTTTAATCTTTATAGAAGAGTAATTAAATATAAAAGAAGTAAAAATATATTTTTATTGACTGTTAGATTAGATTTTTGGTTAAGAAGTATTATATGATTGATTTGAGTTTTTAATGATTTATGACAAACAGTTATAAATTATTTGGTTTTTATTAGACTCAATAATTAAGTAAACAGTTACTATTGTTTGATTTAATTGGTTAATTGTTTTTGGTATGTGATTGGTAGTTTTTAGTTAATATAAGTTCAGCTTGGTTTTACAGAGTGGTTGGTGATTTGGTGATTTGATTTGTTTAATGGTTTAAGCAAAGCATCATGGCGGATTTATTTAATATAAATTCTAAATATTAACTCAATTCATCAGTTAACTTAAAACCTGGGCAATAATGAGTAACTCAGTCTAGAGTTTGAATAAATTTTGAGTAATCCAAACTACCTGCAGATAAAAATATAGTGTTAACATGTTCAAATCCTATGATACTGAGATATGACAAACCACATGTAAGTCCAGGGGAACGTCCCTTTTGTGTGATTTGGGCGATTTTCCCATTTCCAAATATAAAAAGGGTCTGAAGAGGGCGTCTGTACCCCTTATCACCTGGGGCGACCTTGCCACGTGATAGACAAGCACTGGGTAACAGCACTCCATTTAAAGATTCCTCCCCCAGTACCCACACTCACCTCAGCTGAACTTGTCTACCAAATTGAGGAAATCTGTGCCAAAATTATTGAATCAAAGACAAAAGGTCTGAAACCAATGAGAATAAAGCCTGACAATAAGAAAACTAATAGTTGAGAAGGGACAAGTATTAAATTCTTGGCTAGAATTGCTGATGGTATCAAGTCAGCTAGCAATATAATTGCTGATGCCAAACACCCCTTGAAATTGTCAGGGATGATCCCAATGAGCAGATGGTACCTTCAAGGACTATTGCAGATAATTTGAACCCTTATCTAAATAATTGGGATTTGTGCCTAATGCCACTCATTTGGCTGAACAAATGCCCTAGCAACCGGGCATGGGTGAGATGGTCATAATAAACATGTTTCCAACCAATTGGGACCGCCCCTATGTAAAGTGGCCCTAAGGATTACTGTTGCCCTTTAGGCCAGATGCCATCATGCCAACCGATAGAAATGCAGTTGAGCCTCAGTCCAGGCATTTGCAGATGAACTGACAGTGGCATGGCCTGCTTTGGATCTTTTTATGTTGGTATAAATTAGAATTAATTTCCCCTCCCTTAAAATTCCCCAGTTTAGTTCGAAACTGAGGGCCCCAATCCTTAGCTGGACCTACTACCAGATTTGAGCACTATTTACTCAGTTGCTTTGCACTAAGAAAATTGTTGGTTGATTCTGTATTTTACTCTCCAATAAAATTCCCACTAGTACCCATATTTTTTATTTTACTTTAATTCTTCTTGCCAAAGTCCTGATGGCACTAATTTGGTGGCCAGTCAGCCCCTACACTGGATGGGCTTTACCAGTTTTGTTGATTGCAATCACTCCCACCTTAGTCAACTAATCCAATGGGTAAGAAACTTCAGGGAATATGACCTCGTTATTAAATCTATCCATTATCAAGATATTAGAATCATGTGGTCTCATATATCTCACTTTCAAGCGAGGATTCGCCCCCTTGTCTCTACTTTAGTATGAACCCTTCCACCAGTAATCCTGAAGTAGTAAACCTAGTAGTACCATCCCCTGCAGCAAGACCCGCAGGGTCTGGGGATGTTATTGTTTGGTTTATTACTGGATTTTTTTCACGCTCGTCCTACATCAATGAGTCATTGTTTCCCAATCTTCAGCTCCATACAACGTCATTTGAGTGGCAAATCCACTGGCATTTTGGATTTTTTTGGGTGCTCACGCATCCTGACTGGCAGGCCAGTATAAAGTTCTTCTGCCGTTTTCCTGACATAATTGACCAACCATTGTTTCTTGCCATTTCCGCCCTTCTCTTTAAATTGGGCACCACACTGGTTACCCTTTACCAAAGGAACGTGAAGTCCATGTTTTGCTTTCTTTTGCTTCTTTGGTTAATCACCAATTTTGGGAGTAGTGTTTGAATTACCTTAGAAAAACTCCTTCAGGGCAGAAGAGCCTCGTGGTTAACTACTTTCTCTCACTTAATGTTAAAGAAAGGAATCTTAGTGTTCCATCCTGAGATATTGTTAATCAAGTTCTTAACGCCCTTGATGAGGTGCAAATGCGTTCTGCTATTGCCCTTAATAATGCCGCTGCATTATCCAATTCCTAACAAGGGGTCGCTCTTTTGAATGCTGTAGAAGGGGATGTCTGTCGGTGGGTGTGAGGACTTCTGCATTCTACTTTGCATGCGGGAGATTTTACCTCACTTGTCACAGTAGTATTGGCTGCTCTGAGACCCCCTGTTTCACGATCAGACCGTTTATTTTAATTGCTTTCTTCTATGATCAAAGACCCCAGCGTGGCTTCTTTAATCACAACTCTTCTGTGAACAAGCTCCCGCGCTTGAGTTCTCTAATGATATGCTCCAAGCAATCTTTAGATCAGTGTATGGATTCTGCCTCTGCCCATCACAAAGTTTGGTCTACCCCTATGGGGCAGTGGATCAAATAAGTAAAGCTGTAACCACCATCAACGCCTTCCCTCACCATGATCCCCGCTTTAAGTGAAATCATATGATAGGACTACCCAATAAAGACTTGGATTCATTCCTTACTGTTGATCCAGTACATGCCTTGACCTCAGAGCCTGTCACTACCCCTGCGTCGGAGTTGGGTTATCCTAGTTCACCTATTAATTAATCTAAAAAAGTTCATATGGTGGAAGCCGGTTCCCAAGCCCTTGCTCTTCCCAACTTTACTCCTGAAAAGATCCCTGACCTTCCCCCTGATTTACTTGCCATCTCTTAAGTTGCAGCGGAGCCAACTGTGTCTACCAATAAACAAAACTTCGCCTATTTTCTATTGACCATAAAGATTAGTATCAATTCTCACCACATCTCCTTTGAGGCTTTGGTGGATACCAGAGCCACAGGTAATTTTATGAGTGTTAAGCTAGGCCAACAATTGGAGCTTGACCTAAACTTAGGTCCTTCTATGATGGTTGCTTCATCAGCCTCCCAGACCTCATATCTAGTCTGACAGACGGTATTTCATGGTACATCAGTTTTAGTTTTGGGATTGGTTCTCAGAAGTGCCAAACTTGGTGTTTCCAGTAAACTTGGGGGTCGGATGGTGGCGCTGACAACATGTTAGAATTCACCTGCAGTCTAATATGTTATCATTTGTTAATGATCAATAGAGGAATTTCCTTTAGTTGATACCCTTAAGAAAACTCAAGGCCGCAGCTCCATAACTTTTTTAGTTTCCCTGCGGGCCTTCCATCCAATTTTCCCAAAGAATTTATGTGCTATCAAAGTATTTTCAATTCTGAGAAGGCGGATCATCTTCCTCTCAAACTAAATTTAACTTAGGATCTCAAACAACGGTGCAGTTAGTAAATAAAAACTGTTTCTTGTATCCACACACAGTGGAGTAGTAGGCTGCTCTTAGCTCTTGTTTAGGCAATATTCTTAAGAAAGGGTGGTTATCTAAAGAGACATCAGAAGTTGCTTCTCCAATCGTTTTTGCCAAGAAGGCCAATGGTTTCCTCCATCCCTGCGTGGATTATGGACACCTAAACAATTTTACAGTGCATGATCCCTACCCTTTGTCCCTGGAGCAAAATATCATTCAAACGATTGCTAAGTCTCGTGTGTTCTCCAAGCTTGATCTCATTAATGCCTTCAACCAAATATGGGTGATGTAAGGTCAAGAATGGCTTACCGCAATCTGAACAATCAAGGTATTTTTTGAGTAATGCCCTTTGGGTTGAAGAATGCGCCGGCCACATTTCAAAGAATGATCAATAGTGCATTGGGCGACCTCCAAATTATTTGTGAAGTCACATATATTGATGACATTTTGGTTCACTCTTTAACTCCCAAACAACACGCAAAAGACTTGAAAGCAGTAGTGGCTGCTTTGCACAGGGGCCTGTTTGTCAAACCTTCAAAATGCGAGTTTTATAAGGAGATGTTTACCTCTCTTGGTAACCTTGTCCTAAAAGATAGTTATGCAATTCCCCCCAACAAGTTGGACGCCATCTGTGAATGGCCAACTCCAACAACCCAAAAAACAATTAATGAGTTTTTTGAGCACCATCATTTTCCTGAAAAAGTTTCCCCAGCCCTTTCCCAGTTAGCTGCTCCATTTCGCCCCTCAAAGGTAAGAATGCTCCCTTTTGTTGGACACCCTAGTGCCAGCAGGCGTTCAATTCAAATAAAGAGGTGTTCTTATCACCCTCCATTCTAAATCATGCTGACCCCTCCAAACCATATATTGTTGCATGCAATGCTTCATCTGTGGCGGTGGGGGCAGTTATGCTCCAGGATCACGATGTTTTAAAACATCCAGTCACCTAATTTCCTGAAAATTCTCCTCTACTGAGCAATCCTGAGCCATCTACAATAAGGAGTTGGCAACCATAGCATGGGCTTTGACTCATTTGCAGTATCTTTTACAAGGCGCTCAGCCTGAGTTAATGGTGCATACTGATCACTAAGCTCTTCTTTTTGCAAACCACAGAAATTGGCACATAGGCAAGCTTGTATTTATCAGGATTAATGCAGTTTCAAAGTTAAATATGAATTAGTGAAGGGTGCATTAAACGTGCTCCCTGATTTTCTTAGCTGCAACCCAGCTCACTGACCCTCAGACTCAGATGATGTGGACCAGGTTACCATGATTCCCTCCACTCAAGTTTTATATTTAGTTCCGCCCATGGTCTCCAGTTGACTCATCTCCTGATGCTCCTCTTATTTCACGGGTTTTAGCAGCTCAAACGACCTGCTCCAAAGGAGTGGAAATGTTTGACCAATTGTCCCTCCAAACTCACAAACATTCCCTATATTCCTTGGTGGAGGGCCTCATTTAATTTTGGTCACAGGTTTGGATACCTCCTCTCTTAAGATCTGAGGTATTTTGGGCGCATCATGATCCTCCCACAATTGGCCATCTGGGCAATAAATAATGTATTGATTCAATTAAGTGGACTCATAACTGAGTGGATTTATCAAAAGAAGTATTGGCCTAGATCACCAATTGAGTTAATTGCACATGGGTTAAGTCAGATCGATTAGGAGAAATGGCCTTCTTCACCCCTTACAACAGGCGGAGGGTCAATAATATCGGTGTCCATGGATTTTATTGTCAAACTTCCCTGTTCTAACGGGTTTACGGTGATGATAGTGGTATTTGATCATTTTACCAAATTTTCCTCTATTTATTAAATGTTCTTTTGCGTTTACATCAGAAGAAACTGCTTGTCTCTTTGTGCGCCATGTTTTTTCCATGTTTGGTCTCCAACAGGAGATAATCAGTGACCGTGGTTCATAGTCACAGCGCAGTTCTGGAATGAGCTCTTATTCATTTTAAGAATTATTCCCTACAATTAAACAGCGTACCATCCCCAGTCTGATGGACAAACTGAGTGAGTTAATCAAAACTTGGAACAGTACTTGCGCTGCTATGCTGCAGCTGCACAGAACACCTGGGCCAATGACCTCCCCTCGCTCAATTTTCCTACAACAACGGAACTCACGCTTCTTTGGGAATTTCTCCCTATGAAGCAAAGTTGGGGTATAATCCCTCATTTTAGACAGTCCCTGCCTGCGTCCTGAGGTTTCAGTTGTTGCAGATTATGCTGAGCACATTCAGTCTACTCAATCCTTAGTGTGGGAGCATCTCATAAAGCTATCAGTGATTACAAGTGTTTGCAGATCGAAAATGGCTGCCTGGCCATGACATAGCAGTGGGTTCATATGTCATGCTTGATACGCGCCATTTGAGGATGCAGATACCCTCCCATAAGTTTGCAAGCAAGCATTTGGGTCTTCACCTGGTGGAAGAAGACTTGGGCAATGGTGCTTTCCAATAAAGTTGTCAGCTCACTGGAAACAGAACCCCATCTTCCACGTTATTCAGTTGTCCCCAATCAAGGGGACTGTTCCCGTGGTCCCAGAGCCAATTGTAATCAAGGATGCAGAGGAGGCCTAAGTGGAAAACATCTTAGCGTTCCACAAATATCAAAGGTCAGTTCATTATCTCGTCGCCTGGAAGGGCTATCTGGCCTATGAGAACAGTTGGGTCAAGGTCCGCTATTGTGCAAACTACATGGAACTGGTTATTGCGTTTCATGAGTTTCATCCTGAAGCTCCCCATTCCCCCCAAAAAATTGCACCTTTAATGGCGATCAAGTTTCCTAGGGCTCTCTAAAATGTAGCCCTCATGAAGTTTCCCGTTGGTGGCATCCCTCCTTTAGAAAAAAGGAAAAGGTTAATGTAAGTCCAGGGGAACGTCCCCTTTGTGTGGATTGGGCTATTTTCCCATTTCCAAATATAAAAAGGGTCTGAAGAGGGCGTCTGTACCCCTTATCACCTGGGGCGACCTTGCCACGTGATAGACAAGCACTGGGTAACAGCACTCCATTTGAAGATTCCTCCCCAGTACCCATACTCACCTCAGCTGAACTTGTCTACCAAATTGAGGAAATATGTGCCAAAATTATTGAATCAAAGACAAAAGGTCTGAAACCAATGGGAATAAAGCCTGACAATAAGAAAACTAATAGTTGATAAGGGGCAAGTATCAAATTCATAGTTGAAATTGCCAAGAGTATTGAGTCAGCTAGCAGTATAATTGCTGATGCCAAACACCCCTCAAAATTGTTGGGATGATCCCCAATGATCAGATGTTACCTTTTGGGACAATTGCAGATAATTTGAACCCCTTTCTAAATAATTGGGATTTGTGCCCAATGCCACCCATTTGGCTGAACAAGTGCCCCAGCGACCGGGCATGGGTGGGTTGGTCATCCCAAACCTGTTTCCAACCAATTGGGACCACCCCTATGTAAAGTGGCCCTAAGGATTACTGTTGCCCTTTAGGCCAGATGCCATCATGCCAACTGATAGAAATGCAGTTGAGCCTCAGTCCAGGCATTTGCAGATGAACTGACAGTGACATGGCCTGCTTTGGATCCTTTTATGTTGGTATAAATTAGAATTAATTTCCCCTCCCTTAAAATTCCCCAGTTTAGATCAAAACTGAGGGCCCCAATCCTTAGCTGGACCTACTACCAAATTGAGCACTATTTACTCAGTTGCATTGCACTAAGAAATTTGTTGATTGATTTTTTTCATTTTCCTTTCCAATAAAATTCCCACCAGTGCCCAAATTTTTCTATTTTGCTTTAATTCTTCTTGCCAAAGTCCTGATGGCACTAACTTGGTGGCCCGTCAGCCCCTACACTGGATGGGCTTTATCAGTTTTGTTTATTGCAATCACTCCCACCTTAGTCAACTGGATCTAATAAGCACAAACTTCTGGGATTTTAACCCCGTTATTATAGCTATCCATTATCAAGATATTGGAGTCCTTTGGTTTTATATAGCTCACTTTCAAGCAAGGATTCGCCCCCTTGTCTCTACTTTAGTATGAACCCTTCCACCAGTAATCCTGAAGTAGTAAGCCCAGGACTTCCGTCCCCTGCAGCAAGACCCACAAGATCTGTGGTTTTTACTGTTTGGTTCATTACCAGGTTTCTTTTTAACGCTCATCCTACATTAATGAGTCATTGTTTCCCAATTTGCAGCCTCATACAACGTCGTTTGAGTGACAATGCCACTGGAATTCTGGCGTGCTTTTTGGTTGCTCACGCATCTCAACTGGCAGGCCAGTCTAAACTTCTTCTGCCGTTTTCCTGACACCACAGCAACATATTGATAATATTATATTAGACTAGATTAAACCCATTATAATCCTGGGTGGCGAGCATTTTTATTAGCGTATATTTTAAATCTACACCAGGCTATAGCTCAAATATTAAACTTCTTTGTAAACCACGTTTTTTGGTTAAATTTAGTGGTCTTTCTTTAGATTTCCTTGTTGATCAGTTCCTAATTTTTTACTTTAAGTCTGGGGGAGCGTCCCATGTTCCTTGACCAAATGACATTCCCTTTTTTCACAAAAAAGGGCCCAAAGATTGGCTGTCCCCTTCATTACTCAGGGCGATCTCACCCATATGGTGGATTGATGGTGGGTAACGGCTTACCCTTTTAGTGTTCCTCCTTTCCTGCCATATTTAATTACAGGCGAGCTTCTCAAGCAATTTTAGGAAAGTTTGTGCAGAGGTCATGATGGGAAGTGACCGCCAGCCACAAGGGAGGGTGAACATGTCACTTCAGTGCTGATGTCATGGCCTGCCAAGGGGGGCAAAGTATTTTAAGCAATTGGGGGAATCAGCTATAAAAGTTGTTTTTGTATGTGCCATTAGAAAGAAAAATCTGAATAATTTAAGGGGAACTGAACCATTGAAATAAAATTTGGGAAATCCATTTGATACCCAATGTGACAGGGCCCCATGCCCTGGCCAAGGGTGCTTCCAGTCTCCCGTTGAACAAAGTGATGCCATACCAAGCAGACTCATGGTGGAAGGAACAATTTATTGGCTACACTTAAGTGGGAGTCAGATGTCCGGCGGAAAGCTGATATGGCATTAAATCTAGTTATAAGATTTTACTTTCTGAGATTGATAGGGTTTTATTACCCCTTTTTTATTCATTTTTCCTTATTCCCCAATCCTCAAGGCCTCAAAGCAACCGTCCCTCACTGGTACATATGCCAGTCAATTTTCATAGTTTTTCAGTAACTACCCTCTTCCCAACCAAGAATCTACTTTCACTAATTTTTCCAGAATTTGCCACCTCAACAACCCAAACCATATTTCTCATGCTTCATTGTAATTGAGCCCTAGTGGCCATGATCACCACACTGCTCCCCATTTTTGTTGACTAAGGATATAATATGCGTGACCTGTTGGGATATCCCCATTTTCCAACGCTCTCTGGAGAAAAGATGTGTCTATGATATTCGAGATCTTATCTCCCCATTGGGCAAGGTTTCATGACCTCAACGCCCAATCTAAAACTAGTGGGCCCACGGCAAATCCTGGCTCCACTGTTGTCCTGATGAGTCTCCTGTTTCCGAATCCTTAGGCTCTTAGGGGTCGCTATCTGGTTGTTTGTCAGGTTGGTAGTTATGGTAAACACGAGCTGTAATACTATGTTTGCTTCCCTCCCACATTCTTATTAGGTTACTCAGATGGCAATGCCCTTTGCATTCTGGTTTGTCTTCTGGATGCTCACGCATCCCAACTGGCATGCCATTCTCAATTTTACCTGCCAGTTACGTGACATAATCAACTGACCTATAGTTTAGACATTTCTGACATTCTGTTTGAGTTGGGTGAAGCAGTGGTTTCCATAAATAAAATGAACTTGCAGTTGCTACTTTGTCTGATACTGCTCATTTGGTTAGCTATCACATTTTTGCGTTGCTCTCAGGTGGCAATTGGGAGTATCTCACCGTCTGTGTTTTTCCAGATAATCCAACTTCAGTTCCAGCCCACCATCAGGGGTTGGGCTTTTCCTCTTTAAGCGCCAAGATTGTCAACCAGGTGCTCAACGCCCTCGCTGAGTTGCAAATGTAATTCTCAATTTCTCCTGTGGGTTTCTCAACCATGACAGATGTTCAACGAAATGTGGTCTTGTTGATGCAGTTGAAGGTGATACCCGCCGTTTAGTATGGGATATTTTGAATCCAGCCAACTAAGCCAGGGTTGCTACTCCCCTGATTGCGTTGATCTTATTGGTGTTGCAGGTGTTGGTGGCAAGATTAGCTCGTTTGCTTCAATTATTTTCCCTGAGCATGGATGCATCTAGTCTTGCTCATCATAGATGTTTCAATGAAAAAGCCCCTGCACTTGGTCTTCCGCTGGACGTTGTTATGGCAGTATTCCGCAATGCCTTGGTCCCACATCTGCTACCCATGCCGTTTGGGCCACACCAGTGGAGACAATGGACAAAATGTGCATGAAGGCGACTTTGATTGGGGCTACCCACCGCCAGGTGTCCTCTGGGGTGGGGGCTCTTATATCTCCGTCAGCATATCCTGGGGGGTCGTTCTAAGTCTTAGCCTTACCCATGCTCCGAAAATTCAAGTGATGGGCTTTGATGAAGGTGTGGTGCTACCTATTCCTGAGAGTGGATCCGAACCTATTTTGGCTCCCATAGGCGAGGAACCTACTAAAAAAAATTAAATGATTACTAATCCACTGGTTCCCCAGGTGACAGATGCCTATCATGAAAAGATTGTGAAAATGTATCCTGATATGGGCTCCTGCTCCCTAACTGCACCAGTCTTCCACCCAACCAGATAACTTTACCACCCAGCCAGAGGAATCACGCGCCCTGGCTAATATACAAGCTTTTGCTTATCTTTTGTTACCATTGTAAATCCAGATGGGCGCACATTGAGTGTCGTTTGAGGCCTTGTTTGACACGGGCATGTTTAGAAATTTTTAGATTTTGAGCTGGTGCTGCAGCTTGGGTTGGACTTGGATAAAGGGCGTCAGTGCTTGGCGCGTCATCAGCTCCAATGTCATCCTTAAGGTGTGACATCTATCGGCTTCTCAGTGCATCAGTTCAGTTCCTGTGATTGATTTTCAGAAGTGACCGACCTAATATTTCAAAAATTTAGGTAAGTCTGGTTACAGCGCCAGCAGGTGAGGATCAAGTTAGACTCAAACCTTATGTTTTTGTAAATACCCAGGTGGGAGGCGAGTTTCCCTTACCAACTCCCTTACCACGGTACAGAGCCATAGCTCCATCATGACGCTCACTTCTCCTGTGAGCCTTCCCCCCAAATTTCCTCCAGCGGTGGTGGAATACCAAGTTATCTTGATTTGAAGAAAGCAAATCATCTTCCGCCGCACCCTGAGTATGACTTAGAATTCTACTTGAAAGTAGAAGTGATTAATAATGACTTTACACTGTATCTGTACATGGCAGAAGAGGATAAGGCTTTAGAAATATGGTTGGAAGACATGCTTAAGAAGGGGTGGGTATTTTAAGGAAACATCTACTATCATTTCGCCTATTGTATTTGCTCAGAAGTCAGATGGGATGCTGCAGCCTTGCATTAAATATGGTCATCTGAATAATTTTATAGTATACAATCTAAAACCCATCCCCTTCAAGAAGATGATTATCCAGGCAACTGAAAAATTTTGAGTATTTTTAAGCTCGACCTCATCAATGCCTTTAACAAAATTGAGTTGCTGAGGGCTAGGAATAGCTAACCGCCATTTGGACTAGGAAAGGCATATTTCAGTTTCAGATGATGCCGTTCAGCCTGAAGAATGCTCCCGCCACATTCCAGAATATGATTAATAACGTTCTAGGACTTTACATCACCTGTGCAGTGGTGTACATCAATAATATACTTGTTCACTAACCCATGCCTGATCAACATAAGAAAGACCTGTAGGCGGTGCAGGCCTCTCTGCACAAGGCGGGACTCTATGTCAAGCAGTCTAAATGCGAGTTAAAATGATGAGTGTACCTTTTTAGTAAATCTCGTCTTGAAAGATAAATACGCCATATCCTCCAGAAAGCTCAAGTTCATTCTTGAGTGGCCTATATCCACGATCCAGAAGCAGTTGCAAAGCTCTTGGGCACCATCATCTTCCTGAAATAATTCCACTGCACTTTTGCAGCTGCCCGCACTGCTGCATCCTCTGACGTGGAAAAAATATGCTGTTCTGCTGGATGGAGGAGTGCCAGCAGGCGTTTGAGGCCATCAAGCAGGTGGTTTTGTCTCCTCCTGTTTGAAGCACGCCAACCCTGACAAGCCATTCATTGTCTCATGTGACGCTTCATCTGCTGCAGTGGTGGAGGTTTGTTGCAGTAACATGATGGGCTGGAACACCTAATGGCTTATTTTTCCTGCAAGTTAGCCTCTTCTGAACAAGCCTGGGCTATCTATGATTTGGAGTTGGCTTCCATGGCGTGGGCTCTGACACACTGGCGATATCTTCTGCAAGGCGCTCATCATGAGTAACCGTTCAGATGAATCACCAGGCCCTCTTGTACTTTTTAAAGCCACAGAAGTTGGCACACTGTCAATTATGGACATATTGCGACTTTGCAGCTTCAATTTTAAGATTTTTTCGTGAAGGGAGTGCTGAATGTGCTTCGTTACTTTCTTGATTGCAATCCTGCACTGCATCTGGTGGAGGTGGGCAAGTGAGAACTAATCACTATAACATTGGACCAAATTTTATATATTGTTTCTCCCGCAATTTTGGTGGCAGATTTAGATCCAGATGCACCCCTTGTTTTGAGGGTCTTGGCAGCCCAGACGGCTTGTGCGGATGGTTTGGAGTTATTGTATCAGTTGGCGCTCCCAATGCACAAGCAGTCTCTTTATTATTTAGTGGAAGGCCACATCCAGTTTAGGTCGCGTTTGTGGATGCCACCCTTATCTGTGATGAAGTTATCCAATTGCACCATGACCCCCCTGCAGTAGGGCGACCAGCCAACAAGAAGTGTCTCAATCTAGTTAGCAGATGTATAACTGGCCAGTTCTGTCTAAGAATATTCCAGCCTTGATTGCAAATTGTGTGACATGCTCGTGGGTCAAGTTGGTCTGGTTGAGGAAGAACGGACTCCTTCACCCCCTGCAGCAGGCGGAGTATTCATGGACTTTGGATATGTCAACTTCAATGTTGAGCTTCCCAGCTCCAATGGGCTTACCAAAGTTTATGGTGATAGTGAATCATTTCGCTAAATTCGCCCTTTTTTATTAACTGCTCTTCAGCCATTACCTCCGTGGAGATGGCTAAGCTCTTCATGCACCATGTATTATGATGTTTGGTTGCTACAAGAGATTGTAAGCGACCATGGGCCCCAGATTATGGCACAAATTTTGAACTGAACTCCTCTCAATTTTAAAAATTATGCCATGTTGGTCAACAGCATACCATCCTTAGTCAGATAGCCAAGTAATCAGTTATACCAAGTTCTTAAACAGTATCTTTGGTGTTATGCCACGACTTAAGACACTTGGTAAGATGATCTTCTGCTTGCTCAGTGTCGAGATTTCAATATGACTGGGCAAAAATCTAGTGTTCTGGTGAATTGTTAATTAGATGTGAAGTGAGCTCTGAGGTCAAGTAATAAGTTAGAGCATTGCGTGGTGAATCAATCAAATCAATTAGGGTTTAGTAATTAAAATCTATTGAAGCCTCAAGGGTCAAACAAATTCTACATTGATAGCAAATCGAGAATTACTAAGCAAAATGTGTCAAATCCATTGAGGAATACCAAAGGTTAAAAGTTGAGCAAGAGAGAAAATGAGGAGGAGGTTTTTAGTAGAAGAAAGAAGAAGTGAGTAGGAGGAAGTAGAGAACGTAAGTAGAGAGGGTCTACTGATTATATCATAATAAAATAAATAGTAGCGACATTGGGGCGATTGCCTCATATTTTTATATAAGTTTATTACATTTAATTGAGGGACCAACAATCTCCATATCGTTTGGCCGTTGCTCAGTGGGCTAAACCCTGCGAAATTTGTTCAGCGGAAATAATCTATATCCGCCAAAAGAGTTAACAGTGGTGCTCACTAAGGGGGCCCATTTATCAACTAATTACAATTTTATCAATGGTACCTATGGAGCAACCAGCTCGCTTTGATGGGGTACTACCCCCGGTGGTTGAAATAACTCACTATGGGGAACTGAAGCTTGCTTTGGATACCTTACTTCAGGCTCAAAAAGTGGTTTTAAATGAGAATAAGAATATTACTGAGCAGCTCAACTATGCCTTCCGCCAACTGCTCCTGGTAGGTGACCATGCCAACCAACTTGCCAACCTCTTGAGCAAAATTATGGAGCGGCTAGACTGTGCGGAGTATAAATTAGATAAGTTTGTTAAGGAAAAAGAAATCTAAAGTGACAGGCTGCCCCCATTTAACCGTGATGGTAACATACATGGGTTTTTCAAGAGGTTTGAGTTTGCCATAGAGGGGGCTTCTGATCAACGAAAAGCTAAACTATTGTTATCTGCGTTGGATGTTTCAAGTGCTGATCAAGTTACTTGTTATCTTAAAGACAGTACTATAGCTTACCAAGAGGTGAAAGATACTGTAATTCGCCTGTTTGGGGGCAAAGCAAAAATGGCCCAGCGCAAGGCGGACTTTTTTAACAATATCTTTTCAAAAAGTGAGTCTATAATACAGTTTATGAAGAGATTCACTAATGAGGCTCATGTGTTGTTGGGTGCCAATGTCTTATCTAATGAGGAGGTGGGCATAGAAATGACGGCGGCTATCAAGCCCTACCGCAAATTGCATAATGCTATGGCGTACACTCTTCAAGAGGATGCGGAGCTACTCAAAATCATCCATCATTTGCGCCGTTTATTCGCCATATTTAGTGCTCCCAATTGTGGAGCAGAAGGATCCTGTATCTGCCATGGATATTCCGCTAAATGAAGGATCCCACCAATATGGGGGTAATCGGTGGGTCACTCCTTGGCCACTTAACTTATAGGCGGGCCCTCTACGTCCCTATTATGATCAAACCGCTTTCCCTTGGGCCCATAATAAACCGTGGTTCAATAGTAGACCTAGACCTTCTGGGTGATTCTGAGATGAGTGCTGGTCCCAAACACTTGGTTCTTCGTGTGGATAAACAGGTCATTATGCAGTTAGTTGTCAGGCCAAACCATGGGTCCACACAGTATCCGTTGTCCCATATGAACAGGGAAAAGGGTGAGCGGAGTAGAGACGGGACGCTCTTCTTTCACTAATTCAATTGTAACTGTTCTTAATGCTCATCATGAATCACCCTGTTTCACCTCTGGGGCACACTCTGAGGATTTACTATACCAACAGATCCCTTACCACCTTTTGGCCTCAAGCCGAGGTAGAGACCCCAGTAATGCGGACATGGGGCTCCACCAAGACGTGTATAAGCTGTACGCCTGGCAAATCCTTTAGCAGAATGGTACAATTGGCGGTGAACCCTCCACATATGTCGCTGCTTTGGAGGGGGTGGATGTGGCGGTTCCTGTAGAAAAGATTTCTCAAGAGTATTTTCATACTGGGTCTGGTGTGTACACTTTTCTGGGTAATCAAACGCCCTTGAATGTTTATGTATTAACACCAAGGGCTCTTCTTATTTATAATGCACCTACTGTGACATATTCGTACAGAATACCATTATTCAGGCGATCATTGATACAGGCGCTCCTGTCAATATAATATCCACCAAGCTTGTGGCTAAGCTTCCGCTGAAGCAAGATGTGGACCACCAGGTAGTGTATGGAACTGCGGGGGCACAGAGTACTGTGTCATAAGGCGCATATAGCTCATTGCCTTTGTGATTTGGGTCAGTTGGCCTATCCGCTTGGGCTGCGGTGTTGCCTAATGAACACTATGACATGTTGATCAGGGCTGCATTTATGCGGCACTTTGGGGCTGTGGTTAATATGGCAGACGAAACCATCAGTATCCTGGGACAACAGAACCCTATCTATTCTACTTCCAGCGAAGTCCCAGAGGACCCAGTCCGCTCTGGTCAAATTAATCTTGCTTATAGTGATGGTGTGATTCCTGTAAGATATTGATGGATGAAGCAGAAGACCCAAACGCTTCCAAACCAGATCTATTAATACAAAGGGATTCTGCTACAAGCTGCAAATGCTTGGACTACCCTTTGGGGCATCAGGTCATAATTGGGACAGAGCTTGAAATTAATATACTGGGAGGTCTGTACAAAGAGGTTGTGGGGCTTTATCAACAATTGCGGCTTGGACCTCATGTGGCTCCTGGGTTACTGTTACCAGGGCAGGGTGAAGTGAAGGTGTTGGTAGCAAATCTGCAAAAGAAGTTGATGAAGGTTCAATGTTACCAAGTGGTGGCTTACCTACACCTGGTTCCTATTGATGAGGTCAACCAGGTACATGACTTTGGTTCCTGGGAAGATCTTGGCTTGCCTCAAAAAACCATCTTCAGCATAATGATGGTGGTTCCGTGGGAGGTGCTAATGGGTCTATCAGATGATCAGAAGGACAGGGTGATGGATCTATTCAAGAAGTATTGCAGCATTTTTGCAACTGATGATCATGACTTGGGTTGCGCTCATGAGGTCATGCATCTGGTGGACATGGGAGACCACCCCCCTATCAGGTCATGACCTATCTGATGCTCAAAGTCAGCAGAAGAAGTTGTATCTGCAGAAATAGATACATTGGTGGAACAGGGAATGTTGGAGCCATCAAAGAGTCCCTGGGCATCTCCGGTGCTCATTGTCAAAAAGAAAGATGGCTCCAGTCGAGTAGTAATCAATTATCAGAAGCTTGACAGCATTACAAAAAAAGATTTGTACCCGCTTCTGCGGATTGACAATGCTTTAGATTGGTTAGGTGGGGCCAAGTATTTCTCTGCTATGGACTTGATATCAGGGTACTGGCAGATCAAGTTGCCAGCGGTGAAACAAGAAAAGTGCGCTATAGTTACCACAAAGGGATTTTTCCAGCCTATATGTATGCCACAGGGTTTGTGCAATGCCCCTGCTACATTTCAGCGGGCTATGGACACTATTTTGGGTGACCTAAAGCTGCCTTGCGTTATTGTCTACCTTTATGATATCAACGTGTTTTTGTGGACATTCATGGAGCATCTTGGACACCTGGAGCAAGTGTTCAGCCGCCTTGCTGATGCTAATATCAAGTTATATCCCCAAAAGTGCCACTTTTTAAGAAACAATTGGAATACCTTGGCTTTGTGGTAGACTCTAAAGGGCTTAGTCCTCAGCTGGCCAAGGTGGAAGCCATCCGCAAGATGACTCGGCCAAGCAATAAGCAAGATATCTAGGTGTTCTTGGGGATGGTCGGTTACTACTGGTAGTTCATTACCAACTTCAGCTGTATCGGTGCTCCACTCTTTGAGCTACTTAAGAAAAACGCTGCCTTCAACTGGATGGATTGATGTCAAACTGCTTTTGATGTATTATGAACCGCGTTGTATAGTGCGCCTGTTTTACAATACCCCACTTATGAAAAAGAGTTTATTGTGCAAATGGATGCTTTGCTTTCTGCTGTAGGGGCTGTGTTATCACAAAAAGACAATGACGGTGTGGAGCACCCTATTGCATATTGCAGCCGCAGTTTAACTGGCCCTGAACAGAATTACACTGTGACAGAGTGGGAGTGTTTAGCGGTAATTTATGCATATAAACAATTCTGGGTCTACCTCCACGGGGTGAAATTCAAAGTGGTAATGGATCATGCCTCCTTGCGCTAGCTACAGAATCTGTGGGAACCTGAAGGGCGACTGGCATGATGGGCTTTGAAGCTTTAATCATATGATTTTGAGATCACGCATCATCCAGGGGCAAAGCATCAGAATGCGGACTATCTTTCTCAATTACCCACAGTCACCATTACAGCAGATGTGGCAGATATAATGTACAAAAAAATGATTGTGGGAAAATATCATGATGAGCTGCTGCCCGTGATCAAAGTGTTAGATGGGCTTAGACAGGATACAATCTTGCGCAACGTGGAATTATATAAGCGGATGGGGGAATTGACGCTGAGTTTTTCAAAACCCTCTGCCAGGCCTGCGATCATTATGGATGCCCATAGAGCGGTAGGTCATGGAGGGTTGAAAAAGACGCTGGAGTTCTTGAGACCCTGCTACTATTGGGAGAGTATGCACTACGATGTGCTTGAGATGTTTGGTTGTTGCCATCAGTGCCAAGTGGAGAAAACATTCCGCCAAAAAACCACCTACCAGTTAGTTAAGCCTCAGTTCACATGGCATACATTTTTGTTAGATGTGGTGGGGCCTCTGCCAACTGGCGCTAACTGCTCCAAATATATAATAGTTGCCATCAACCATTTGACCAGATGGGTGGAAGCAAGGGCTATCAAGTATTTGGGGGCTGTCACTACCGCTAAGTTCATCCTGGAGTGTGTTATACAGCGCCATGGTTGTCCGCAATTTAACCTAACAGACAACAGAACCAATTTCACAATACATATATTGGCCAAGTTGAACGAGCTCATAGCAATCCTCGGGGTTTTAACTACCCCCCACCACCCTGAATCTAACGGTATGGTGGAATGGGTCAATGGGACATTGGTAAATATTCTATGCAAGCTCGTAAATGAGTGGCCATCAGACTGGAGTACCCTTTTATCCACTGCTGTGTTTGCATACAATATTAGCTACCACTCAGCAACTGGTAAGAGTCCATTTCAATTGCTCTATGGACGACATCCAGTGCTGCCTGCATTACTTTACTCCTGTGAAGAGGATACCAGCGGAGTCAAACCCCACTGCTATTTGTCTACCTTAACAAATGCGTTGATTAAACTCTAAACCAAGGCATATTCCACTAGTCTTGCCAAGAAGATTCAGGATCATGTGGCTGATCAGTGTAGATGCAGCAGTCTTCCACAGTTTGGGGTAGGGGAATTGGCCCTGTTTCACGACCAACAAGGGTTTGGAAGAAGAAACAAGCTCGCCAGCATATGGTTGGACCATTTGAGATCATCAAGAAGACCGAGGCTGATGTATACACTATTAAGGCACCCACATGTGGTCGGATAATCAACTGAGTACACGCAAAGTTCCTTCAGGCCTACAAGCAATAGGCACTTATCATCCAGTCAAGGAGGGGTAATGTTTAGATTTCAATATGACTGGATGATAAGCTAGTGTTCCAGTGAATTGTTAATTAGATGCAAAGCGAGCTCCGAGGGTGAGTAATAGGTTAGAGCAATGCAAGGTGAATCGATCAAATCAATTAGGGTTCAGTAATTGAGGAAATTCCATTGAGGCCTAGAGGGTTAACAAATTCTACATTAATAGTGAATCGAGAATTACTAAGCAAAATGTGTCAAATCCATTGAGGAATACCTTGGGTTAAAAGTTGAGTGAGAGAGAGAAGGAGGAGGAGGTTTTTAGTGGAAGAAAGAAGAAGCGAGTAGGAGGAAGTAGAGAACGTAAGCAGAGAGGGTCTGCCGGTTAGATCATATTAAAATAAATAGTAGCGACATTGGGGCGATTGCCTCATATTTTTATATAAGTTTATTACATTTAATTGAGAGACCAATGATCTCCATATCATTTGGCCATTGCTTAGTGGGCTAAACCCTGCGCAATTTGTTCAGCGGAAATAAGCCCTATCTGCCAAAAGACTTAACACTCAGTTTTCATATAACAGTGGAATGCATGCATCAACTGGGTTCTCGCTCTATGAGGCAACACTGGGGTATAACCATTTATTCTAAGTGGGGCCATGTCTTATTTCTTTGGTACTGGCCGCGTCTGACCACACTCAACATATTTGCAGCATCCAGTCACTGGTTTTGGAACACCTAACCAATGCTAGTCAGCAACTATAAGCGTTTTGTGGACCAGAAACATCTTATGGTGCATGATATTACTTTGGGCTCACACGCCATGTTGGACACAAGCCACTTGCTTATGCAAGTACCTTCCAACAAATTTTCAATCAATTGATCCAGGCCCCATCTGGTGAAAGCGAACCTGGGCAATGGGGAGTTTTTCTTGAAGCTTTAAGCCCATTGGAAGCAAAACCAAGTGTTCATGCATCACAGTTGTCCCCATTCAACGTGGCAATTACATTGGAACCCAAGCCAATTGTGATTGAAGAGTTGGAGGAAGCTGAGGTGACGCCATCTTGGCTTCCCAGTGGTTGCGCCATTTGTTGCAATACCTAGTGCGTAGAAATTTTTCCCAGGTTACAAAAACAGCTGAGGCGGTGCCCTGAACTGTGCTAACTGTTCTGAGCTGGTCAAAGCTTTCTACGCCTCCCACCCCTATGCTCCTCAACTCCCCAGAAGATCGCCACGCTGATGGCAATAAAGCCCCCAAAAGCCCCCAAAAATGTCACCCTATCCCAGCTTCCCGGTGGGGGCGCTCCTCTGTAGGAAAAGAGAAAATGATAATATAAGTCTAGGGAGCGTCCCCTTCACTTCAACTGAATGGTATTCCCTTTTTTCACAAAGAGAGCTAAAAAAGGCAACAATCCCCCTCTTCACTCAGGGCGATTTTGCCCAGTTGGTGGATGAATGGTGGGTAAAGACTATCCTTTGAGGGTTCCTCCTCCCACGCCATATTTAACTTGAGTAAGATTATCAAGCAAATTAGGGAAGTGTGTGTAGATCGTTTTTGGAAGAGGTTACCGGCCACAGGGTGAGGGTTAATGTGCCTTTCCAGTGCAGATTTTGTGGCCCGCCAAGGAAAAGAAGTAAAGTATGTTAAGCGATTGGGTGAATCAGCTCCAATGGTTTTTTAAGGTTGCGCCAATAGGGCGAAAAATCCAAATAATTTGGGGGAAATGAACTAGATGAATTAAAATGTGGGAAATCTATTTGATACCCAGTAGTACAGGGTCCCCATTCCCTGGCCATGGGCGCTTCTAGTCACCTGCCAAACAAAGTGACGCTAAACCAAGCAGAATTGCGGTGGAAGAAATAATTTAGTGTAGAAACTCAAGTGAAAGTAATATAGCCAGTAGAAGGCTATTTTGCATCGAGCTAGTTGTGAGATTTCATTCTGCAAAAATCAGTTGGGTTTGTAACCCCTTCATTTATGTATTTTTCCTTATTCCTCAAGCCTCAAGGCTTTAAGGCAACCGTACCTCACTGGTATGGTTGTTTGTAGATTCTTTACTTTAGTTTATAAGAAACTACCCTCTTCCCAATCAATAATTTACTTTTATTAAATCTTATCAGAGTTCGCCACCTCCTCAACCCTGAACCCTGTTTCTTGGATTTCATCATGATTGGGCCCTAGTGGCCTTGCTCACCATACTGTCGCCATTTTTGCTGACTGGTAATATCATATACATGACCTGTTGAGGATATCCCCATTTTAGAGCTCTCTGGCGGAAAGATGTGTCTATGATGTTGAAGATCTTCTCTCCCCTCTGGAAGAGGTTTCATGACCTCGCCACCCAATCTATCACTAGTGGTCCTGAGGCAAATTCTGACCCCACCATTGTACCTGATAATTCTCCTATTCCCAAATCCTCAGTCCCTTAAGGGCCTTTATCTGGCTGCTTGTTTGGCTGGTAGTTACGGTGGCCACCAGCCTTTATCTTCAGTTTTCTTCCCTCCTACCTATTTATTAAGCCACTTGTATGACAATGCCCTTGGAATTCTGGTTTGCCTTCTGGATGCTCACACATCCCAACGGACAGGTAAGTCTCAATCTTATCTGACGGTTTTGTGCCATTACTTTGACTCCTAAAGAGGAACTGTGTTCTTGAAAATCAACGCAAAGTTGTTTATGTCTGAATACAGGAGACGGAAAATAGATATTAACTGTATATTATGATTGTTTCTAACTCTTATGATAATAAAGGCAAAAGCATGCCTATTTGGAAACTGTTTTTGTACTAATGTAAAGGGAAAATCATGGTCACTGTGTATAAGAATAACTCTTGCTTAATACCCTTGTAATTTTTAAAAGATCTAGTCAGTATTACACGGTTTAAGTCTTTAGAAAGTTAACAGGTTATCAATCTTTTGGCCCCATTTGTAATAGAGAAGGTTCCCAAGACCAAACTCACCTTTTGATATAGTGCAAACTTAAACTGGAAGTGAGTTTCCTCATACATCCAGAAAATAAGGTAAGCATCAAAATCTTAAATTATATGGCTTGAGTAGTACCAAAATGGTAAACTTAAAACTATGCTGAGTTAGGGTATTCCTAGAATTTTACTTGAAAAACAACATAAGCACAAACTATACCCCACAGCCAAGGTGCAGCAGATGTTCATATCTTGCTGGCCTATCACTATGTAGCTTCAAAGGGCTGCAGTTAAATGGCACATAACCAACACTGGCTCTAATAAAGGCTGAGATATGGCAGACAAAAATGTCACACCTGCCTTAAGTCATCTGTGCCTGCCATTCAATGGCTGAATGCCCTTGCAACGGCCTAAGGTCCCTAATGCAGAGGGTTGCAGGTACCCTATGATACTAGTCGCTCCAGTCTATACTGTTGAAACATCTTGAATGTAATGCGCAAATGCCTTGCAGAGTTCCACAACTTGGTTTTTCTCCTTCCACTAACCGTGTAAAATTGATAAGTTTAACTAAATAAATTTAAAAATGCACCTCCCAAGTGGGGTCCAGACATATGCAAAATAGGTTTTAATTTCAGATATATACATGGGAGTATTTTTAAGCGAGAAAAGTAGAAAACACCCTCAACTAATAAATAGTAGCCTACCAAGAGCTACGTATATCATTAATCTAGGCATTAAAAATAAATAAATTCTGGCATCTCAGTAACTGGTAGATGGTGGATCTTATAGAACAAAACTTAATATATGCCAAAAAAATAAATGTATTTATAAATAAATATCCCAGTTTTATATTGACTCAACAATTAAGTCTCATTTAAGAATAAGCTTAACAATTGCATAGTAAGTTTTTAAGCTACAATCTTAGGAAATATATGTATATTTGCAAATTTTACATCACCCCTCATAAACAGGAATTCTGATGTACCTAAACAGGATTGTTGAGGCAAGTAATGACAATCTAGTGATTTTCCAACAGGTGACTTTAGGGAAGAGGATTTTGGATAAATCAATCAGAAATCCAAGGTACTCAAAAAGTGTCAATCTTCTCCCTGGAAGTCTCCTGGTGGGCGCAGTAGATTTCAACTGCCAGCATTCCAACTGACTACCCTCCAAAATTAACGATTATACTTTCCAAAAAGCTAAACAAAAACAGCAAAGAAGACTCAAGGGTCCAAGACAATGCTGGGACAATGCCACCAGAACGTCTTTTAGCTTCAAGGCAAGCACAATCTTTTAAGAAAAAGGTGACCTTAAATAATGTAATGAATGAGGTTTCTAAGACCTTGCATCGCCATAAAACATAGTGTAAACTTAAAAAAGAGAGTTTATTCAGTCATTTGATGAGAGAAGTAAGCTCCAAATTATGAGGTGTACAGCTCAAATAATACCAAAATGGTAAGCTTGTATCAAGCTTAGTTTGGGCGTTCTAAAATATTGCACACAAAATGATATAAGCACAAGATATACCCCAACAGTCTGAGGTGCAGCTGAATGTTAATATGGTGTCAGCCTCTGTCACCCAGAGGGCTTTACATGGCTAAAAATCAAATGGCGCATAAATCAACCCTAGCTTAATACAAGCTGAGTTATTGTAGATAATCACTCCATGCCTGCCTTTGGTCATCTGTGCCTGTCATTAAATGGGCAACGCCCTTGTGGCGGCTAAAGGTCCATATTGTAGAGGGTTCCAGGAACCCTCTGGTCCTGGTCTTTCTGATTTATCCTGTCTTGACATCTTGATCACAATACACAAATGTCCTTACGCCATTTAAGAATTTCACTTTATCTCCTTCCACTAACCATGCAAAATTAATAATTTTAAGTAAATAAATTTAAGAGTGCAATTCCCAAGTGGGGTTCAGACATATGCAAATATGGGCTTTTATTTCAGAGAAATAACATGAGTGTATTTCAGTTGAGAAAAGGGGAACACACCTTCATCTGATAAATGTAAGCCTACCAAGAGCCACTTATATTATATATTTTGGCATTAAAGCTTAAAAATGCTGGCACCTCAGCATCTGCTATCTGGTTGATTGGCTTAAAAATTTAAAAAACTTTTCTAAAAGAATTTATTTATTTGAGGCAAGCTGACCAGTGGATGGGCATTACTGAGAGAAAGAAAGAAAGAAAGAATCGACATAAAACCTGAGCATGGTCAACTCTGTCAAAGAACGTTTTTCCACCTTCAGATCAGGACTCAGTTTTTCTGGTTACATCTGTAACGAGTGGGGCTCCCAAGGCCCAGCCTGCCATCAGCCTTAAACATACACCCCCATATATGGCCATAACAACTCCAGATGGTCCTGTCCCAATGGACGGCCTTGCCAGGCACACTGGGCTGAGGTGCGGTGCACCAGCCTCTGTCACCTCAGGCCTCCGGGCTGAGGTGCATCTCCTACAGCCTCTGTCACCTTGGGGTCACCAGGCTGAGGTGCGGCCTACCAGCCTCTGTCACCTTGGGCCACTCTGGCTCCTCCCCTCTCACCAGGGCAAGGCCACTCTCAATAGGATCCCAGTGTGTCCACCCCTTTCCCCTCCTCCTTATCGCGCTGCCATCCACTCCCCCAACCTTGCTTAAATGTTTAATAAATTAAATTAGATAAACAAGTCTAGCTAATGAAGCCTTTATTAGGAAGTAAACCTGGGTTTGGAATAGAATTTCAAAGTGAGGTCCAACGGGGCTGACCTCACTTTGAAATACTTTCTAAAAAGGCTAAATTAATTGTAGGTAATGAGGGGCACAAAAGCCACTAGAATTGATGGCATCCAGGAAACTCAACGGAGAATCAGAGGGGAACCTCAGAAAAAACAACCAATCAAATATGTAATTTATTTAATTTTATTCTGTTATTGCCCCTATTAGGAAAATCCTACTCAGAATAATGGAATTGCAACCATTGATGCACACGAATCTCATAATCCCCACCTTATGAGATTCATGTAATGATTGTTGATCATTACAATACTCCCCTGTAAAAACCTGGCAGATCCCACCCAAACTGGCAAGGCAGGCAAGCAGCGACCAATGACTTTTTGACAGAGGACCTTTTCCTGCGAGCAGCTTGAGGAAATTGACTTGAAGTCCAGAGCCCCTGGATCAAATCAATGGGTTCTCTGGCTGTCTCCTGGTGGGCACAAGAGGCCATTAACCGCCAGCAGTCCATCCCACCCCCCAAGCTCCCCATCCCTTCATTGGAAGGCCCCACAAACCAATGAAAGAGACTGATATCCCACGGTGATGCTTGGGACACTGACTGCAGCCATCTTGCAGGCTGGCTGGTATCCACAGCCCGCTGAGGTAAGTTTGACTTTGGAATTATGTAATGAGTGGGGCTCCCAAGGCCCGGCCTGCCACCAGCCCTAAACATCCACCCCCATATATGACCATACCAACTCCAGATGGTCCTGTCTCAATGGACGGCCTTGCCAGGCACACTGGGCTGAGGTGCGGTGCACCAGCCTCTGTCACCTCAGGCCTCCGGGCTGAGGTGCATCTCCTACAGCCTCTGTCACCTTGGGGTCACCAGGCTGAGGTGTGGCCTACCAGCCTCTGTCACCTTGGGCCACTCTGGCTCCTCCCCTCTCACCAGGGCAAGGCCACTCTCAATAGGATCCCAGTGTGTCCACCCCCTTTCCCCTCCTCCTTATCGCGCTGCCATCCACTCCCCCAACCTTGCTTAAATGTTTAATAAATTAAATTAAATAAACAAGTCTAGTGAATGCAGCCTTTATTAGGAAGCAAACCTGGAGTTGGAATAGAATTTCAAAGTGAGGTCCAACGGGGATGACCTCACTTTGAAATACTTCCTAAAAAGGCCAAATGAATTGTAGGTAATGAGGGACGCAAAAGCCTCCAGAATTGATGGCATCCAGGTAACTTGACGGAGAATTGGAAGGTAACCTCAGAATGAAAAACCAATCAGATAAATGATTTATTTAATTTTCTTCTGTTATCAACCCAAATAGGAAAATCCTACTCAGAATAATGGAATTGCAACCTCGATGCACACAAATCTTATAATCCCACCTTATGAGATTCATGTAATGATTATCAGTTATTACAACATCATGGATAAGGTTTTTGTGTTAATAAATCCTACTAACCGCCATTAGCTTCCTTTGGCTGGCACCCTGATCAATGTTCAAAGGGTGGGAATTGAACCTGCAACCTTCAGGTTGTTAGCCATTTTTTATAAGAAAATCAAATATCTATATTTGTTAAGTATCCTACCTTTCAGTAAACCAACAATCATTTCTCGTTAAAGAAGAAAAATTACAAATGCAAGCATGGTAAATTTCCTAGATCCTAACATTATAAAATTCATATATGTTTAATAAATTGTTACACCATTGCAAAGAACTCTGGGTGATTCAGGGTTTCTTACCAACATTTTTTACTACTTCAAATTTTAATTTAAGTCTATAAGGTGGCATAAGTCCATTTATTAAGCTTTTTATTTACTCAATTGGATACTTCATTGCCTCCTCAGCATTGAAAGATTTTGCATAATAGAATCTATACTTTTATAGCATTTGAATTCATATTAAATTCGTTTAGGGTAAATAATTAAGTTTAATTGACTCATGGCATGGAGTCAGTATTTCACAATTAGAAATGTTGTCAACTCCTAATGGATCATATCAGGAAAGACAGCATTAACAATACATTCATTTTTAATCCACATATGTGAAATCTCAAAAAAAGCCTTTAATTCAGGCTCTTAAGATTTTCCATTCCTAAGGTTTAAAAGCCAATAAGACAAACCTTGGTGTTCTGATGGGATACTATCCTTATTGATAAGCATGTTTTGGTTCAACTTTAGGATCATAATTTTTGAACTAAATATTCTTCATGCATGAAAAAACTATCTTATGATCTGCCTTCATATGGAACACTGGAGAGTTTTTCAAAAACTCTACCAAAAAGTAAGACTGCACCTTGAAATGGGGTTTTTATATTAATTTTTAGTTCTTCAACTATGAGTTATTTACACAGTGTGTCAACTGCATTTATTCTATGTGTTTGGGTAATTGAAGCTTAAATTGAAATTATCAATTTGGCTTTTTAGTTCAGTTGCTGTATTAGTTACATGTTAGACTTTACAGTTCAATGTTTTTGTTTATTAAAATAGACAGTTTGATTTAGAAGTGGGAAGTTCCGCCACCCTCAATCAATGTTGCTTTGCCTGTATATTCATATGGCACGCCTAAATGATTTTTTCTAAACACATAATGCATATTTGTGTGGTAAAGGAAGATTTTACTACTTCCACCAGGGTATCAAGAAATGATAGACATTTGGGTAAGTTGGGGTTCTTGAAATGCTTTCTTAACTTTGTTTATTGCCTTTCTTTACCCTAATTGAGCATTTAGAACTTTTTTATTATTTAAGCTTTTTTACCAACTGGAAGTAAATTTTCCAGAATAATAAATACCATAGCTTCTAAATGAAGTATAAGTCTGAATTTACAAATTGACTTTTCAAGTGTTTGGAACAAATTTAATTTCTTTTTGTGTCAGAGATCTTCTTCTCCACCAGGAATGTGTCTCTGTTAATCTTTCAAAAATTGTTCTTATGTCTGTCAGACACTGCTGCTGCATCTGATGGCTCACACGTGATATAAATAAATTCAAACAACTGCCTAATTTGTACTAAGATTTGATAGGTTGCAGACTCTGTTGATCAAGTATCTCATTCTTGTAAGGCCTCAGGTGCCTGGCATCAAGCTGGACAGGGGTGTGCATACTTTTAGAACCAAATGTGTATTACCCTAAAGCCCTGCCCTCACCCAGATCTCTTACTTAGGGCATACCCTGGATGAGAGATGAGTAGCCACTGCCCCCCCCTGCTTGACACATGCCTTTCCCCCTTCTTTCCCAGCCCAAATTCACCTAAATCTAAAAATAAAAGATTTTTACTTAAAGATAGTCAAAAAAACTTTGTAATTATTTTGAAAAAAAAATTAATAAACCTCATACCACAGTCCCATTTCCTGATACCAACAGGTGGTTCACCCAGAAGCCAACCTGAATAACAAAAACATACCTAATGATTCAAATTTGGGCAAAAAGTCAAAAAGAAGAGGGCAAAAACTGGTATCAAATTTGACACCTAATTATAAGAATGAAAAGGCAAATTTGGACATTCAGTATCTGGAAAAATAATTCAAGATAGCCTGGAATGTTAATTATTACTACCATTGGAAACTCTGGATTTGAAATATCTAGTTAACAAATTCATGGATCAGAGATCATCCCTACTTTCATGGTTCATCTTAGCAGATCCCTTCAAAACATAAGACCTGGCACCCTGTCAATGGCAAGGTGTTGGGCTTTATTTTATCTAGTTTTCCTTAGTAGTTAATAGAACATTTTTTATTTGAAAAAAAATTAGAATCTTTTTAAATTGAACAGCACATGAGCAACAATTCACTGGGTTGGAGCCTTTCCAGCACCTCCTCTTTGCCCAACCATAGTCAATTAAAACTTGCGGTGCCTTGTGGACCATGGCTGATCTTAGGGTTCTTGGCATACCCACAAAGAAATCCATGTCTTTTCTTGACATATAGGGTTTCCAACATCATAGCCCAGCCATATAATAATACATTGTAGAAGTTGATTTAGGATATCCTGACCTTAAATGATGCTACTTCTAACCAAAGTCATTTTTTCTCTTTAGAGTGCTCCACATTTGGGGTCCATAGAAACTTTTATTAAAATTATACAGCAGGTCTTAGTAGCTTTTGTGGCACAACTTACAATACTGTTGTCTCACTTACTTAACTTTGAGCTGCCAGAGGTTGAGGCTCACCCATTTTTCTCACGCTAGGTTAAAGCCAGGTGTTGAGGTGTGACAAAAGGGTAAGACAACAGAGAAAGCAGTGAATTCTTTTGATGAGGAGATGAACACTGAGCTATTGACTATCGCACCAATTACATACACAAGTGCAAAAATTGTCTCAGAGTATAAGGTTATGTAGTCATACACTCACAACATGGAACTAGAATAACTCTCAGAGGCTGACTCTAACCCTCATAGGGGGCTGAAGAAGCCATAAAGGTTATTTGGACCAGTCACACTCTGAGTAATCTCTTTCAAATCAAAATTTTCACTTGACCCTTTTAGTAAAGGTTGTGTTTCCCATAAGCCCTATAGCCCCAGCTATCAATTCCTATCACATCTCACTTGTTCATAAAGTAGAGGAGAAGCATCACATATATCCTGTTTATAAGGATCTTTCAGTGTACATCCCTTACAAGACCCTGATTATACTGAGTCTGCACTTTTGTCTTATGCTAGGGAAGCAGCTATGTCCACTCAGTTTGTCAAAAGATCCACCAAGCCCCACAACACCAGATTAAGAAGTCTGATCTAACCCTTCACTCCCTTAATGAGTTGAATAAATCCAATATTCTTACTTTTTTTCCATCCATATTAGGGTAGGACATCATATGGTAAAAGTAACTGCCTTAGTAGCTACTGGTACCACAGGTAATTACATTACCTTAAGGTAGTGCAAGCTTTGGATCTTGTGGTCACTCAGGTTCCTCTGTCCTGGGGCATCTAAGGACCATATAATCACACTTCCTTTTTCTTGCCCCTGCGATTTTGTGGCCCATAAATATGATTAATGGCATACTTTACAGTAATTACAGAGTTACAGTACCCAGTAAACCTTTTGGGTAGGAGGGTGACGCCTCCAGTCAGTAATTATTGAGTTCTAGCATGAATATTTTGGCTTTTACCTTCAATGCTCACTGTTAAATTCTAAGGATTGCTTGCTTAATAAATTAATTCCTGCACAATTAATTGAGCTGAAGTTTGGCTGAATGATCCTTGATTTTGCCAGTAGCTTACAGTATTTTGACCATTCAGAAACTCACTAGGCATATTTAAATAGCCCTGACTATTCTGGCCAATTTTGGGCTTAATTTTTCCTCTGTAATTTGGAACTACAACTGGGGAAGGCAAAGTTACATTCTGTGGATCCTGAGATACCAGCTTTCTGACACTCTCCAAATAAGACTTAAAAAGTGCAAAAAAAATTAAATAAATAAATCTTAATAAAATTAAATTATTTATTGATTATTCATTAGGCCAGGCGCCGGTATTTATACCTCTAGGGCATCTCCTGGCCACATTCAAGCATGCAATCTCAACAGATTATTTTCCACCTCAGTTTGGCCCTTGAACTAATATGACTTAAACCTATTGCTAGGTTTATTGGTGGCAAAATACTGTTTTTTAGTACTAGATGGTCCCAACCCGAAAAAAGTACATGATCCCAATGGGGCTTCGAACCTAGGTCACCAGCTTCCCCAACTAAGCGCTTTACCACTTAGCTACGAAGCCTTGTGGCAAAATAATATTATTTTAGTACTAGATGGTCCCAAGTGGCAAAATACTATTATATATGAGGATTTCATGGATGAAAATTGCAACAACAAAAATGCAAAATTGTCCTAGGATCATCTTAAAATGAGTTTTGTCATACTGCTAGCGAAATACAAATTCTGGGAGATTTTGGCATCAATTTAAATAAATGATGTACCCTTAATTTGGATGTCAGCAGGCCTCTCAATAGCATTAAGTACTCCCAGAGGGCGTCCATGTGCAACTGCTATCATGCTGATTATGCATATTGAAATACAGAATTTGCCATAGGCAGGAATAATTCAGGACCAGCTCAATTTATGTTTTTGTCATACAGCTGATGGAAATGACTCCCTAGTCAGGATGTCAACTGGCCCTCTAGATAGCACTAGGTACTCCCATTCAGGCAGTCCATGTGCAAGTGTTATTGTGCTGATTATGCATGCTGACATACAAAATTTTCCCTAGGGTGGAAAAAGGATTACATTTTTTCATATATTTGTTCATGAGATTTGTAGACATTTTCTTCAGGTCGATACCAACAAATTTCTCATGTTGAATAATTGATATTGGTCCCAATTAGTTGGGACTAGTTGCCAAGTTTTAGTGCATTGACAATTGGCCTGAATGTGCAAGTGTATTCAGCCTGAGCTTTTAATAGTATAATTAAATTAATGCTGTGATAATCAGCCTGAGCCACTTTATTGCAATAGGCTTTAATTAGAGTATTTGCTCGAGCATTAGGAGGATAATTGGCCCAATCTGTTAGTTATTAAAGGTTTATTTTTGAGTCAACCACCAGAATCTAACACTCATTAAGGTTTTACTCATTCTTTTCATCTTGACAAAAGTTAATGCAGTAGCAGCAACTGTGGAATACTTTCTACAGATATTATGTCTGAGCTTCCCACCTTTCCTCTATTCTCATGCTATTTAAGTAAGTCTTTAATGGGGATAATGCTAATAAGCTACCAAGACACTTAGCCTTTTACCTGAGTTTCCAGCTAATTGTTGATCCAATAAACAATTGTTTTTTATCCCTACACTTCTGATGAAGACCAGGCGTTGAAGACCTGCATTTTATATATGGTAATGAAGGGGTGGATGGTCAAGAATACCTTTCCTGTACTTTTGCTAATAGTATTGACACATAAGCTTGATGGTACTCTTAGGCCATGCATATATTATAGGCATTTAGCAATGTGACGGTTGCTGATTCATAACAGTTACCCTGGAAGTGGCAGCTTCCCAGGAAATTCCTATATCCAAAGTTTTCTCTACGCTTGACTTGGAGAGCACTTTCCAACAAGTGCAAAACAAGCCTGGCAAGTGTGGCTGATGTCAATTTGCATCTGATATGGAATATACCAGTTTAAGCTTATGCCATTTGAATTAAGAATGCTTCAGCTGTGTACAGCACCAAATTGATATGTTTATCCGGATCACAGATACTCCTTGCAATTTGCCTATGTGGATGACATCTTGATCCACTCCCCCTAATGCAGAGCAAAATGACAATTATTTGGTAGCTGTGATGGCTGCTTTAAAAAGCTGGGTTGGTTGAAAAACCCTATAAATGTGTGTTCTATATGAATGAAACTGCAGTTTCTAGGTTACTTGATCTTAAAGGATGGGTATGCCATGCATCTTCCAACTTGAAAGATATCTGCTCCTAGCCCACTAAAGTATCACAGAATCATCTGAGAAGTTTCCTAGGATTTTTCACTTTCCTTAAAAATTTTACCTGCCATTTTTGAATTGGCTGCACTCCTGTACCCCCTCACAGGTAAAATACTTCATTTCTTTAGACTCCCAAATAACAACATGCATTTAAAGCAAAAAATCTTTACCTACTACTCCATGTGGCTTCATGTAGATGAGGATAAGGCTTTTATTGTGGCATGCAATGCCTCTGGCACAGCAGTTGGGGCTGTCCTTCTGCAAGAAAATGAGGGGAGGTAACATCCAGTGTTATTTTTAAGAAGTTTAGCATCACAGAGTATGCTTAGGCCATATATGATAAATATTTTTACAGAAGTTTCATGGTCTTTGATGTTCAGGCTTTAACTGTTAAAAGAGGACAAGCATACAGTAGTAATGCACACAGACCACAAGTCTCTTACCTTATATCACAAACTTCAGAAGTTGGCTCATAGGCAGACTAGGACTCATTGCAATCTCCAAAGCTTCAACTTTAAGTATGAATTTGTCAAAGGGGGCCATCAGTATTTTAACTAATATTTATGAGCTGAAATTTTTAATGGGACCCACTTTAGATACAAACTTTAAAGTAGTTGCAGTAACTCCCACTGAGTAGGCCATAGCTATTCCACCTATAGCCATTGCCATGGTAACGTCCCCCACCACAACCTAAGCCTAAACAAGCCCAAACCTAAATTTAAATCCAAATCCTTCAGTTTCACATCTCTCAGCATTCATATTTTTCTATTGAGTCAGTGGATGAAGCTACTCCATCTGAATCAGTCATAGAATCTCCTGTTATTGAACTTTTTCTCCTAGATGCAATAGTGCATCCCAGTCAACGTATCCTGAAGGATGAGACCTCTTGCAAATTTTATGCTGGTACGGCCACCTCTGGATAATTTTCCAAAAAGGATATGGTAATATATTTTCATGACAAATTAAGGTTCCCGCTTCCATGCATTTCCGCGTCATAAGGGAATATGATGATCCCCCACCATGATGCACCCTGAAGCAAAAAATGTAATAATATAATAAAATGAGGATATGATTAGAATGTCATACAATGGAGATCTTAATTGGCTTAAACAATGTTTGATTTGCTATAGGTCCAAATCAGATATCAGAGGGCGGAAAGGTCTCCTTTATCTCTTCAACAAGAAGCAGGATTGTGGGTATTTACTTTCAGAGGATTTCATTGTAAGTATACCAAGTCCCATGGGTATGACGCTATTATATTAGTATAAGATAAATTCACCAAATATGAAATCTTTATTCTTTTTTGACAATTATTACAGCCAAGGACATGACACGGTTGTCTGTGGCACATGTATTTGCATTGTTTAGGGTTTTTCAGGAAATAATTAGCAACAGGGGACCACAGTTTACCTCAAGGTTTTATAATGCCTTGTGTGACGTGAAAAATAAGCCTTGCAGATCCTCAGCCTATTATCCTCAGTCCATTAACCAAATGTACTATAATAACGACTCTTTAGAGAAGTATTAATGATGTATGACTACCTTCAGGATACATAAGCAGCGAACTTACTTTTGGAAAAACTTCATATAACTTCCTCTATTTGTCAATGGGGGTATCCCTATTTATGCTTGTTTGGGATACAACTCTGCTTTCACCCATGGACCTCAAAAGTGGAGTAAGATACCAGCATCAGGTACCTTTATCACACACATCAAGAGGGTTCACCAACATTTTAAGAATCAATTGATTAAATTTAGACATTGATGCTAGGCAGTTTTCAGATAAAAATACTATGTGAGACAGCCAACTATAAGGAAGGGGATCTTTGTAATGATGGACACTAAGAATCTGCACCTTCAGATGACATTCTGGAAATTATCTTGCAAGGGGGATCTTTTCCTATCACCAAGGTACTGAACTAGGACGCTTTTCACCTAGAACTGCCCCCCATTGGGACTACCAAGCCTAATTTTATGCTTCCTCACTCTCCTTTTGAGGGCAAAAACTCATGAAGGCTGAGTCCATCATGGTAGAGGGAGCCCCCTAATTTGAGTATAAAATATTTGGATGCAAGACGGGTTAAGCACCAAGTGAACTATCTGGTGTCATTGAAGGGATATCCAGTTTTTGAAAACATTTGGGTCCCATTAATAAACTGTACCAACTGTCAAAAGCTACTAAAAAATTTTACAAGAAGAATCCAAATGGCTACGCGCCTGCCCCACCTTAGTCCGCCACCCTAGTTACCAACAAAACTGCCCACTCCTCATAAGAACTATGCCCTTACAAAAGCCCTTTAATGGTGCATGAGCCCAGCCAGTCAAGGAAAAGCTAATGTAAGGAATTAAATGCCAGCCATCAAGCTTGACAGGTATGTACATTCCTTTTGAACTAAAAAGGGCTCAAACCCCAAAGCCCTGCCCCTCATCCAAATCTCTGAACTAGGACATACCCTGGATTAGAGATGGGTAGCCTCTGCCCTTCCTTGCTTTACACATTCCCTTCCCCAATTTACCCAACATCCCAAATCCATTCAAGTCTCAAAATTGTAAGTTTATATTAAAATAAATCAAACAACTTTGTGAAAACTTTTAAAAAGAAACCCCACACCACGATCCCCATATCCTGCCCAACAGATGGCTCACCAAGAAGCCAACCTGGATTACAAAAACATACCTAATAAGTCAAATTTGGGCAAAAGGTCGAAAAGAAGAGGGTAAAGGCTGGGGTCAAACCTGACGCTCCATTATGAAATTGAAAAAGCGAATTTTAATATAAAATCTGGGAAAACCCTAGAATATCTTGGCAATTCCAGGTTATTTTATTGAGTGGAACTTGGTATTCAAAACTGTTAATAACAAACTTGGAAATCAGAAATCATCCTACTATCATGGTTCAGCTTAGCAGCTCTCATCCTCCCAAAACATTAGGCCTAGCACCCTGCTAATGGTAGGGCGTTGGGTGATTTCTATATATAGTTTGCCTTTGTAGTTTGGCACAGCCTTTTATAAAGACTTTTCTTTAGTTATTTTGATGAAATAAATGGCTTGTGAGCAAAAATTCCCTGAGTTGAAGCCTTTCCAACGCTTCCTACAATGTTCCCACCCATAATCCCTTAAAACTGTCAGTGCCTTGTGAACCATGGCTGCCCTTCTGGGTCTTGGCATACCTATGAAGTAAGCCAGGATTTTCTTTAACACGTTAAACTCCTAACAAATCTGTGGCATTATAAGTTATTACCCTTGCAATTCATGCTCCTTGGAAATTTGCAAAGGGGATAGGTTTTTCTTCAACTATTCTTTAAGTACTTAAAAGATGTTGCTCCTTTAACATTGAGAAGGAGAATATTTAGGTACCCTTTTATATATCTGTGATATTTATGGCATATACTGCAAAATGTAGTTTCATGTCCTTGATGTCATGATTTCCATTTAAAGATTCTATTTTCCAAGGTTAGTGTTCAGGTAAACCAATATAGGTACTCTTAGGTAATAAAGACTTTCTGATTAAGTTTAAACTAAGACAAAGTTTGAATCTAATAGCTTTTTGCTGTACATCTTTTTTTACTCGCCTGGTATAAATCATATTGTATTCTTGTTCTCAAGGTGGACATTTAAGTTTCCATATGATCAGTTTTATGCGTTTTTTATTTCTGAGCCTCCAGCATGCTTCAGGTGCACTTAAACATCTGTCTCCAGGTGATTTTTACTTTATTCTAAACAGTAACAACTGACTGTTTTGTGGGAACAGTAATAAAGTGAACATTTGCACAATCATGATCTTTTGTAATTGTATTTTAACAAGTATTTGATGCTTAAAATTGAGCTGCAAATCTCTATGCTAATATGGATGAAAATTTAAAAGATAGTTATGGGTTGTATGACACTACCTATCTATCATCCACTTTGTTTCATCCAGGTTCAAAAAAGCTAAAACCACCTTTCATTTAATATCTTGGGTACTTATTACAGTTGTTTATCTTAGCATAGAACTCTCTTGGAAATTCATTTGATATTTACCATTTTCCATACATCTTGCTTTTAGATTTAATATACCACATGGACCATCTATCATACATGACTTTACAATCTTATGTATCCTTCTATGTACATTTTTAACAAGGAGGTCTACACAGACATTTTGCAATTTCTTTCATTCTGCCAGGCTTGGTCTAATGGGGCCATAAATAGCAATATGTTCACATGTGGTATACCATGTTTTTGGAATTTAATCACATAGAGCATATCCCTAACATATCCAAATCTATGGTGTTTAATTAAGTCTTAAAGTATTAAATTCAGTTTAAACATATGTATTCTTGCTATTAAATTAGGATGGACACATGGTCGCTGACTGGAAAAATTAGTTTATCTATATCCCTTCCATTATTATTACATGTAAATGGTATAAATAAACAGGTTTGCTATATTTCCTGACCATGTTTATAGAATCTTTGTAATTTTGAGCAATAGTTCTTGGACTCCTTTAAAAGATTGTTGGAAATATCACCTTCTCTCCAAGAGATATGTTCATGTCTTTAAATTTTATTTGTTAACAAAGTTGATGAAGAAAACAAAGTCTTCAGTCTTATTGTTCTTAGATTTGTTAAAAGAAACACAAACGGTTTGCCTAAGTTTTACAATAGGCATCAACCATGAATTAGAGAGTCAGGTTTTCTGCATTGAGGACTGGTTGAAGGTTTCATAATTAATGGCAAAATTTTTAATAAAATTGAAGCTGGGACACCTTTTCTGGATCAACAGCTTTTTTCAAATCAGTGGTCCACATTGATTCCCATATGATAAAAGCAAAGGGTAGCACATTGGGTCACAGAGTCTACTCAGGATGGATATATTTTATAAATTTCATTTTTTGTATGAATTGTAATATCACAATTTTTGGGAGTGCACCATTTTCACTGTGAAAGATAGTAGAAATTTTTCCTCTGGTAGTGGTATCATTGGTTATTCTAGGGTGCAACTTATCTACTCTTTCTTTCAAAAAAGTCATTCTATATTTAAATGAATTCAGTTTTCCCGTTTTGCCTTTAGCATTTCATCTTGTTTATATTTGGCATGTTCTTGTATTTTCATAAAATAAAGAATTATTCTTTAGATATGTTATGTGGTGTCTCCATCACAATGTGAATGCACTTACTATTTGCTTGATTGTTCATTCTTTCTTTCTAGGTTTGACCTGGATACAAGGTTTACAGCTGAACATTTTTAGTGATTTACCTTGATTTAATTGCAATGCAAATGTAGGATGATAAAGTTGCCCATGGATTCTATAGCATAAGAACATGCATTCTGATTATTGAATAATTAGCTTGTGCTTCCATTGAGGCAAAGGCTATTGCACTGTTATAGGATTGTATTTTCTATAATTTATTTAAATTCTGGGTCAGATCCATTTATATGATTCTAAAAAAGAGATCCATTTGTATTTTTCAATATAATATTCCTATTATGGCAGCAATTTAACTGTTCTTCACTTTTAAGATTCTTGTTTTAAAGTAGACCTTAAGTACCCTTGGTCCAAAATAAATCTCTAAAATTTTATCTTCAAAAAGTTTTTGTGAAGTAAAGTGATGTTTTATAATTAGACATCTCAACTTGGACGTCCTCTTTAATGCAGGTATCTGACTCTTTTATTTTCTTTGGTTGACTAAAATCTTGTTGAAGTTTATTTTGTGGTATGTTTTCACTTTGTTGGTGTTAAATTATAGTATAAGCTTCACATTATGCTTTAAGATGCTCTTCTGATATGGCCCCTCTATGGCATTTTTAAGCTTCAGAATTATATGTTTTTTTGCTATAATAAGTTTTATGTTGATGATTGGTGTTGTTTAAGAGGCATATTTGATACTTTGGTATTTCAATTGATGCAATGTTATATCCATATATTTATATTTTAGTATAGATGATATTAGTAAACTAGAGATAGCTATTGTATTAAATTACAGAATACATAAAATATAGGTTCAATGGTTTTACCAAGAAGTATATATTATCTGGTTCTTTTAATATCTTATATGTTTTAAATAGGTGTTAGTTATTTTAATAATTAAAACACTACCCACTGTAATATATTTTAGAAGATATGTAAAATTGTTTTTCCTAAGCAGTTGAAGTTGGTTGATTTAAAGGGTTCAACTGTTCTCCTAAGTAGTTGATATTATTTTGGTCATTGTAGTAGGTTATCTATTTTATAACGTGATTTACAGTATAATACTGAAATTGATGACTGAAACAAGACCACTGCAATATTTTAGAAGACAATATAATGGTATACCCCAGCGGTTTGTAGTTAACATTTGATATGATAGATTGAATGATTTTGCTAAGCAGGTAGTGATACCAATGACTAAAACAATATCATAGCTTTATATTATAAAAGTTAGGTTTATAGTTTTGGATAAATGGTTGGTATTATTTAGTTTTTTGTATAAGTTACATGATTTTACCTTTGCAACTGATGGTACCAATGACTGAAACATTGCCTAGCATGTTTTATAGAATTAGTAAGGTTAGAATCAATTTTAAAGCCAACCATCCCTAGTAACTTGTCACTTAATTGTATATATGAAAGCATAATACCTTCTAAATTAACATACTATATTAGAGATCCTTGGAGCCAAATAGATTTCATATTTACATCTACAAATAATTATTATGAACTAATCATAATGTATCTTGGCTAGTTGGCAGATCTACTATACCAGAAAACTGAAGAAATTGCATTATATCATAGATTAAAAACTTATTAAGTTGCTCTTTATAACATAATTTATGAAAAATCATGGTAACAGTAATATTTTAAACAAATAAAGATAGTTTTTATGAAATAACAATCTAAGTCTGAGAATTTCTATAAAAGCGTAATATATTCTTTTGGAGGAGTTTTAGATTACAGTTACCACTGGAAAATGTAATTTGCAACATTAATTTTTGGGTTTCCTTTATTTTAAGCTACAACGCACCACAAAATTCTAAGTGAATTGCATCTAATACCCAAATATATGTACTATCTGTAAACTCATTCTACGCTATGTGGTAAGCATTTTTCTTAGTGCTTTAGCTCATTTGGGTATATTTAGGTGATTTGGTAAATCTAATGGATTTGTCTATCATTTTTTATTTTTTGTTGATTTTCTTGGTTCTTTGGCTTTTACTAAAAGTTCATTGATAACAATGACTAACACTACTTAATGTAACATATTACATTTGAACCTATCAAATTGGCCAAATCACCTCCAACCATTTAGACAAAACTAAGTAACTTATCAATTGATTAAAGCACATATAACCAAAATACTTGAGTTTATCAAATTACTATATTAATACTGAACAAATTGCAAAAACCGTTCAACCTATTGAATTAACAAAATACAATGAACTGCTTGAAAAAACCTATGAACCTATTAAGTTGGCCAAACCACCATCTACATAGCCAATATCAGTGATCTTATCGAATTGCCCAAATAATAAATTAAACCAATTGCAAACCAGTTAGCCTATTCTTTCAACTGGTTGCCCACCAAATACTTACTTTAAATCATTGAACTTATAAAGTCAACCAAAAAATACTTAACCGCTTGACAAATTTTATGAACCCATTAAATTGACCAAATCACCATCTAAGTAGCCAAAACCATTGAGCCTGTCAATTACCTAAATAACCACAAAACCACCTGGTAAAAGTATTGAGCCTATCAAATCAATTGAATAAGACTAAACTGCTCACCCTAATATTATTAATTTCAAATTTGTAATATATACCTATTTTATATCAGTTGTATTTTTATTTCTATTATAATCAATTAAAAAATATCTATATTAATTTACTACTCTACAAAATATATGATCTTTCTTAAGCATTTATTGGTTTAATCACTTAAACACTACTCACCTTTATAAATTTTACCTTTAGGTAAAATAGTTTTACCCAAGCGGTTGGTATTATTTAGTTAATTTTATAGTTTAAATGTTTTTAGGTAAGCAGTTTGTAGTACTTATGACTGAAACACTACACGCCGCTTATTTTTTAGAATTGAGGTTCAATATTTATACATAAGTAGTTGGTATTACTTAGTTAATATTTTATATACAGTTATTTTATATTTTGGGATGATTTTATTTAAAAAGTTGGTGTTTTAATGACTGAAACACTACCACTGTTTTATATTTTAACTTTCAGGCTTTTTTACCCAAACAGTTAATATTATCTAGTTAATTTTATAGTTGATTAGTTTCAGGTAAGTAGTTAGTAATACTGATGACTTAAAGAAACTGCCTATCATACTTTATATCTTATATTATAGTGTTAATATTATAGCGCATTTTCTTGCTTATTGTGTAGATTTAATTGAATAAGTCTAATTAATTGAATAATATAATAAATAAAGCATTATATATCAATAGTGCCATTATAAAATATACTGGATATAAAATAAATTACTAATTAAGTTTCACTAAGACCATAAAAGCTAGAAATTTGATTTAAAGGTTCTGCTCAAAATTTTAAATTTTAAATTTTATTCGAGGTGGGCTGACCTGGGGACGATACCGCACCGATTAGGGAAGTGAAGAAAATGGGAAAGGAGGATAAAACCCGGAAAACCTCCATGCGCGGCGTATGATAGGCCAGGAACTCCATGGACCGCCTTTGCTATTTGCTATCTCGGTTCGGGGCATTGGCGCGCAAAACTAACACAGTCAAAATCATCCCCTACCCAAAGTCCATTACCGGGATCGAACTCGGAAGGCAGTGGTAGAGGGTCTGCTCAAAATTTTTAGTTCAGCTAAGAACCCATTTAATTTTTGATTTTTTTATGTAGTGCAGTTTCAATTTTACCATAATGAATTTCTTTAAGGAATAATTAAAAAATAATTTTATTTTTATAGATTATTTTAAGTTTAAGAAACTTACGCTTATGAATTTAGTATTTATATGCATCTTGTAGGATTATCAAGTGGGTAAGATATATTTAAACCTCCCTAGTGCTAAAAAAAGATATATTTAAACCTCAATCTTAGGGGGTGGAAGGCGAGTCGGTAGGGCGTACAGCTACTAACCTGAAGGTTGCGGGTTCGATTCCCGCCCTTCGCACATCGATCGGGGTGTCAGCCGAAGGAAGCTATTGGCGGTTAGTAGGTATAATAACACGAAAACCTTACCCATGACGTAACCAGAAAAATCCCAGTCCCGATCCGGAGGTGAAAAAAACTTTCTACGACAGAGTTGACCCTGCTCAGGTTTCATGTCGATACTTTCTTTCTCTATTTTCGGTAATGTCCGTCCCCTGGTCGGCTTGCCTCGAATAAATAAACCTCAATCTTAACTACTAAGATTGCATAAAAGATTTAATTGATATACAAAATCATATTTAAGAATTTCTCTTATATAAAAATACCTACATATAAAGATTTGGTATGCATATGTCTCTTGGGTATTAGGTTTAGAAGTAGATGTCAGGAGAAGGTTTATAACTCTCCTGTTTCTAGATGATGGGGAATCCACTTATATACCCAGGGAGTAGACCACTAGCACAAAAGAAAATATGAGTTCTTTTAAATAAAAAGAGATATGAGATTTGAGACCTCCTTGAGGTGGTTTACAGTAAGGCCAAAAAAATCATCTGTTAGATATAATCAAGGTTTTATTAAAGTACATTTGACCAGGAAGGATATCAGTATAGTTAAATAACTATAAGGAAATTGGGTGAGATGGTCTATTATCTTCTTGCTGTGGTGCTGAGCTAAATCTGGCCAATAGGATCAACTTACCTTGAGCAGTAGTACTTTAATTTAAGTAAGCCCAAACTCAAGTCTTGATTTGTAGTTTATTTAGCTAAAATGTATAATATAGTATTTAAAATGGGACACAAATCTCACATCCTTTTGAAATACTTTGTAAGTCCTGTGGAGCAACCCTTAATCCTTAGCAGAAAGGAGTTTCCACACAGAACCAAGAAAAGGCTCAAGAATGGGGCCATCTAGTACTAAAAAAAGGCTCAAGAAGGCTGCCACCTACCTTCACCACCAAGGGTAACTAGCTCTTGTAGTGGATATTTGGTGAATTACAGCCTACCCCCTGAAGGGTTTCCCTTCTAATCCTACCTACCACCAAGGTGTTACTGAAAAATAGATTTGCAGAAATTGTGGATAGATAGAAAACTTGATTGATGCTGACCCATAATTCCTAAATATGACAGGCTTGGTATGCTTAGCATGTCACAGATGCCTAAGAGAAGAGGAAAAAAAGTTGTCATTCTGTTTTCATTAACTTGACTCTTGTCGAAGATTGAAAAAGTTGAGTAGATAAATTGCAGAATCAAATATCTTTTTTAATAGTAATAAAATGCTCATACAATTTCCAGTACAAAAAAGTAATTTTAAAGAAATAATCTATGGGATAGGTAATTGATAAGAAGCAAAATGGCTTATTAAAGAAATTTGCATGTTGCATATGAGTTAGGGGTATCACACGTGGATGAAGAGGTATATATTGCTTCTTCTGATGGCATGTTGTTTGATAAATATTATGTAACCATGCATATATAGATACATATGGATATGGGTAATACTTAGTGTGCCAATCCACCAATTTTGGCAATGAATTCCAATTGTAATAGTTAGGTTTCAATTAGTTCTAGAATATTGAAGCATGAATATAAGGTTCAGATTATTGAGCATATATTTGAATGAATAATTATAGTTATGAACCAATCAGATTTTCAAGCAAGGTTTGTATTTTGTTTAAACTCCTTTGCTATAACCAATCAGTTTCAGGTAAAAAATACCTAGTTGAGACTCAGGCTCTATCTAATTGGAAGCATGATAGTTGTCTTCATGATTTATCATAATGTAAAAGATTAATTAGTATTAGCCTTTTAGCAGGGTAAAACATTTGTACTTGTCATAACCCCTTAAGGCCTATAAAAGAGGCTAATTTTAGCACAGATTATTTACCTAAATTAATGTAAGTATCAAACAATATATATTATAATTTATTTGTATTTTGGTTGCTCTAAAGGTAGTTTGGTAAAGGGAATCTGATGGTAGTGTCAATGCTCCAATACCTTCACTAGAGAGCAGTTAATGGAATATCTTGCAGGGTTCAGGGGCTGTGCAGGAGGTGATGGAGACTAGAGGTCACCGCCAGTAGACAGGTTGCCTCCTACTTCAACGCCATAATTATTTATAACAAGCATTAAGTCAATTCAAGGGGTGTAAGATAAGTTTTATGTGAACAGACCATTTGTGTGAATTTTGGATCAGACCAATTCTCAGGTTTCAAGGTATATTATGGTATGGAAACTCTTTCTGCTAAGCCTTACTTTTCAAAAATCAATTAAGCCTTGAAATTTAGCTCCACTAAAGAGATTTACAAAAACTATTAGCAAATATGGCGGGAAACCCCACAAAAGAACCCGCGGGCTCAGCCAAACAAGCCAGCACCACCCCACAAACAAAGCAACCCCCAGTTACCACTTCAGGGTCAACCAGAATCACCTGCTCTCAAGCAGCAGCTGTGAAAGCAGGCACCACCCCCCAACCTGGAGCTACTTCAATTAGCGCCAGTTCACCTGATTGCACTTCTGCAACCTGCACGCCCAACAGCTCTGCATGCGCTACCTCCCACCAACCCGCTGGGCCCCCTCCAACCAAGGAGGCCATCACCCACATTGTTTTAATGGCGTCTGCTCAGTTGAATGCAACTCAGCCCATCCAGGCATTCACCTCCCCCATTGTGTCAGCTAATTCAGCCCCATCTAATATTGCTGACACCATGTTTCTAGCTCCCCCCATGAGGGGCAATACCCAGCTACCTGGCCCCCAAACCCTCAGATGTAAGGTTGGATTAGCCGCACATTCTGGTTCACTAAGCACCAAATTGGGACAATCTACTCTTCCCTTGGGGATTTGAATGGTTTGGATTTTGGAACTTCACACCAGTTCCAATTCCACCCATCCCATTTAAACCCCATAATTGGCACTTCTCAAGTCAGCACTTTATCTCCATATGCTGAAAACAACCAATTCACCAATCAGCCAGTGAGTTTTGCCCACAAAATCACAGCAAATACTCAGGCTGAATTTACCCAAATAGATTGGGATAGTGATGAAACATCACCCTCCTCCCAATTGGCTAGAGTTAATTCCAATCTGGATGGGCCTCCCCAATTTAGCGAGGCCCAACAAGCTGCCCCTCAATTTAATATTCTGCCAGCAACTGCTCAAACATTCTAGCAACAGGGGAATTCCACTAACTTGTCCAAACCACCAGCTTGCATTCAACCCACGATTGCAGCCCAAAGCAAACACAAATGTACCAAAGGAGCCAAAGGGGCATGGCAAAAACCTCTGGCACCAACGCTACCCAAAGCTGATCCCCGTGAAGTGGCATTTATTGCTGATGTCAAGAAGAAATGGGTCAAAACTAGAGTGCAAAAGGCTCTACCTCGCTCAACCCTCTCCCATGCAATTTGCCTTTATTATGGGCATAATCCTGTTAAATTCTATACAGAGGATCACTTATCATACTTTGCAGCAATCGCGGAGACATTCCCAATTAACACCACCATCCATGAATCAGTGGAGGGCCACTACATCAATGTGGGCTTCACTGAAGCTGCCCTTGCTGACCATGCTACCACCCTCCAGGTCATTATTCCGTGTGGATCTCTTTGCATCTCCCACACACGCTCTCACCTGGAGAAAATTTCATGGGTTACTTTTTCCAACCTACCAATGACTGTTGATCCTGAGTCTCTTAAACTGGCGCTCCATCGTGGTTTAATGGAGTTTGGGTCTGTTCGTTCAGTGGACTTTAGCATCCCCTCTTACTATGCTCCCACCCAAAGAGCTCACACTGCTAGGGTGTCGTTCATCCCCTCCCCCACTGTATCCCGCAACATTGAGGTTATTCCTCGTGTGGTGGTAGTTGGGGCATGCCCTGAGATCTTTTTTGTCGACCCTGATCAGGCGCCCCCCCGTGTTCATGGTGTAACGCCCTTGGACACCTGTATAGTGGCTGCACAGCTCAAAAACAAGCCCTCTTAGCCACCACCTAGGGGCCTAAACCAGGCCAAAAATGATCCCACGTGGCCGCAGCAGCAATTCTACAACCCACACAATGGGTTCCCATTCAAGACCTGTCCCCTGAGGCCTTACGCCTAGCAGTTGAAACAGCTAACCCCACTATTGGTATGGGATACCTTCGCGCTCATTCCCCCTTCCAGTGGGCACCCCCTCCAATCTCCCAGAGTCAACTCCCTCTCTCACCAAGCGCAAGGCATCTCCCACAGGGCGCCCCTCATCAGCCACCCTCACTCAAGGCTCTGCGGCACCCCCACCAACCTCCACCAGTGATTTATCGCATCAACCCTCAGCTCCCAATGGAGCTATGCCCACCAGCATGGACTGGTAACCCGCGGCCTGCGGTAGAAGTGCCACCTCAAAGAGTCCTCCCCAACCCCACAGTCCATTTCGCGCGGCTCCTTTGCAGTGTTAGAGGAAGTGAATATGGACTCAGACTCATCAAACGGGGACACTGCGGAGGTCGCCGTTGAGCACCCTCAGGTCCTTCCTCTGCAATGGAGCAGGGGCAGCATCCTAGGCTGGCTTACTGGGTCCTCCGCCCCCACCCTCTCCTTCCCCTCAGAACCCTCAACGCTCCTCACGGATTGCAGCTAATAGTCAAGCTAAAGGACTCAAAACTAGCCACCTCACAGCAGCAGGTTTAAGCGCTGGCAACCCCCCAGGACATGGAGGGGAACAGCTATGAGTCCCCACGGCAGCACCCTGTCCCTGCAATCCATCAACATGAATGGGTTGCAGGACTTTAAGCGGAGAGCCCGCCTCCTCCAAAACTTCAGGTCAGCACAAATTGACATCGCTGCTGTCCAGGAGCCCCATATCCTCCCCCACGAACAATCTGCATGGAATGAACAGTTTGGAGGCAACTCCTTCTGGACAAACCATGTCGCCCTTATTGTTTTGAATCCCCAGGTTAAAACCCATTCTTTTTCACAATATCTAGGTGGCCGCCTCATACTGGCCAAACTCACCACTCCTGACTTCTCTGTCTTCGCTGCAAGCATCTACCTACCTAATGCAGGTCAGGAGAAAAACCGGCTCTTGGAAGAGCTCATCCAACTCAATCTCCCACGGAATACAGTCCTCTTGGGAGATTTCAACACAACCATAAGTCGCGTCCGTGACTCTTACCCCCCTGCAGCAAAGGAACGCCCTGGATCAAGTCGCCTCCAGGATTTCCTTTGACTGAGTGGCTTTATGGATGCGCTTCCACCCTCCGCGTCTGGCCTAAGTTGCATGACTAGGATCCAGTATGATGGAGGAGCTTTCCAGTCAGCGTCACGCATAGATATGGCACTGATTGGCCCCCTGCTAATTGGCCGCGTCTCCTCTCCCATCTCTCGTGACAACCATCTGAGTAATCACAGGTCACTCACCGTTGTCCTCACCACCACACTTAGACTGTCGCGTAGGTTCTGGCCTAGGGTTGCCCCAGCTCTTCTCAACAACCCCTTCACTAAGGAGAAGCCATCTATGACCATCCGGTAGACTCTCACTTCCCCCCACCCCACCTGCTTGACCACAAGGCTAGATGGGCGGTGACCAAGGAGGGCATCACCCGCGTTGCTTACAACTGTGCCAAAGCCCAGATAACCGCAGCTCGCGCCAGAGTCAAAAGGGCGGAAGCCAGAATCAGACATCTGTAGCGAAACTGCCAGCCTTCGCCCTCTCCCAATTGGTTGGAAGACTGGGAAGCGGCGCAGGAAGCATTCCGCTTGGAGCTCACACTGTAGGAAGAACGGGAAGCAAACTTTACAATATCTCATTACTATGCTAAATGGGAACGCCCCACCTGCTTCTTCTTTCAGAAACAGAAAGCCCGGTCAACAGCGCAGGATATTACTGCACTAAAGATTGGCACTACAACCACTTCGGATAAGGAGGAAATCACGCAGGAACTACACCGCTTCTACTCCAGCCTCTTCCATGCCACCCAGGTGGACCCATCGGACATCCAAGACTTCCTGTGGCGGGCTCCAGAGCCGTTCATTGACCCACGGGCTGATGAGGCTCTACTGGCGCCTATTTCCATCCAGGAGGTGATGGAAACCCTTCTGAAATCCCCACGTCTTAAAGCCCCAGGCCCAGACGGAATACCCTTTGAGGTGTACCTTCTGGAACCTGCGGTGATAGCCAGAACCCTCCGCGACCTCTTCGCTGCACTCTTGGTGAATGTCGAGGTCCTCCCCAACTCCAGAGGCTCAATCACGACCCTCATTCACAAGAAGTCAGACCGTGAGAACTTGGCGAACTGGCGCCCCATACCGTTGATCAACACAGACCACAAGCTCTTCATGAAGCTTCTGGCCAACCGCATCACCAAATTGGGTGTCACCTCGCCTCTCCCCATCCCAGCACGGTTTTATTCCGGGGAGTTCATTATGGGACAACTATAATGACCTTCACGTGGCTTTGACTGCTAACTCTCATAAGGTGAATGGCTTTGTGGCTCTCCTGGATATGGAGAAAGCATATGATTGGGTGGCCTGGAAGTATATTGATGCTTCCCTGGCCTGCTTCCATCTCCCCCCGCAGCTAGGCGCTGGATATCAGCGCTCTATGACCAGCTCCACACCAGAGTCCTGGCGCCAATGGGTTTTACAGTGGCAGTACCAGTTGGACAAGGTCTCTGGCAAGGGGACCCCCTGAGCCCTATCCTTTTTAACATCACCCTCGACCCCCTCTTGGCCTCCTTACAGGACAAGCTAACAGGGATTCTGGTCCTAGGTAAAGCCCCCACCCGCACCATGGCATTTGCAGATGACACCGCCATTGCATTTGGCTGCCCTGGGGATGTTGCCCTCGCTGCTGTGACCATTGAGAGGTACACCAAGGCGTCCAACGCCATGGTCAACACCTCCAAGACAACAGTTGTACAAGTCAGCTCCCCCACCTTCCCCCACCATTTGGTATTGAACCTGTGCGCTGTACCTTCCATCACCTGGGCGTTCTCACCAACCAACAAGGAGTTGCTCTAAAAGACAATGAGGACTTGCTCCTCGCAGCAGTTAACTCCAGGATTGCCAGCTGGAACCAGCGGCACATCACCCCCCAGGGTCGAGCTCTGATGGCCAATGTGTTCCTCCTCTCCAAAAATCTGGTTCCTAGCGCACGTCTGCCCATTCACAGATGCCTTTTATATGCGGCTCAATGTACTCCTCCGCTGTTGGATATGGGGCTCAAACCATCCACCAATGGCCCTCTCAACCATTGCCTGACCCTGCAATGAAGGGGTCCTAGAGCTTCTGGACACGCGATCCCATGCCACCACAATCTTCCTGAAGTTCCTATGGCCGATTGTCTGCTGGGACGCGACCCCCATGCCCCAATGGGCGCCCGCCCTCCGCCAGTCAGTGTCAGCAGCTCTGGGTCTTCCTAGAGCACCTCTGACCTCATTAGGGAGTGGCTCACAAACCACCCAGGCCATCGCCTGAAACCATCCTCATCCCCCTACTGGAACCAGGCTCTTCTTGCCCTGAAACGAGTAGGCGCGCGGATCCACCATGCCTTCCCATACAGAAGGGATGGCCCTGGCCTCAGCCCCCGTCGCCATGCAATTGTGCACAATGGACAAGTTGTCACAACTCGCCTCAACCCCCAAGATCGTCCTCCTATCCGCCCAAGACTCCTTGAGCTCCTCCCTCTCTCCGTGAGATTTGACCTTAAGGAATTGTGGAAGGACGTCTATCACCCCATCCTGTCAGCAAAGGTGTCCAACACCTTATGGAGGGTGCTCCACTGTTCATACAGGACAGGGGACCAGACTGGCCCTACCTTTCAGAACCGAAGCTGCCCCCACTGTGTGGAGCCTATTAACTCCCACCTCCATCATTTTTTCACCTGTCCAGGTGTCGCCGCATTTTGGCCAAAGGCCTGCGCGCTCCTCCATGATCAGCCCTGGTCTGGACACCCTGTGCAAGACCTCATGTTTGAGCAAACGTTGCCTGGTTGCCACCAACCCCTCCGTGTCCTCGCCTATGCCACAGCCATCTGGACCATCAATAACTCCTTCCTTCGTGCTGCCTTTGACCAGCAGGTGTGGACCCTTCCACACATGATCACCCACTTTCAGGTACACTTTGAGATGGCCCTGAAGGTCTGTACTATGTCGCCAACCCTCCCCCACTCAGTTGTCACTGCAGTACGGCTCTGGCGCGCAAACCCCTCTCTTTCTCGATGCCTCCTCCCTCCTCTTCCCTCGCCTCAGGCTCTTAGAGCCCAGGCGTAATTTAATAAACATCGATGAATCCCCCCCTCAGGTTGGGACCATCTAGTACTAAAAAAAGGTATATTATGGTATGGCAAGCCCACTATTAACAGGTTTAAGCATCTCAACCCCTTTTAATTTTGATCAACCCTATTATCTTGCCTGTAGGGCGCCTGCCTTTCCTTCTGAACATCATGTTTGCCTGCAAGGTTTCAGCCAGTCCAAAAACTTATAAAAACTTTTATAACAGCTGTCCAGACTAGTTGGAGTGATCCGCTCATGCTTCACAAATTTATGTTTATTAATAATCTTACATTTTGTCAATTCTTGGATCGTTCTGCATTGGAGATTGGTCATCCCCAATGCACACCCCCTTTATTACTAGTTGATTGTATAAGGCAGCAGTCCTTAACAGATTCTTATGTAAGCCCATTCTTTTTTACTAGTTATAAATATAATATCCTTGGAAATTATATTTACAACTGCATGTATTTTTTAGGTACCTCTTTTAGTCATATTTTATGGCTCTTAAGATAACTGGACAATGATGGCAAATACCCTCCTCAATTATATAAACCATTGTGGTTGGCTGAGCCAACATTATTCTGGCTGTTGCTTTAGGCGGTATCTCATCTAAAATGGAAGCACAGTCTTTTTTTTGAGAAGGTTCATGACATGACGGAGTGACCCATTCTCTAATCCTTCTCATCCCTCTTTCCTAAATTGGGTGACGCGTTGGTTTATTATATGAGCTGACTTTGCACTCCTGCTTAAAATTGTGGTTCCTGCTTTGTTACCATGTGCACTTAATAAAGCTTAAATGTAGCAGTTAAATATACTTTATAACCCAGATAACCTTAGTTCATACTTCAGATTCATGTAAAGATGTGTTCATTTCATTTTCCTCTCCATACATGTCCTACTTGGACAGGTAACAAGTGTTGGTGTGCTGTTTGTTCCAATTTTTGTTCCTATTATCTCCAGCCCAGCAATTCTGTGTTCTGGTGGTCTAAGTTCATCTGTTGAATTGGAAGATTATGGAAAACAAATGTTTTGAATATGTTGAATCCTATGTTGTCCGCATTACAACATGCAGGGAGTGATGTAACCCATCTTTCTGAAGGAACTATTCCTCTTCCTAAAAGTAGCCCAGTTGATATTGCAGTAATTAATGCATCCCCGCTAGTTATGTCCCATGAAGTAAAAAATGCATTATAGTCTTACTTTTTATTGCCTATTAAATTCAGTTGGTATCCTACAAGGTGTTCATTGATGCCCTCTTGATTACAGGAGCGGCTAGGAATTTATAGACTTAAAAGTCGCTCAAGGTCTGAATCTGTATTAGAATAGGATCATCTTTATTGGGTGCTTCTTCAGCCTCTATAAGTTGATACAAAGTAAGACGTCCTATCACATTCTCTGTGAATAAGTTCTGCTTCTGCAACTGGTTCACTGTGAGACAGACTTATCATTTAGTAATCCTTTAGTAGGTTGGTGTCATTCTCAACAAATAAATAGCAACCTGGAAGTCAACGTCTTGGTTTTTAAGAACACAGAACCATATTGCAAGTTTCCTCTCATTAATATGTTCTCTCCAGCATTAGCATTAAGCTTTATAACACTAACACCCTCCACCACTGAGCTACCACCTGGTTTTCCTTCAGGGTTTCTGCCTTATAGAGATCTCTGATATGTATAAAATTAATTGTCCTTCACCTCATCCTTGCCTGATTTGGCTTTTGGACTGACGGTGGATTTAACTAATATAAGCTGCCCATTATATCCATATATTAAATAAATAAGGCTTTGGAGGTTTGGTTGAAAGATATTCTTAAAAGGAATGGAAATTCCAGAAATCCTTATACATTGCTTCTCCTATAGTCTTTATTCAAAAGACCAATGGAACCCTAAGCCCTTTCGTGGGCTATGTGCATCTGAATAACATAAATGTATGCACTTGTACCCTCTACCTTTGGAGCAAACAATCAAACGAGAAATTTCAAAGTCTTAAGTTTTATAAACTTAAATTTAAAAATGATTTAAACAAATCAGGAATGCATAAGGTCAGGAGTGGCTCCTGGCTATCTGTACAAAAGGGTTATCTTTCATTTTGTAGTAATAATTTTGGACTTAAAAATGCACCTGCCACGTTCCAAAATATAATTGATGAAGTCCTGGGTGATACCTGTTTACCTGTGCGATGGCATATACTAACAACGTGTTGGTACACTCACATATCATTAACAGCATGCAAAGGATCTTAATGCTGTGCTTCTGGCTTAAAGAAAGCGGACTTGTACTTGAAGCCTCAAAGTTTGGGTTTTTCAAATAGGAAGTCACTTACCTGGGTAGTGTGTTTCTGAAAGTTGGGTATATCCTATTTATGTAATCTTGAGGTCATCCTTATGGCCTACTCCTAAAACAAAGAAACAGCTTCATAGCTTCTTGGCCACTGTAATATGTTTAATAATTTTTCTCCTGTTATCTCAGTTGATAGCACCTTTTACCCCCTGATGGAGAAAACGTCCCGTTAATATAAATGGAAATCTGCAAGCAATCGTTTGATGCCATCAAGAAAGCATATGTGTCACCTTTTGTTCTTAAGCATGCAAACCCATCCAAGCCCTTTAGTGTGGCATATAATGCCTATGCGGCAGCGGTGGAGTCTGTGTTACTCTAGGACAATGAAGGGGTTGAGCACTCTTTCATTTACTTTCTTGCGAATTCTCCTCCATTGAGTAAACATGGGCAATCTATAATTAGTGACCTGATGCAGTGACATGGTCGCTCACATGCAAGAGGTATCTGCTCCAAGGAGCATAACATGAATTGGCTTTCAGAACAGATCATCAAGTTCTTAAGTATATTTAGTATCCCTAGTAATTGGTATATTGTCAGGCCCAGACCTATCATAACCTTTGCAGCTTCAACTTATAATACAATTTTATGAAAGGTGTTATGAATGTTCTTCCAGATATGCTGAGCCACAACCGCTCCTTAAGTCCTGCCAATGAGGAATCACAAGGAATGACCATGGTTATTCTTCCTTCCCAGACCTCATCCATTGCTCCTCCTTCAATTATATGTGGTAGACAGTGCGTTGTATGTACCATAGGTTTACTATGTCAACTGGTCAAACATCCTGTTTTTGGCTGAAGTGTTTGATCAATTGGTACTATCGCCTTATAATAGAATCTACTATACCATGAGTAATGGGATTATTTTGTTCATGAAAAGAATTTGGGTATTTCCCCAGCTTCAAAACAAGGTAATCTGTGAACATCATGATTTTCCAATGGTGGGCTATATAGGAAATTCAAAATGCTTTGACTTTGTGATATAGTATTTCAATTAAATGGGTATATCTAAGGATATTACCACATGTATTGCAAATTTTGTAATTTGTTCTCGGGAAAAATTATATATTTTGGGTGATAAAAGCCTGCTACATCCATTAAAACAGGAAGAAAGTCATGTAACTCTTAATCTGTTGACTTTATTGTAAAATTCCCTAGTTTCAATGGTTTTGATGCAATCATGGTTGTAATATTAGTTTACCAAGCTTTTATTGTTCATCCCATGTCATATCAATGTCTTTGGAATAGAATGCTAGACTCTTTATCACTCATGTTCTTTGCTATGTTTAGCCTATCCCTATAGGTGATGAGTGATTGGGGCCCCCAAATGTATAGCCCAGTTCTATATGCTTTGTTTTATATTCTCAAAATTTAGCCATTTAGTTCTAAAGCCTATCATCTGCAGTCTGATGGGCAGATGGAAAGGGTTAACTATACCCTGAAGCATTATTTTAACTACTATGCCTCTGCTACTCAGGACACTTGGGCAGCTTATCTCCCCTAAGCACATTTTTCTTCTAACAATGCGACACACTCTTCCACTGACTTCTCCCCCTATCAAGCTACTTTAGGATATATTCTTTTCCAAAGCATCCCTTTCCTTTGATCAGAGGTTCCAGCCACTAAAGAGCGCTTGCTGAAAATCGGGGACATCTAAAACCTGGTCTGCAATCATTTAATCAAAGCTATCACTGACCCAAGAAGTTTGCAGAATGCAAGTTCTTCCTACCCATAAGTTTAAAGAAAACACCTTATCATGTTGAATATGTGCTACTTGCGGATGTAAGCCTTTTTGAATAAATTTGCATTCAAGCATTTGGGTCCTCATGTAATGTAAAAAAATTCAGGTAATGGGGCTTTTTGCTTGACGCTCCCCTCCCATTGGAAGCAAAACAACGTTTTCAATGCATCCCAACTTTCCTCATTTAAGGGCGAAAACTGTACACACCAGATGATAAATTATTGGAGGACTCTTACAAAAGGCTGAAGTGGAAACAATTATGGCTTCCTGAAAATTCCGCCACTCAGTTTAGTACTTGGTTGCTTATTAATGGTATCATCGTATGAAAATATCTGGGTAAGTTCCAAAGGTTGCACAAACTAAAAGAAACCAGTGGAGAAATTCTATGTGTTGGACATTCCACTTTTTACTTTTATGGGAATAATATTTTAGCGCCAATTATTTATAAGATTTACCATCCCAAATTAACTTTTAGGCGATCAAATTAAATAATACAATTATATTAACTATTTATACTAACTTTGATTTTGGGAAAGTGCCATTTGATCTATAAGCCTTTTTATATAGGCTTGAAGGGGGCTATAACTCAAAAATTATCACCTTGACTTATGGTTGGCTGATAATTTTGGCATTCTTACAATGTAAAACCAACTATTTCACTTTTAAATGGTATATCTTGATTCTCAGCAAGGCGTCCATATTTTCAGAGTAACTGATTAGCTAGTTTCAAGTGCTTACCAACAAAGTGAAGATATTGGCCTAACTTCTGATTGGTTCCAAAAAAGATTCCATTCAATCAATATTACACACAAAAATCTGAGCTATGAGTGCTAGTTTCAATATTGATTTTTGATTGGAGTATAAAAGGCACTCTGATTAAAACTTATTGCCTAGATTGATACATCAACACGATATGCTACATCATTTATATTTATCATATAAAAGTATCTTCAGATCCAGAGTTACGTGATACAGAAAAATTGCCCCTTAGTTGGAGATGGGATAATGTGCATCCTCTATCATGTGCAACATTTTTGTTCACACGAGACAAGAGATAATCTTTGACAAGAGGTTACATGTCTCATAAACATGATAGTCTTGAATTGTCCTTTTAATAATACTTTTTTATATGGAAAAAGTATATAAGCTTTTTTTATCAGGTTGGGACCATCTAGTACTAAAAAAAGTATATATGCTTTTTTAATAAAGGAAGTCCTTAGATATTAGTTTACTAATTTAATACTCAGATATACTCCTGAAATTTAGTTTAAGCTTCTGCTATTTTTAAACTCATGAGTTAGCACATACTCAACGGCTCTAACTCTTCAACAAGTTCTTTTAAGTCATCCACATTGGCCACAAGCTCCACTTGGCCATTCTAGAAGTAATTTGTGGCCCTACTCTCTGCTAATTGAAAAATACTAAGCTCACCACAACAAGCCTTTTTGTAGGAATTCTGGGTATCTGCACCAGCAAGCATATACCTCAACAGGAATTTATACAACATGTATCCCACCCAGCAGATGCCCATCATACTTCAGAAAGATATGTTTATCCTGCCCATTAAGCTACTAAAGATGCACAATAACTATGTACTTACTTAAGTCCCTTGCAGAGGAGCACATCCTTTTCAAAGGAATAAAGGATTTTGTAAGTTGCAGGGAGGAATCCCTACACCTGAATAGTAAGGTTTCCCACACAGAATCAAGAAGGGGCTTGTAAAGGATGGGACTCCCAAATCCCAACCCATCACTAGCCATGAACCTAACTTTTGGGGGTAGGACACTCCTGTGAGGGCATGAGGGCAATAGCTGCACCTAACTCCTCAAGGCTCCTATCTGAGCGGGTGGCTTTGCTGGGCACACTAGGCTGAGGTGGGAATTATAACCCACCAGTCTCTGTCACCTTGGGGCTTTTTGGCAACTGCCATCCTAAAGGGATGGGCGTGGGCCGAGGTGCAGAGGTGCAGAGGACAACAGTGTCCTACCAGACTCTGGATACCCACATTGTGGCTTTTGGCAAGCGCCCCAGCCAACCTCCACTGGTCTGGGGAAATCCTCTCTGACAGGCATCGGTATCCCAAAGTATCTCAGAACATCCACCCCTTCCTCATTTCTGATTTCACTGCCATCTGCATTGAACCAACCTGATGAATGGGAATCTCGCCCAACCAGACACCACAAGTCCCAGTATGGACTTTTCCAACTCTTGAACATAATACAATAATAAATTATATTAAATATAAACAGAGTAGCAAATGCAGCTATATTCAGGGGAGAGACTCAAAGTCAGTAATAGAATTTAAAAATGAGGTTAGTTGAAAGTGACCTTACTTTTAGACATTTACCTAAAAGGCTTAATGAATTGTCCATCATGAGATGCGCAAAAGCCTCACAGATTAATGGCATCCCAGAAAATCGTCAGTGAAAGGGGAAACCTCAACAATGGACAAACACCTAAATATTTATGAAATTAATTATCCCATTATTGACCCAATTAATGAACCCCGTTGAATTAACAGAGTTGCAACTAATGACACTCCCAAATCTTTAAGTTCCAACCTTATGGTATTCAGGTGCAGTCATCAACTGTTACATCACCCCCTCAAAACAATAATCCTGGTGGATCTGACCTGGATTGTCAAGGCGGTCATGCAGCAACCAATGACATTTTTGATAATAGACCTTTTTCCATGGGCAGCCTGGGGAAGTCAACCAGAAGTCCAGAGTCCCTAGATAAAATCAACGGGTTCCCTGGAGGTATCTTGATGGGCTCAAAAGGCATTGACTTCCAGCAGTCTGACCCACCCCCAAAATTTACATCCCCTTTATCAGAAGGCCATGAAAAACTAATGGAAAAAATTGATGTCCCATGGCAGTGCTTGGGACTCAACTGCAGCCATCTTGTGGGCTGGCTGGAACCACAGCCCGCCAAGGTAAGTTTGACTTTGGAATAATGTAACGAATGAGGCTCTCAAGGCCCAGACTGCCACCAGCTGTAAACCAACCCTCAGGAGTGGGGGCACTCCTGCGAGGGCACAGGGCAATATCCATATCTAACTCCTCAAGGCTCCTATCCAGGCAGGTGGTCTCTCCATTTACACAGGGCTAACGTTCATAGGGCATTATAATCCACTGGCCTCCATCACCTTGAGGCCACTCTATCAACCGCCATCCCAAAGGGATAGGCATGGGCCAAGGTGTGGGGGACACTGGTGTCCTAGCAGCCTCTGGTTACCCACGCCACAGCTTTTGAAAAGCGCCTTAGCCAACATTCACTGGGCCAGGGAATCCGCTCCACCAAGCATCGCCACCCCAAAGGATCTCAGGACATCCACCCCTTCCTCACTTCTGATTGCACTGCCATCTGCGCTGAACCAACATGCCAAATGGGAATCCCACCCAATCAGACACCATAAGACCCAATATAGACCTTCCCAACTCTTTAAAAATTTAACGTAATTGAAATTAAATATAAACAGATGTAAATGAGGCCTCTATTCCTAACTTCAAGTTTCTCCCCAAATAAAGGCCTCAGATTTAAATCTGTTCATATTTAGTGTAATTTATTATTGTATTATATTTGAGAGTTGGGAAGTTTCATACTGGGTCTCATGGTGTCTGGTTGGGCGGGTTTCTTATTTTGCAGGTTGGTTCAGAGCAGATGGCAGTGCAATCAGAAGTGAGGAAGGGTGGATGTCCTGAGATTCTTTGGGTTGGTGATACCTTGTGGAGAGGATTGCCATGGCCCAATGGAGGTTGGCTGGGGCGCTTGTAAAAAGTTGTGGTGTGAGTGACCAGAGTCTGGTAGAACACTGTTGTCCTAACCACCTTGTAGGAATCCAGCTTGTTTGTGCTCTCTGGCTCTTATGCCACTGGATTCCACAAAGGTTTAATATAATTTTACAATAACTACTACTAAAAACTTGAGTTTTATGATTTTTATGAGTAGTATGGGGAAAAAAACGGGAATAATCCCTCTCAATATCTGACTGATCAGTATTTAAATTGCATTGAGGGTCAGGGGAATCTGAGGATAGGTTCAGAATATCTTGGACTAGTCCAAATGAGGAAACATGGGGAAGCAGCCTATCAAATCTCAGGATACTCGCTTCATTTTGGATGAACTATGGAAGAGAAATTATTATTGGTCAAGATGTACCCGTGGGGTAACGTTTTTATAAACTTTAGCCAATCCCAATTTGAGCAATTTACTGCACCTTGGGGGACCCCTGCCAAGTCTATAAATGGGGGTGGTCCTCACTTAGGTGCTTGGAAGGACCTGGTTGTGGCTGGGGGAGTGCCATCCAATGGTTGCCCCAGGGCCCGCTGTGTGGGTTGGAGTAATATGACTTCTCAAATTTTACATTTATTGCCCAAGAAGGATTTGGAATGGTGTTACCTCAATTTGTGAGTTCCACTGAGAATTGGTCAGGGTCTTTTGGCTGATATCAACATTCATATTAACTAAATCATGGGGGTATCATCACAAACTTGTAAATGACTGACATTTCCCCTTTTCAGCAGATTTTGACTCAAAACATTCTTCTTTTGCAGCTATGAGGGCAAATGTCTGACACATCTCAGCCCACGCCCATCCCTTTGGGATGGCGGTTTCCAGAGTGGCCCCAAGGTGTCAGAGGCTGGTGGCTTATAATGCCCACTGCGCTTTGGTCCAGTGTGCCCAGCAAAGTCGCCCACATGGAAAGGAGCCTTAGGGGTTGTGTATGGCTATCACCCTGTGCCCTTGCGGGAGTTTCCCCACCCCCAAGGGTTGAGTTCGTGGCCAGTGGCAGGCTTGGCCTTAAAAGCCCCATCCGCTACAAGGCTCAAGAAGGCTGCTGCCTGCCTTCACCATCAAGAGTTATTTAACCTATGTAGTGGATGAGTGGTAGGCCACATTCTACTCTGAAGGGCTTTACACTTATAGTTATTCTTACCAATAAGGATTTGGTGGAAAAAGATTCAGGGGCTGTGTAAGGAGGCGGTGGAGGCCAGAGGTCACCGCCAGCAAGCAAGTTGCCTCCACCTTCAACTCCATATTCTATTAAAACAGAGTTTGAGTCTCTGCAAGGGTCATAAGCTAGTTCATTTGTGAAAAAAATAGTGCAAAGTTGGGCTCATTAAAATTTACCCAACATTCACATACGTGATGGTATGACAAGCCCATTATTAATAGGTTTAGTTTTTCAAACCTATCTAAATAAAATTTGGATCAGCCTGACCATCCCTAACTGTGGGGTTTCCTGCCAGTCCCTTCAAATGGCTCATTAGCCTACCAGGTTGCAGCCAGGTGAAAAAAATGAAAAAGTTTAATATCTGTGATTCATACATCGTCAGAGTGATCTGCTCACACATCCCATATACAAATTTATCAATAACCTGGTACTGTGTTAATCCTTGGACTTTTCTGCAGTGAAGATAGTGTGCTCTAATGCTCACCCCTATATTCCTAGTTAAGTCTAGAAAGCATTAGTCCCCAACAGTGTCTTCTGTTGCTCCATCCTTTTTTCTTTTAGTTAATAAATCCTTAATTTATTTAAATTTACCAGTAGATAGTTTGTGGTTACCTTTTAAGCTATGTTTTATAACTTTTGTATTAAGTGGCTTATTTAAGCACTTCCCCTCTTCACTATCTATCATACATTGTGTCGGCTGTACCAAAGGTATTCTAATGCTACTTTGGGTTGTAAATCAATAATGGCTGCACATTCCTTTTCTAACCAGAAGGTCCCATGACAGCAACAATCAATTCTTGTAATTAAATAACTTTTAAAACTTAAGGATTTAGATAAAATACTGGCCATATCATCATTCAAACTCTTAAAACTAACCTGGACATCCTTGGCTCTTACTTAATGTTGGTCTAGGGTTTTTGTCTCACGGAGGGTGTGTCAGGGAGATGGCATATGAAGTTTAGACTGCCCTGCCATTTGGGTTGCAAAAGCACCCAAAAGGCAAGCCAGAATGCCGGAAGCATTGCTGCTTAGACAACGTTATATTGCACAGGGAGGCGTGCAACAAGTGAGCACCGGTGTGTTGCAAGCATAAAGTGTAACCTGGCAAGAAACCAGGCTGATGCAACTCCAGACCCAGTGTCCTAGCTTCATGGAGGTAAGCAATATAATTTACTGTTTTGGTATCCTCCATAGGCGAGTTTAAAACAAAAATGAAGGCAAGGGGTAGATTCTCGCTTGAAGGGGAGACAAATGTGCCCACAGGATTCTGATATCCTGCTGGCGGATGGCCTCAACTATGGTGTTGAATTCTCAGAAATTTCTTACACGGTATGCCCAGTTGGCTATGGTAGGGCTACAGTTACTATCATGACTGGTATTTCTCAGCCAGTGTAGTGCCCAAATGGCCACATTGTTAGTGCCATAGGGAGTTTGGCCAATATAAAATATGAAAAAGCAAGAATTAGGAACTTGGAGGAAGTTTTTAAAAATGGTAAATTGGAAAAATCAACTTTCAATTTCCTCAGTGTGTTACAAACGTTTAAATAGATGGTCAAACTGGGGAATAACTAAGAAAAGCGTAGGATTGGGGCTGGCAAAATTTGACCTAATCTGGCAAACTTTAGAGGAAGGGGAAAATCTGAATCTAATATGAACTGACTTTGAAGGAGTCAGCGGCGGGCTGAGTCACTGTCAGTTTGATCTCAGACGCCTGACTCTCAGTTTCACTCCATTTTCAATAATTGGTGCAATGGCATCTCACCCAATGGGCAATGGGGATCTCCCAAGGCCACCCCACGCAAGGGTGGTCCACAATGGTCAGAAACAGGCTTGGGATACCCAACCCACCTGTGTCTGGTCACTTTGATGTCCGTTTGGCCAAATTAGATTCACCAAATAGTAATCTTGTTTTTTTAGGGAAGGTTTCAGGTTGGCGAAGACATTCACCATAGGTGGTATATGCCCATTGGGATTTGCCCCAGATTTTTTTGAGTGGAGTTTAAAATTGCAAGCAACATTTACCAATGGCCTGATGCCATATGCAAGTTACACTAAGGATTTGACATGGGAAACATTCAACCTAGAGAGGTACACGCCTTTTGAGCTTTAACCTCAATGTTTTTAGAGCAGGTTTTAAACCATCAACAACTTTCCTAATAGATCAGTGCCAATGGCGAGTTTTTTGAGGATTTGACACTTGATTACTCATTTATTGAAGGTGCAAGCCTTTCAGACTTCATTACTGAGGGTTTCTGGATTTTAGACCTTGATCTCGAGAGCTCAGTGCCATCAACTTCATAAGAACCTTTCGGCTCATGGGGTGGCGAATTCCAATAATTTTGGCGCAGATTTCCTCAATTTGCCATACTAATTTGGTGGAGGCAATTGCGGGAACAGGTGGTGGAATTTTTCAGATGGAGGGCTGTTACCCAACGCTCATTTACCACATGGGTGAGATCACCCTGTATGATGAGAGGGACAGCTGCCCTCTTTGGACCCTTTTATTGGGGAATGAGAACGCGGCTGATCTAGGCAAAGAGGACGCTTACCCAGACTTACATTACCCTTCCCTTTATTGCCAAAGGGGCACCACCACCAGGGAACTGAGTGAGGGACGAATTTTTGTGGGCTTTTAGCAGCTTTTCGCCATTAAAGTAAAATCTTTTGGGGAGTAAGATGGGCTTCTGGGTGAGTGGCGTGGAAAGCATTGACCAGCTCCAAGCAGTTTGCACAATCTTAGGCTCAGACCCAACTGTTTTCATAGGCCAGATAGCCCTTCCAAGCGACGAGATAAACAGACTGCTAAGGTCTGCGGAATGCTAAAATGAGCTCCACTTCAGCCTCCTCTGAACCCTCAATCATTAATTATCTCTAGGTGTGATGGGATTGGCCCCTTGAATGGGGACAACTGAGACACATGGAAGACTGGATGTTGCTTCCAGTGAGGTGGCAACTTCAAACGGAAAGCACCATTACCCAAATCTGCCTCCACCAAGTGGGGACCTGAACGCTTACTTGAAAAGTTCTGAGAAGGCCTGCTTTCTCAAATGATGTGTGCCAAGCATGACATGTTAACCTACCATTATTTCATGTGCTGGGAGCTGCTTCCGATCTGCAAACCATTTGTAGTCACTTATAGTCTTGGTTAGATGCTTTTGAACCAAGGACTGTCTGGTTCAAATATGCTCAGCATGGTCAGCGGTTTCTGGAACCTCTGGGTGAAGGCACGGACCAACTAAAAATGAGGGGTTGTACCCCATGGTTGCATCATATGGGGATTTCCCAGTAGAGGCATGCATCCCATTCTTATATGCAAACTGAGCAAGGGGGAGGTCATCAGCCCAGGTATCCTGAGTGGCTGCAGCGTAGCACCAATGGTACTGTTCCAATCTGATTAACCTGTTTAGTTTGTCCATTGGACTGGGGACAGTATGCAGTGAAATGACAGGGCATAGTTTTCAAGATTGACAGGAGCTCATTCCAGAACTGCGCCGTAAACTGGGACCCACAATTGCTGACAATCTCCTGTGGGAGACTGAACATAGAAACACATGATGCACAAAAAGTTGGGCAGTTTTCTCGGAAGTTTAAGCAGAAGAGCATGGAATAAATAGGGGAAAATTTTGTAAATCAATCAACAACAACCATAACCACTGTGAAACCATTAGAACAAGGAAGTTTAATGATAGAATCCATGGAAACTGACGTCCATGGACCCTCCGCCTGTTATAAGGGATGAAAGAGACCATTTATTCCTGACTGGTCCAACTTTGTCCATGCATGAGTTACACAGTCTGAAATCCAGGCCAGAATATCCTTTGACAAACCCTCCCACTTATAGGTACATTTAATTAAGTCAATACACTACTTATTTCTAGGATGCCTGACTTTGAAGAGATTTTGATGAGCCGAAAACACTTTAGCTCAAAGAAGAAGGAACTCAAAACAAGACCAAAATTGAATGAGGTTCTCAATCAAGGAATATAGGGAATATTTTGAAGCTGGGAAGGACAATTGCTCCAGAAGGTCTATACCCTCTGCACAGGCCGTTTGGGCTGCTAAAAACTCGTGAAATAAGAGGCGCGTCAGGAGCTAAGTCCACTGTCAAAACCATGGGAGCTATGATGGATAGGATTTGAGTGAGGGACGTTACAGTGAACAGTTTCGCTTTATCTGAGTTAGCAAGGCAATGTGCATGGTTACAGCTTAAGAGATTGGGAAGTACATTTAACGCTCCTTTAATAAACTCATACTTGAAGTTTATGATTATACAAATCCCGGTAGGTTCAATCCTGACAATGTGCCAACTTCTATGGCATGCAAAAATAAAGGAGGTCTTGGTAAACCATGTGCATTGTTAACTCATGCTGAGCGCCCTGTAAGAAATACCGCCAATGGGTCAAGGCCCATGCTACGGCTGCCAACTCCTTATTGTAGATAGCCCAGGACTGCTCAGTAGGAGAGAACTTTTGGAAAGATAGGTGACCAGATGTTCCAACCCCTCATGCTCCTGAAGCAAAACAGCCCTACCGCAACAGATAAGGCATCACATGCTATGACGTAGGTTTTGAGGGTTCCAAATGTTTTTAAAATTGGGGGTGACAAGAACACTTCCTTAATTGATTCAAATGCCTGCTGGCACTCAGGTGTCCAACAAACGGCGACATTCTTACCTGTGAGAGGATGAAGCGGGGCGGCTAACTGGGATAGGGAAGGGGAGAATTTTTTCAAGAAAATGCTAGCACTCAAAAAGCTTCTTAGTTGCTTTAGGTTTGTTGTAGCTGGCCATTTGCAGATGGCGTCCAACTTGTTGGGGGGAATGGTGTACCCATCTTATAAGATGAAATTACCTAAGAAAGTGACCTCCTCCCTTAGAAATAGCATTTTGAGGGCTTAATGAACAGGCCCACCTTATGTAAGGCAGTCACTACCGCCCCCAAGTCTTTTGTGTGTTGTTTGGGAATAGGGGAGTGTACCAAGATATTGTCATTCTATGCGACCACTCAGGTGAATCAGAGATCACCCATCACACTATCAGTCATTCTCTGGAACATAGCTAGTGCATTCTTTAGCTTAAAAGGCATCACTTAAAATTAGAAAGATACCCCATTTTGTACATATTGCGGTAAGTCATTCTTGACCTTCCTTCACCTGAATCTTATTGAAGGCATTAACAAGACCAAGTTTTGAAAACACATGCGCTTTGGCAATTGCTTGCCTGATTGTCTGTTCCAAAGGCAGAGAGTAGGGATTGTGGACCGTGTTTTTATTTAGATGACCATAATCTGCGCAGGGATAAAGGGGACCATCGTCCTTCTTGACAAAGACAATGGGGGAGGCAACCGTGAAAGTTTCTTTGAAGAGCCAACCCTTCTTAATCATGTCATCCAACCATGCATTAATGGCAACCTCTTCCTCTGCTGTATGTGGGTACAGTGGGAAGTTATTGTTCACTATCTGCACCATAAACAACCCCAAGTCAAATTCTGTATGTGAGGGAAGACAGTCCGCCTTCTCAGAGTAAAAAATACCTTGTTACCCAACAACGCTTTTGGAAAATTCAATGAGAGGCCCGAAAGGTAAAAAGGGAAGTAACCTTACTTCAACCTTGAGCCTTAGTAAGAGTATCCAGTAAAGGAAACTCGCCCTTTGTCTGGACATTGGAGAACGACATCATATTGTACTCTAGATGAATTCTTATATGCTGCTGACGCCACCAGCCCACACCCAAAATTACCAGAAACATAAGGTCAGGCATTTCTGAAAAGCAATCGCAAAAACTGAACTGGTGAGCTGAGAAAGGCACTGGGCGCTGCACTATGTACAATGACTGGGAGGCTGACGAAGCAACTATCACCACAGGACCCAAGTCTAGGTCAATATCAATGCGGTGGGCCAACTCTAGGCTCATAAAGTTACCAGCTGCTCCAGTTTCCACCAAGGCCTTGAAAGACACCTGGTGTGCTCTAATACTAAGTTTCAGTGGTAAAACAAAATTCACAGATTTTTTATTGCCAGACATGTTTTGGGATTTTTGCCTATATCTGCAGCTGACTAGATTATGAGGGGTCATAAGGGGTAATTACCTATATCAAAGTGAAGTGGATATTGGCTGACCCTAATTTTGGGGTAACAATGTTTAGGGTATTTAAGGTAATTTGCCTGGTTTGGATCTGTCAGGGATCAATCTGGGTCAATGCTTAAGATATCATCGGGAAGAGTTGCCAAAGAAATGGGGCATCTGATAGTTTATCATTAATTAACTATCAGGTGTACCAAATTGGGACCATTCAGTTTTCATCACTGACTAATTGGGAATTTAAGGATCAAGTTGTGAGGTGAGTGATAATGCCTGCAACTAGTGAATCAAACATTTGGTTCATGACCTGCCTTAATTAGTAACAAGTCCCATTACCTAATCAGGTCACTTGCCAAATATGGTTGGTTTGCTGGGATTGAGAGGAAAGCGTTAGAGTCACTTTTTCTGACTCTTTCCATTTTAGGTCTCTAGGATGTCTGATGAAAGAATCCTAGACAGGATGGGGAAGACCACTGCTGATGAAATGATAATGGGTAAATCAATGGCAACGGCTTCTGTTTCATAGATGAGGTGCCAACCAAGTGCTGGGTGCCGAATTCCCACTATAAATTACCTAAGAATTCATTTGATAAGAAACACACTTTATGACTTTATTAAAGAGAAAAAACACAAATTACTTTACACTTTACCAGAATCCATTATTAGCTCTATTATTCTTTAAGGAAATTACTGCTGTGTGCTTTAATTGGAGACTCTTTAGGATAAAGAGTAAGGATCTGAGCGTGGATCCAGAGAAGAAAAGCTAAGCTAATAAGGGAATTGCTGCCAACTGTGTGTCACTTGAGAAAAGCCATAAATGAGAATTTGAGCATGGATCAAGTTAGGCAGTCAAAGGGAACGAATCCCTATTGGTAACATATTAAGTATTTTGAGGAGGAATACTGGTCAAGCTTTGGAACCAATGCTAGTGCTTTATTCAACTATGAATAATAGTCTTCATACTATTTATCAATTGACTATATATTATTATCAGACAACGAGAGTAAATTCACAACACTGAACTTGTGCAGTTAATCAATTTAGGGGTTATCAGCCGTGAACAATAAAAAAAACCCATAAATTTTAACAATTATTGCTCACTACAAGGGTGTAGTAGAGTAAGATACTAGGACGAAATGTCATATAAGAATGAAATAAGTAAACTCTGGACGGAGTTTCCAAACATCAACCAGAACGCTTTGGATTCTGTGGATCATTGAGAATTCGCTGCCTTGGAGGAGAGAGTTACCAAGATTGAGGAAGGGGTTGAAAATGTCACTAATTTCAGCAATGAGTTACTTGGAAAAGTAACATCATTGAAGAAAAAGGAAGGAGATTTAGTCTGAGCTTTTACCCTTGAAAATGGAGCATGAAGCATATCACGTTCGTTTAAAAGCATTCAGCACAGATATAGAGCAACTTATTGAGCAAATTGAGGATTTGGAGACTCACAAATGTAAATGTGAGCCATATGCTGTGACTGATGCCAAAGAAAGAAATCCACAGACTACAGTGGGAAATATGACTACCCCAAGAAATGTGCCACCCACTTTTACAGCCATTTTGGAGATGGCTCCTGAAATTACTCCTCAAGTGAGCTGAGTAGCCAAACCAAGAGAGGTGGCTAGAGAAAATTCGGAGGAACTTAAAATGACACCAAAATTACCTAATTTTTCATTGGGACAATGCCCCTGCATTTTTTGGCTATTTGATATGACAATGTTTAGATATGGCGATTGTCAAAAGTCTTTGACGGTGATAAATTGCCTGGATACCAATTGTCAGAACCTAGTGTTGCCCCATCTAGAGGGGGACAGCTGGTCATACTCAGATGCCAAGGCGGCCATTATGAAGGAATTTGGAGGTCCCACGTGCATGTCAAAGCACAATTAAGAATTCATGGGAATTCAATTCTAGAAGGACAAATCCTTAGCAAGTTTTTCCAATCATAACTATCAAGAATCACAGAGCTTGGTTGGAGCAAAAGTGCGAAATGATTTTGATGCCCAGATCACACTACAAGTGCCCTTCAGCGCTGTTACAATTCTAATATGACTGGATTAAAATTGTGGGACAGTTAGGGCGGATTGGGAAGATCCGCCAAAAACAATATCATTTACGATTATTTGAGTGCCTTGAGATGAGGCAATACAGGGATATAATGGGTTATTATTGGATCACCTCCAAATAAGGCGATAAGGTGATAAGGCGATGTCAACATTTGACAAATATGAAGTAAATCGCCTACAATTATGGTGATAGAGGATTAGAGAATAACAAACTAAATTTGAGGAAAATTAGTGGAATAGGATAGCCCAAGCTATGAGAGCAGTATCGCCTGAAGCCGCTGTATTTAAGTGAGATGGGTGATTGAGAGAGGGGGTTGTTAATAGTAGATAGAAAATGGGACAGAAAAAGGTTGCTGTATTTATTAAAAATAAATAAAAATTATTGATTGGGGCAATTGCTCCTTTTTTAAGTATATTTTCAAGTGTGTCCAAAGGACTGACAATCCCCACATCATCTGTATGTTGCTCAGTGGGTTCAGCCTGTATAAACAATATGGTGGATTTTAATGATACCATTCAATTTTATAACAGTGTGCTCACTACATGGGGCCCATTAATCAAACACCAAACACTTTGAAACTTCAGTCGCCAGCCATGCCTTACCCAACCTGTGTTGCTGGGGAATCTTCACGGAACACTGTACCAGCTGTATTTGAGGAACTCAAACTTGCCTTAGATGCGGTGCTCAAAAACCAAGATGAACTCCTTCAAGAACGAGATGCTCTCATGCACCAGCTTGATAGCACATTTAGCCAAATGCAAATCTTGGGACAAAAAACAAAGAACTCGCCAACCAATTGAATGATACCACCAAATGGCTGTAGTACACAGAGCAAAGATTGACCAATACTTATTGGTCTTCTCGCTGGGACAAGGATGACCATCAAGAGGGTGCATCATATGAGGAAGAATATGATGCTGGTCGGAGCTACTACACCCAGGATGGTAGTACCAGATACAAATATGATTCAGAACGCCATTTCCCTCAAGTAATGGCAGTACCGCCCATGGCAGAAGGTCATGCTACCCCTGAAGCGGTGGACATCCCAACTTCCGCTGATCCAGCTTCTCATAATGGGAAACTGCTTTTGGATCTTGACCCATTCCTCAGTATGGGCCAAAACCCCATGAATGGGATGAGGAGGTTAATATCAATAGATTACCTCCATTTGATCAAAACAGGAACATTCATTATTGCTTCAAACGGTTTGAGTTCGCAGTGGAAGGTGCATCTGATAGATGGAAGGCTAAGTTGTTGATATCTGCCTTGGACGTCTGGAGTGCCAATCAGATCACCTGTTACATCCCAAGTAGCTCTGTCACCTATAAGGATGTGAAGTATACCATACTCCGCTTGTTTGGGGGTACCTCAAAGATGTTGCAGCGGAAATTAGAATTCTTAATGATTGGATTCCACTGAAACAAGACTCTCCTGGAGTTCGCTGATTGATTCACAATGGAAGCCCACATGCTGATTGGCCAGGGTACTTAGCAGAAGCCGATGTGTGCATCGCCATAACCTCTGTGGTGAAGCCATATTGCGAGCTTCATAATGTCATTTCATTGCTTTTGGATGACGACATACCTCTGCTCAAATTTGTACAGTTTTTACGTCACAAATCCCCTAACTTTCTGCCACCAAATATGGAACAGAAGACAACCGCCGCTACTGCACCCTCTTATTCAGGAGAATACTCTTGTCTGACTCCAGCTCCGTTTAGTAATTCTCAGCCTTTCTATAACTCTGCACCTCGTCCTCAGCTGAATTATACTCAACAGTTTGATCAGCGTCAATGGGCTGGTCACGAAAACTGTCAGCAACCCAGCTACTGACCAGGACCTAGCTATGCCAAATGTCAACAATCATCTTATCAACCTGGGCCTAGTTATGCTGAATGACCCCAAACTTTCCGATCTGGACCCTCTTATGACAATCAAGGATGTGGCTCTTATGGGTTGACTGCTATGAATATGGCCGCCCTGGTCATTTGGCAAAATTCTGCTATAACCTCCATGTGAACTATGTATACCAAGATCAATACTATCATGGGAAAGATGGAGCGGAGTAGAGATGGGACCCTCTACCTCCGCAATGCCACCCCAAAACGTCCCTGAATCAATAGTAGTATACCCTGCAGAAATTATTCAGTACAATGATGGACTTATATCAGCAGCCAGTTGGAGGAGCAAATGTAGTGACATGAGCTCAAGCCAAGGCGGCGGTGGAAGAAAAGTCCTCAGAACAACCGAAGCCATATGCCTGTCAAATGCTTGATCAAGCTTCCTCAGACAAACTCAATTTTGCAGCAGATGTGCCAACTCTGAAAGGAGTAAATGTTGCCCTTCCAGTAGAAGCCATTGTCAAAGAATACCCCCAAGTTGGTGAGGGGATAATGAGATTTCTTAAAAAAGAGAGCCCATATATGTTCACATTTTAAACAGTCAATATTCTTATTATTCTGAGTGTACATACTGTGATATTTTTGTAGCAAAAAATAGGGTTTGTGCTATAAAAGATACTGGTGCTCCCAGTCAATATAGTTTCTACTAAATTGATGGCAAAGTTGACGTTTAAAACCTGATGTGGACCATTGAATGGTGTACGGAACTGCTGGAGCAGTAAGCACCATCTCTGAGGGGGCTTACAGTGCGCTACCTCTGTGCTTTGGGTCCATTGTCATTGTAGCTCCTGCGATTGTGCTGCCAAACAAAAACTACAACCTGTTAATTGGAACTGCTTTCCTGCACCATTTTGGGGCTGTCATTAATATGATGTAGGAGACCCTTGCCATTTTGGGTCAGCGGATCCCAATTTACTTCACTACTAGCAGAGTATCAAAGGACATGGTGCATATGAGCCATATCAACCTTGCCTATAGCGATGGGGTGATGCCAGTTCGCTATCACTGACTAAAGCGTAAGACTCGGCCCCTTCCCCAGCAGATATATGAATATCAAGGGATACCTCTTTGAGCTGCAGGTCCCATATCTATTCCTTCTGGACATCAAGTCTTAGTGAACACTGAGTTAGAGGTGGAAGTGCCTATTGGGCTATATGGGGAAGTCATTGGGCTCTATCATCAAATGCAGTTTGAGCCACATGTGGCTTCAGGGATTATACTTCTGGGACACTGGAGAGATTAAGGTTTTGTTAGCAAACCTCCAGAATGAACCAATGCAAATCCACTGACACCAAATTGTAGCATATTTACATTTGATTCCAATAGATGAGGTCCTTCAGGTTCATGATTTTGGGTCATTGGACAAATTTGGTCTACCAGTTGAGGCACCAACTGGCGTACTAACAGTGGTACCACAGAGTAATTTAATAGGACTGTCTGAAGAGCAAAAAAAACCAAGCAATAGCTTTATTTTAGAAGTACAAGGGGATTTTCGCTGTTAACGATCACAACTTAGGGTGTGCTTGGGGGGTTATCCATTGATTAGACACAGGAGATCATCCCCCTATAAGGTCCCAGATGATCCACCAATCAAGGGCAGCGGAAGATGTTGTCACTAACGAAATTGACAAGTTGCTAGAGCAATGGATGCTCAATTGTCCAAAAGCCCATGGGCTTCGCCCATTCTAATTGTAAAAAAGAAGGATGGCACCAACCACATAGTAGTAGACTACTGGAAGCTCAACAGTAATACAAAAAAGGACTTTTACCCTTTACTAAGGATTGATGATGCTTTGGATCAGTTAAGGAAAACCCATTACTTTTCAGCGATGGACTTGATATCAGGTTAATGGAAAATTGAGTTACCCGCGGCAGAACAGGAAAAATGCACTGTAATCACCTCCAAAGGCCTTTTTCAACCAACGTGAATGCCTCAAGGGCTGTGCAACGCCCCAGCTACGTTTCAGCGAGCCATGGCTTCTATTCTTGGTGACCTGAAACTGTCATTCATCCTTGTATACCTCAATGATATTAATGTTTTCTCTCAAACCTTTTTAGATCATCTTGAACACCTAGAAGCAGTATTCCGCCAGCTGGCTGAGGCAAACATTAAAACTAAACCTCAAAGATGTAACTTATTCAAAGATAAGCTGGAATACCTGGGGTTCGTGGTAGACTTTAAAGGGCTGAAACCACAGCTAGCTAAGGTTGAGGCCATCAGCAAAATGACTACACCTAATAGTAAACGCGACATACAGGTGTTTTTGGGAATAAAAAGTTACTACTGGCGCTTTATCCCTGATTTCAGCTGTATTGGGGGCCGCTATACGAGTTGTTAAAAAAGGACACTGTGTTTGAATGGACGGAACGTTATCAATCTTCTTTTTAATACACTTCATATGGCGTTAATCAGTGCACCAGTGTTACACTATCCAAACTTTGATTGAGAGTTTATCGTTCATATGGATGCGTCCCTTTCTGCTGTTGGGGCAGTACTTTCTCAGAAAGATGATGAGGGAGAGAAACATCCTGTAGCGTAATGTAGTTGAAGTCTGAACTGTCATGAGCGTAATTATACTGTGGCTGAGTGGAAGTGCTTAGCAATGATCTACGCATATAAGCAATTTAGAGTCTATCTGCATGGGGTAAAGTTTAAATATGTAACAGATCACACGTCATTACGCTGGTTGCATCACCTCAAAGAACCTGAAGGCCGTTTGGCTTGATGGGCTCTTAAGTTGCAGTCTTATGATTTTGAGATCCTTCATCAGCCAGGAGTAAAGCATCAGAACGCTAACTGTTTATCTCAATTGCTGACTGTTGCGGTGATGGCGGACCTCAGTGACATGATGTATGATAAGATGCTAGCGGAAAATATAATGATGAACTGCCCCAGTGATCAAAGCGTTGAACGAGATGCAAACAAATACCTTCCAATGGAATGGGGAACTGTACAAGCGGATTGGTGATTCTACGGTGAATTTTCCATGACCTTCAGCACAACTGGGAATCATCATGAGCGCCCACAAGACAGTCGGACATGGTGGGGTGTGCAAGACAATGGAGTTGTTGCACCCTCAGTACTATTGGGAAAGCATGAGCTTTGATATGCTCAAAACTATTTCCTGTTGCCATCAGTGCCAAGTGGAGAAGCCATTCCGATGCAAGCCTTCATACCGGGTAGTGAAACCACATTTTGCTTGACACATGGTTTCTCTTGATGTCGTTGGTCCCTTGGCAACAGGAGCCAACTGGTGTAAGTACATTTTTGTGGCTATTGACCAATTGACCCTGTGGGTCAAAGCGAGAGTGATACGAGATTTGGGGCAGTTAAAGTGGCCAAGTTTGTGATGGAATGCATTATTCAGCTACATGGATACCCTTAGTTTATTCTCACTGATAATTGAACCAACTTCACCTCACACATCCTCCCCAAACTGAATGAGCTCATGGGAATCCGCGGGGTTCTAATGACCCCATACCACCCCAAATCTAACAGAATGGTCAAACGGGTGAATGGGACTCTAGTGAACATCCCATGAAAATTAATAATGTATTGTTTTTTTAAATTAGAGCTCTCTCCTTTCCACTGCCGTGTTCACCTATAACATTAGTTACCATTCCACCATGGGAAGAGTCCCTTCCAACTACTATATGGCTGACACCCATCCCTTCTGGCGTTACTTTATTCATTTGTAGAAGACACCAGTGGAATGGAACTCCACCGCTATTTGACTAACCTCGCAAACATTCTGATCAAACTGCAAACTGAAGCATATTCCTTCAGCTTAGCCAAGAAGATAAGAAATCAGGCCACCAATCAGGTAAGTCATAGTGGGCTGTCGCCATTCAAGGAAGGTGATATGGTTCTCTTCCATTACCAACATGGATTTGGGTGGAAACATAAGCTGGCCAGTATTTAGATTGGTCCATTCAAAGTTATAGAGAAAACTGGGGTTGACGCATATACCATCAAGGATTCCGCAAGTGGTCAGATCATCAACTGAGTGCATGTAAATTTCCTCCAACCATACAAACAATAGGAGCTTTATTGTCCAGTCAAGGAGGGGGTAATGTCATGATTCCAATATGACTGGATGATAATAGTGGGACAGCTAGGGGATTGGGAAGAATCCGCTGAAAACAATATCAGTTATGATTATTCAAGTGCCTCAAGATGAGGTAATATTGGGATATAATGGGTTATTATTGGATCACCTCCAAGTAAGGCGATAAGGTGATAAGGCGATGTCAACATTTGATGAATATGAAGTAAATTACCTACAATTAGGGCGATAGAGGATTAGGGAATAAAAAGCCAAATTTGAGGAAAATTAGCGGAATAGAATAGCCCAAGCTATGAGAGCAGTATCGCCTGAAGCTGCTGTATATAAGTGAGATGGGTGATTGAGAGAGGGGGTTGTTAATAGTAGAGAGAAAGCGGGACAGCAAAAGGTCGCTGTAAATATTAGAAAAAAATAAAAATGATTGATTGGGGCAATTGCTCCTTTTTTTAAGTATATTTTCAAGTATGTCCAAAGGACTGATGATCCCCACATCATCTGTCTGTTGCTCAGTGGGTTCAGCCTGTACTAAAAATACATTGGATCTTAACAATACTGTCCGATTTTATAACAAGCCCTATCACAATTTGCATTATTTGATGTATTCCCTGTTTGCAACAGAAATTACCACCTCTCAGATGGTGGATCATTTATAAATATTGGAAGCTACCTTCAATGCTCCAGATATAAGTTTCAAATGGAATCTAGTATGAAGTTTGAATCCCATGAAGGGGATTGAGGGTGCTAAGGAGTTGAATAACTAAACTGTGCTGGGAAATAAGTCCAAAGAGTTTAAATGGATCAATAAGAAGGAATAAGTCTGTTACCATTGTGGAGGGAAAGGACATTTCGCTAAGCATTGCAAGAAACCTTAAGAACAGATTAATGTGGTCCAAGTGAAAGAGTCTAAACCTGAACAGAAGTCAGGAAAAGGGTCCATGGCCTAGATGGGGAACAGTCTAGAGCTGCAAAAAAACCTGTTCCTCTCAATATTATGAACATAGAAATTGACATCTGTGATCTGTTCATTGATGATGATGCGCAAGATCAGCTATATAAGTGGCCAATTTAGATGTGAGCGTGGTAACAAGATCTAGAGTGAAGGGGATTGACCCTAAAGTAATTATGGAAGTTGCTTGACATACATGAAGCAATTGGAGGATAAAATTTGAGCTGCAGATAATTTAGAAGAATTGAAAGACGTCTAACTAGATGAGGCAAATTTCTCAATCCCCTTCAGCGTGATAAAGGAATTTTTTCCTGATTTATCAGTGTAAATCATTCACACCCTCAATTAAGCTAATAATGCCGCTATACACTCAGTAAAGACTATTTTGCAATACTCTGAGTGTATGTATATATATACTAGTTAATCAAGTGAAGGTGAGGGTGATAGTTGACAGTGGAGCACCCATCAATATTGTTTCAACCAATATGGTGAAGAGGATGAAGATCTTTCCTGATTTAGAAAACAAGAAAGAGTACAGGACAGCTGGGCCGAATACCACCATCTCATGTGGAGCTTTAGTGCTCTACAACTTTAATTTGGATCCTTGGTGGTATCCGCTCTAGCAATAGTTTTGGCCACCCAAAACTACAATATTCTGATTGGGACGGAGTTCTATAAAAATATGAAGTAAATGTAACTTTGAGGATAATATGTTGACAATATTGAGTCAGATATTACCATTGGTTTATCAGAAATATGGGGAAGCTCCACTGAATAAATAAATAACTTCATCAACCTGATCTACAATGATGACATTGTCCCAATTTGATACCAACTAGTTGGCCAGAAGCAACGAGAAATGCCAACGAAATCCTGGAAAATTGGGACATTTTGCTTATGATCAAGAGTGTGTGAACCATACCGCTGAAATCACATATAATAGTTGACATGGGGTTGATATTGGAGATACCAGAGCTGCTGTATGGGGAAGTCAGAAGCCCCTGGAAGAAGTCCAGAGTAGAGACTTGGATGGCTTCTGGAATAATTATGCTGGGCTATGGAGAAATTTGAGTTCAATTGGTGAATTTGAGTTAAAACCTGATGAAGATTGAGAAGAATCGGATTTTCATGTTTGTTTATCTTTTCCCAGTGGCTGAATTGAGGAAATTCCACGATTTTGGTACCCTCAATGAAAGGGGATTACTGGTAGGGGTAACTGAGAGTATCAATATATTGGTCAATTAAGAGCAACTCGCTGATCTGATGGACAGACAGCAAAAGGAGGTGCTTGAGTTATTTAACAAGTATTGGGAAGTATTTGCCCAGGATGACCATGATTTGCGATGCATGAGAGATATAATCCACAAGGTTGATACCAAGGAAAATTTTCCTATCATAATGAGACTGATTTGATGGTCAAAGGTGGCTGAAGTGTTAGTAAAAGAAGAAATCAGCAAACTAGTGAAGCATGGGATTCTAGTTCTATTGTCAAGCCCCTGGGTGAGCCCTATCCTTATTGTGAAGAAGAAGGACGTCTCTAATCAAGTGAGTTATCAATTATCAGAAGCTAAAAAAGATTATGAAGAAGGATTCATATCCACTACCACAAATTGATGATGTGCTAGATCGATTGGGAGAAGTGAAGTATTTCTCTGCAATGGATCTAATATTGGGATATTGGCAAATTGATTTGCCAAAAGAAGACCAAGAGAAATGCACAATTATTACAGAGCAGGGTTTTATCAACTGATGACGATGCCACAGGGTCTATGCAATACGCCTGCGACGTTCCAGAGGGCCATGGACGCCATACTAAATGACTTGAAGTTGTCATGCATCCTGGTGTACTTTCATGATATAATTGTATTCAGTAGGAAATTTACTGACCATTTGCACTATTTGGAGGAAGTGTTTAAGCGACTTTCTGCAGCCAACCTGAAGATTAAGCTGAGGAAATGCCACATCTTCAAGAAAGAGTTAGAATATCTGGGATTCATAATCAAAACTAGTGGACTGCAGCTGCAATCCTAGAAGATTGAAGCCATAGAACGAATGGCTGTACCAAAGAGTGTCTGAGATATCCAATTGTTCCTTAGAAATGGTCAGATACTATAGAAGATTCATTAAGGATTTTGCAAGAATCGCTGAGCCCCTCTTCCATTTGCTGAAGGATCCAAAAAAGGATTCATATGGAGTGAAGAGGCCCAGAGATCCTTTGGATGAGTTATGCCAGCATTTGATAGATTCTCTGATTTTAAAATATCTGAATCCCGATCATAAACTTATAATATAAACTGATGCTTCATTGACAGCAATCAGTGCTGTACTGAGCCAAGTAGATGAACTTGGGAACAAAAATCTTTTGGCGTATGTGAGCCAGACACTCTCAGCTTCTGAGAGGAATTACACTGTGGCTGAGCATGAATGCCTTGCGGTCATTTATGTCTTTAAACAGTTTCAGGTTTATATCCATGTGATGCACTTCAAACTAGTGATGAACCACCCTTTGTTGCGTTGGCTACACAATTTATGAGAACCAGAAGATAAACTGGCCTGATGGGCACTAAAGCTACAGGCTTATGATTATGAGATAGTCCACTGAGCTGGAGCTTCTTATAAGAATGCAGATGGCTTTATTGCGTTTACCAATGGTCCAGGTGGTATATCAGCAAGTGGTTGAGCTATTCCAGAGAGTTGTCGATGGAGAGATTAAAATGAGCCCTAAGAAATCCAAGGTGCACTTCAAAAAAACGATGGAAAACACTGAGACCATTGATGGACAAGTTTTCAAGACAATCAATGGGAAGCAATTAGTATTCCCAAATCTTTCAGAACAAGTGGCTATCATTCAAGCACTCATAAGGTTGTCAGGCATGGAGGCCTGAGAAAGATGACGGATCATATTGCCAGTATTACTACTGGGAGTCCATCAACTATGATGTATCAGGCTATCTGGCTTGCTGTGTGGAGTTCCAGTTGCACAAGCTGCACAAGAACACAACTGGATACTGACTGGTCCGCCCTGGATTTTCTTGGCATATGGTGTCCATTTATGTGTTAGGACCTCTGACAATGAGTACTGGTGGTATCAAGTACATCATAGTTGCGATTGACCATCTGATGAGATGGGTAAAGACAAAGGCCCTGACAAAAGTAGACGCTACCAGCACTGCAAGGTTTATTCTGTATCAAGTAGTATATTGACATGGATGCCCGCAGGTCCTGCTGAGCTACAATGAAACAAATATCACATCTCATGTGATCCTGCAATTAAACGACATAATGGGTATCCAAGGAGTCATGTCTGTACCCTACCAGCTGGAGATGAACTGACTGGTAGAATGAGTCAATGGAATTCTGGCTGTGGCGCTGAGAAAGCTGGTTGTAGGAAGAACTTCTGCATGTTGAATGTACCTTAGTTTGGTGACGTTCACCTACAATATCAGTTATCATACAGCGATGGGAAAAACGCCATTTGAGTTGCTATATGGAAGAAGACAGCGTTGCCACCAATTTTATATTTGGTGGTGGAACTAACATTGGGGATGAGTGCCAAGCAGTACCTGAACCAATTGACGAATATCCTGATCAAAATGCAATTGTAAGTATTTAATATGACTTTAAAGAAAAGGATTTGAGCGAAAAAAATGGATGATAAGAACTGACTGGCCTTATCAGAATAAAAAATAGGCAAAAGAGCTGCATATTGCAATATGCATAGTTTTAAAGAAACAAGTTGGATGAATTGTGGTCAGGTCTGTTTGAGATTATCATCAAGATGTCAATGGACGCCTATTCTTCTAAAACCTCTTGGATGAATAGATAGTAATTTGAGTCCATGCTAAGTATATAAAGCAGTGGATCAATGAAAAAAAAATGCTTATGAAGGACCTTTGAACTATTAAGTTGGTTATGTCCTAATGATTTGGTTAAGTCCAAAAAAGACCGCCAAACCAAACTAGATGGTTCATTTTTTTTTAAGTTAAAGACCTCAGAACTATAGAAAACTGGTAGGTCTAAATATACCTAGGATTGAGTTTGGGGGAATAAAATAAAAAGATGGACCTCTAAACTGATAAAAGGTCAAATCCCATAGAAAAAAGAAGAAAAAAATAAAAGATTGATAAAGAATAGCAGAAAAAAACAAAATAAATGCATAAAAAATATATTTTCATAATTTCTATTTTTTATTAGTTATCCTCGACTCAGGGATGATTCTGCCTACGTTGCCTCTTGGGGGAGGGAGGATGGATCACAGTAGGAGTAAACAAATTATCAAAATATATGTGAGATTGGATGCTAGCGAGGGCTAAACCTTCTTGAAACCAAGTTCATTGAGTTGATGCTGATCCCTGTGAGAAAGCAACTTGGGGAAGAGAGTTGGAAATGTCAGAACATGCCAAATGCAATATCCTAGATTGTGGAAGGAAGCAACATAACAAGAAGGTAGTCTGCAAATAACCCAGAGTAATCCTGATATGGCACCAGATCTGGAAGATTAGTCTTGAGCGCTTGCCAACAAGTAAATCAAGAACATTGGACATATAGGCCAGCATTGAGCAAGTGATACTAGGCAGGGGTTGCCAAATCATGCCCCCTATTAAAGCCATCAGTGTAATATAACGATGGGACGTTCCAGAAATGAGATAGTCATTCAAGGAGCAAATGGAATCCTGAAGATGATGACTACAAGCTTCTTGGAAGCAAAAGCATAATGAACGATGAAATCCAGGAAGTCTGGAAGCTTTGTGAACCAACTTCAAAGAACTTGGCCTGCAAAGCAAATAGCATAGGCTGCAACGTCTCAATCAAGGATGTTTTCGAGACTGGAGGGGTTCAGAGCTATGTACAGAGCTTTGGTTACTTGGGCCCTCAATTCTGCATAGGGGAGTTTGAAATGTTTGCTGTTTCTGATGGCTAGTTCAGTTGCCAAAACAGCTGGCTTGTATTACTGGCTGAGTCAGAAAAGGAACTCTGTAAGCAAGTATGATCTAGTAATGAGCAATTGATTGAGAGCGGAGGACATAGCTTCAGGAGGTTTAACAATGATGGTAGGAGAATCTGTGAATGGAGCTGAATCTAGGAGAGTTAAAGTCTAACTCAGGAATCGATGATAGAGGAAGGATTGATCATGAGTTGTTCAAGACAATTGCTAACCTGGTTTCATCAGGGTTAGATACCATTACTAGTAGTTCCATGGAAGTGCTGGCCAATGGTACTTGACTGGGAGTATGAGTCCTGGGTGGACCATAGAAGAGGTTCCAACATGCAGATTGACTCATCATCTGGAAGAGCTGAATGTCTTTATCAGACATCCTATCAAGCAGTTTTTGGTACTAAGACTCTGAATTCGACATATGAGCTGGATGAGAGGGGGGATTCAGACTTCTATGATAGCTGACATTGTGCACTTTGAAATCAGTTAAGCTCTAATTTTAAAGAAATTAATCATAAAGTTAATGGGTAAGATCTCCAGAGAAGAATTAAGGATGATATGAGCCAAGAGGTTATTACAAAAAAATAACAAGGGTAAATATAAATGAGCATTCTTAATTGCACCATGAAACAAACGTTGATGGCAAGAACTCCTGTTGAGGACAAGGAGAAAATCAGGAAATTGAGGGTGCCAGACCAAGAATCCTGAATATGCCAGTGGTTCATATGCCCTAACAGGGGGAAACCAGATCCCAGGATTGGTATCATCATGAGTAAATCAAGTAGCCCAGCATGACAGAAGGTCATGGGGACCGCGCTCTGAGTAGGCAGTAGTGAGGAGAAAAGGAAGAGAGCCACATGCTGAAGGCTGTCCTGAGCATCATTAAGTACTGATGATCACACTCCGCTTGAACTAAAGAAGTATTTGACTGAGTGTCCAAAGTAATATTCTCCTGTCCTGATCCTTTTCTCACTGTAAATCTAGGAGAGAGGGGTGATGTGTTGATATTTTTGCCCATATTCCCAGGTGACTAGAGTATCAGTGGTTGCTAGGGGATGATTCCATATAGTGAATTAAATTGGATATCAGTTGACCCTGATTTAAGGGTAACAATGTTCAATGTATTTTAGGTAAATTGCTGGTTTGGATCTGTCAGGGATCAATCTGGGTGAATTCTTAAGATCTCTTCAAGCAGAGTTACCAGTGAATTGGTCATCTGGTAGTTGATCAATAATTAACTATCAGGTGTACCAACTGGGACTAGTTAGGTTTCATCACTGAATGATTGGGAATTTAAGGACCAAGTTGCGAGGCAAGTGATGCTACCTGCAACTAGCAATTTGATCAGTTGGTGAGTGACCTGCCATAATAGTTAAAAAGTCCCATTACCTAAGCAGGTCGCTTGCCAAATATGGTTGGTTTGCTGGGTTTGAGAGGAAAACTTTAGGGTCACATTTTCTGACTCTTTCCATTTTAGATCTCTAGGATGTCTGATGATGAAATCCTAGCCAGGATGGGGAAGAACATCGCTATGAGATGATGATGGTTAATCCAATAACAATGGCTGCCATTTCATCTATGAGGTGCCAACTGTAGGTTGAGCACTGAATCCCCACTATAAATTCCCCTAAGAATTCACTTGATAAAAAGGAGTGATTACCAGAATTTATTATTTCTATTCTTCTTTAAGGCAATTATTGATATGTGCTTTAATTGGAGACTCTTTAGGATAAAGAGTAAGGATCTGAGCGTTGATCCAGAAAAGAGAAGCTGAGCTAATAAGGGAATTGCTGCCAACTTTGTGTCACTTGAGAAAAGCCATAAATGAGAATTTGAGCATGGATCAGTTAGGAAGTAAAAGGGAATGAATCCCTATTGAGGACATCTTGAGTATTTTGAGGAGGAATGCTGGTCAAGCTTTGGACCCAATGCTAGTGCTTTATTCAACTATGAATAATAGACTTCATACTATTATCAGACAACAAGGAGAATTGCACAACACCAAACCTGTGCATTTTATCAATTTAGGGGTTATCAGCCATGAACAATCAACAAAACCCATAAATTTTAACACATTTTCATTTCTGCTGACACTGAAGAGATATCAAGAAAATCAGGTGGAAAATCAGGCTCTTTTATCAGATCAAAAATAGGGATATTAGGGAGTTGGGACCCATCTTCCTCAAGCTGGACTTTCATTGACTCACTGATAGGAAAACCAGGATGAATCAACTCAGGAGCAGAGGCAGCTTTTGATACTAGAATCACTTCTGATACTGGTTTAACCACAGGTTTGGGATCTGAAACCCCACTGGTCAACCCAAACATGAAGTTTCCAACTTGATGATGGAAGGATGGCGGATAGAGGCATTAATAGAAGTTGCTGACTGACACTATTGATTCATGGTACCCATAGAGGTGGACCATACTTTGTGATAAGCGGAGGCAGAATCCAGCACAGATCTGAAAATTGCTTGAAGCATATCACTAGAAAGCTCAAGCATGGGGCTTACTCATGGAAGGCCGCAACTAAAGAGACCCTGATTGTCAGGGTAAAGCCTGACATTAGAGGAATTCCTGAGATTACAGATACAATTCATCAGATCATGAGGATTTGTGCTGAAGTTAGATCGATTATTTGCATATCAAATCATGATTGTAATGAGTTTTGTTCAATTAATCGCTTAAATTATCCTAATTGCAATGATATTGAGTTGATTAATCGCACTAAAACAAATTTACAATGAGACTGAGATGATTCCCACTGCTTTCAAAATCACATGCAAGGTGCAATTCCATAAGCTCATAAGAATTATAGTGCTCCATTTAAAAATAAATTAAGCTTAGGAAAGTCCAGGAAGTTGGATGAGATATAACTAGACTATTCATATGGTTAGTCTTTGTGGTCAAAAAAATTTATCATATGCTAAACCCTTTAAGTACATATTTTCATTATAACAGTTCCATATACTGTATAGTAAACAAGATATACAGTCTAACCAATTATTCCATAAAACCTATAAGCATGGGTGCAGAAACACCTATACCTGAACAAATCCCTCTTCCATTACTTCCACATCCAAACATAGCTGGTGTACTGGCTTTAACAGGAATGAGAGTGGTTGAAGCAATCCTTCCTTCTTTAGGGCTAAACCGCCCAATTGCCCTTGCCATTATCATATGGTACGCACTGCCCCTTTGTTATACTGGACTTTTATCTCAGAGATAGCAAGTTCACGGCTTGCTATCACAGACTGGGATAGAGTAGTACCAGTCCTTGACACTGATAGGAGCTTCAGCGATTAAGGAGAGTAATTGGAAATGTTCTGAACATTGTACAGGGGGGTTCAAAGCTGCAGATAGTGCTGCGACAAGTGAGGTAGGATCACCTGCTCAAATAGCAGAATGCAGAAGCCCTTGCACCTACTGATAAGCTTTGCCTTCAACTGCATACAAAAGTGCAACACCTTGCTGGGCATTGGACAATAAAGCAGCATTTTTCATGGCAACAGCTGATTGGATTTTCACCTTGGCAAGGGTATTAAGGACCTGATTTGCAACTCAGAAAGGACACCTGGATTCCCTACCTGAGGGTAAGTTGAGGGGAGAGTATCAGCTAATGGGACAATGCTACCATGGAGAAATATCTCCAAAGCAATTCAAACACTGTTCACAAAATTGAGGACTGACAAAACAAACAACAGGAGACAAACTACTGACTTCACGTTTATTTGGTAAAGGGTAATCACTGCAGCGCCCATCTCTACAAGGATGGTGGAAATGGCTGGAAACAATGGATGGTCAATTATGTAAGGGAGATGGCATACAAAGTTTAGACTGCCCTTCCAGTCAGGACGCAAAAGCACCCAAATGGTAAGCCAGAATTTCAGAGGCATTACCACTCATATGATGTTATATTGTACAGGAAGATATGCAAAAAGTGAGCGCCAGTGCGTTGCAAGTGTAAAATGGAACCTGGCAAGAAACTAGGTTGTTGCAACTTCAGACCCAGTGGACCTAGTTTCAGGAAAGTGAGCAATTGGATTTACTATTTCAGTATCCTCCATAGGCAAGTTTAGAAACAAAAACGGAGGTGAGGGGGCAGATTCTCACTTGAAGGAGAGAAAAATGTGCCCACAGGATTCTGATATCCTGCTGGCGGATGGCCTCAACTATGGTGTTGAATTCCCAGAAATTTCTTACATGGTATGTCCAGTTGGCTACGGTAAGAGCTACAGTTACTATCATGACTAGTATTTCCCAGCTAATGTAAGGCCCAAAGAGCTATATTGTTAGTGCATAGGGAGTTTAGTTGAGATAAAATTTGACTTAAATCAAAAGTTGGGATCTTTGGGGAGATTTTTAATAAAGTGTAAATCAAGAAAATCAACTGTCAATTTTCTTATTGTGTTATAAATGTTTAAATAGATGGATAATTTGGAAATTAGTTAGTAAAGCATGGGATTGGGTCACTCAAGATTTGACTTAACCTGGAAAACTTTAGAGGGAGGGAAAAATCTGAATTAAATATGAACTGACTTTGAAGGAGTCAGTGGCAGGCCAAGTCACTGTTGGTTTGACCTCAGATGCCCAACTCACAGTTTCACTTCATTTCTGACAATTAGCATGATGGCATCTTGCTCTGTGCAACGGAGATCTTCAAGGCCACCCCACTTAGGGGCAGTCCCAAATGGTTGGAAACGGGTTTGGGATACCAACCCACCTGTGCCCAGTCACTTTGGCATCTGTTTGGCCAAGTGAGATGCATCAAATGGAAATTCTGATTTTGAGGGGAGGGTTTTGGGCTGGCGGTGACCTTCATCTTAGGAGGTACATGTCCATTGGGCTTTGCCCCTGATTAATGAAAGGCATTCCAAATTGGCAGCAAAATTTTCTAATAGGCTGATGCCATTGGCAAGTTTTACCAAGAATTTGACATGGGACACATTCTTCCTAAGAGGTACACGCCTGTTGGGCTTTGTCCCCATTGTTTTTAGAGCAGGTATTAAACCATCAACAACTTTTCCAATGGCTTAGTGCCATTGGCGATTTTTGCCAAGGATTTGACACTTGATTCCTCATACAATGAAGGTGTGATCCTTTCAGGCTTTATTACTGAGGATTTATGGCATTTGGACCTTCATTTTGGGGGCATGGTACCATCAACTTCATAAGAACCTTTCAGCTCATGGTGGTGGCGGATTCCAATTATTCTGGTGCAGATTTACTCAATTTGCCATACTAATTTGGTGGAGGCAATTGTGGGGACAGGTGGTGGAACCTTCAGAGGGAGGGCTATTACCCAACCCTTGTCTACCATGTGCGAGTTCACCCTGTGTGATAAGAGGGACAGCTGCCCTTTTTGGACTCTTTTTATTTGGGAATAGGAACAAAGACAAATCTAGGCAGAGGGGACACTCCCCTGGACTTAAAAGGTGGTCAATTGATCCCTTTTGCCTTTGTACACTCCACCTTGTTCTTTCAATCAGTACCCATGATTATATCATAGAGTGTGCTGATAATAAGACCAACCTGGAACTCCAGATAAGTTATCACCCAAAACCCAAGTTAGAATGCCACAGGTACAGCTGCCCAAATTAATATGTTTTATGAGAAGACTGGCCATGAGGTTTAGCCAAGGGGTGCTCAGATTGGAGATCATCACAACATTTTTTTTAATAAAATTCTTAAGGTCAAAATTTTTGGGTGGTTTTGTGAACTTTTATTTAAACTAAAGTATGGGTAATCAAGAAAATGGAGCAACAGCAGTACCTGTTGGGGACTGCTGCTTATAAGCTCACTAGGGAAATTATGACTCATTAATAACTGCCATTAGTAATAAACTTTTAACAATCTGGCAAATTGGCCACCAGACCTTTTTTGCAACTGACCTGGGTTCAGACTGATCAGCTGAATTTATTTTGCTTGTTACTTAAATTTAACTTTTTTATTGTGCACATGCATTTTGCAATAGCAACGACATTTTGGGCAGCTAGCAGGTAGCACCCAGGGCCATGCCACATAAGGCTGGGTCCAGTTAGTAAGAAAGGGATTGACCACCCCATAACTATTGGTGATGGTTTTGGTATGGATGCAATGGTGGGATCTTGGTGAGTTTAGAGTGTTTTATGCAATTTTGGCATTTACTGGCAAACTCTTTAAATCTTCTAATAACTTGGTGGAAGATAATTCTTGAGAGGGGAACCACAACCTTCAGGAGGTATGCTGAGACCTATCCCTCATCCATCACATGGGCTAAATTTCCCTGGGTGATGAGAGGCACTGGTGCCAAATTCCACCCCTTTTTAAAGCAAAACAGGAATTAATCCCAGTCCAGGTGGAGAGGTTCCTGCCTAAGACTTACAATTATGGCATGGGACATGATAGTAGTTAAGGGTTTTTTATATAAAAATATATAACTACAAAAAATGCAATAAAGTGTATATATGTAAACTAATTCTCATCATATCTCCTAAATTACATAAGCTTGGAGTTTGAAATTGGCAGGAGGAACTTTTTAGTTTATAGATACTTATTAAGAAACTAATAATAAAAACATATACCTTTTAATATAATGCCAGACCTTATTTAGATAATAAATGTATATTAAATTTATTTAAGTTTAAAAATTATACTAAAAAATTTATCTCTCCCAAACTAAAATATTTACATATATGAAATTTGGTATGTACATGCCGCTTGGGTGTTGGGTTCTTAATTATGCAAGATTAAAATTCATTTTCTAATATATATATATATAAAAACCCCTATTTAAAAGCTAATACCATCATATCTCCTAAACCACATAAGGTAGGAATTTGAAATTTAGTATGAAGGTTTTTTAGTTTATAGGCACCTACTGAAAATCATATAAGAATTTGCTGAAGTATCCGTTCTATATCTGGATATTGAGCATTTTTAATAATGTTTCAGCTAGCAGTTTGGTGTTTTTTTACTGATTTGGTAGATTTAAAGGGTTTGCTAAGAAAAGGTAGTTAGCTTAACAGGATGAAACATGCTACCACTCTAGTACAGGTTGGCTCATAACAGATTTGAAACATATACTGGCTAATATAGAATATTGTTTGCTCCCCTCCCCCTTTTTATTAAATAATCTAAAAAGATTGAACAAAGTTATGGAGATAAAATTAAAAAGGAGGTATGTCGGTTGCCTAAAGGGTTATTTCCTGCTACCACTTGATCCCTTTTAAAAATGGTTTTGCAAAAGCAATTTATGTTTATTTGGCTAATTTGACAGGCTCAAAAATTTTGGCTGGGTGGGTATGATTTTTAGTTTGATTCAATAGGTTTTATATTTTTGGGTAAGCAATTTGATGGTTATCTATATTAATAAAAAACAAGTATGTGTGTGATGCCCAGCCAAAACTAGAGCATGTAGAGCTCTGAAATTTTGGTTATAGGTGGACGAGAGGGGGTTCGTGTGCACCTCGAAACCGATTTTTAATTTTCATAGTAAAATAAAAAGTTTTATATGTAAGAAGTGAAAATTTTATATGTTTTTAATGGAAATCGGTATATTGTTACGTCCGAGAAGTTTGATATTCGGTTGATTCGATAGTTTAAATGGTTTTGGCGAGCGGTTGGTGGTTTTGGGTTGATTAATAAACTTAACGGTTTCGATAAAGCAGTTAGTGATTAGTTGATTCAATAAGTTAATTGGTTTTGATAAGTGGTTGGTGATTTTGATTGTTTCGATACATTTAGCTTTGGTTTACGAAGCGGTTGGTGATTGGTTGATTTGGTATCCAATGGCTTTAGCTAAGTGGTTTAGTGGTTTAGTTAATTCGATAGGCATAATTGGGTATGGCTGAATGGTCGATAATTTTGTATTGATTCAGTATAATTTGATTCCTTAATTTTATCGATAACCGTCTACAAATATAAAAAAATTTTGGGAAAAAAGAACCTCCTTTAAAAAAAGCTCTAAAAAGTATGAAATAATTGAGAAATTAAGCCTACTCAATAAAACCCTTTTTGAAGTCGGTGCCATATTTTAAACTGAATTATAGAATTTTGCTCACAAATACAAATTATATCTTGTCTGGATTGGGTCCAAGTGTAAACTATAAGCAACTTAGAATAGATAGTACTGAGTATATAAGTTATAAATACCTATTATAACTCTATTAAAATATGGCACCGACTTCAAAAAGGGTTTTATTGAGTAGGCTTAATTTCTCAATTATTTCATACTTTTTAGAGCTTTTTTAAAGGAGGTTCTTTTTTCCCCCAAAAAACTTTACCCTCAGCTCTTTTCCCCTCAAAAAATTAGTGCATTTTTATAAAAGTGGCTCTTTTTCCTACTTTTATTAAATATTACTATCTCTATATATCCTTTTTGATGCCTTACTATTTCTCTAAAAATAAAACTCATTGTATATATTTTATATATAATATCTTATAAACAAATATACTAATAACTCATTTTACTAAATTTAGTTGATTTTATTGGTCGACTTATACTAAATTTACTGATCACCATCTACAATACTTCATTTTATTGAAATTAGATGATTTTATTGGTCAATGTATGCTGAATTTACTGATCGCCATCTACAGTAATTCATTTTATTAGATTTGGTTGCTTTTATTAGTCAATCTATGTAAATTTATTGATCGCTATCTAAGATAATTCATTTTTATTAAATTTAGATGAGTTTATTGGTCAAATTATGCAAAACCGATAGCCATCTATAATGATTTAAGCTCGTCCCGCTATGAGCTCATACTGACTGAACTTTGAACATACCCTCCAGCCATAGGACATATCAAATGTGCTTCGAAGCTATCGCTTCACCGATACCGGAAAAAAGTTTATCTGGAGTTGTATTAGTCCCACAAGTATCCATCGCTTCCAAGCCCATTTTTTTATTTACTAAATTAATGGGCAGATAATTGACCAATACTTACAAAAGTAAAATCGGACCTAATTTGGAGCATCCTCGATTTTTGGAGAAGATGATCATCCGAATTGGTCCAGTATTTTCAGAGTTATGCGTGAACAAACATGGAAAAAAGAAAAAGAAAAAACATATATACAGGTCGAATTGAGAACCTTCTCCTTTTTCAAAGTCGGTTAAAAATATAAGATTATCAGATAAGCTTTAAGCCCACAAACAAATCTGTTAAACTGAGTATCAGCAAGAATTAGCCTAAAATTTTATTTACAAAAGTATCAGTCTGTTAATTTCTTTATATAGATGCATTTTTTAGCACTAGTGGTGCTCTTATATAGATGCATTATCTCGAGCAAATAACCAAAAATCACCAAATTGGCACAAGTATTCTATAAAGTTTGGGAACGGAATGCTAATATGTAATTATATCTACTTAATAAAAAAATTTCACTGACGTACTGACTGACATCTGAAACCTTCGAGTCTGATAGGGTCAATCTATTTGGGTGAGTTGGTGAGAATTGGCAAATATTATCTAATAATTCACCAAATTGCTCACCCAAAACTAAACAAAAATCAGATTAGAGTTTTAAGTAGGTTAAGTAAATTTAGAATAATTAGCTCACCAGCCATGAGTGCAACAGCGAAGCTGTTAGTCTGAGTGGCTCAAAAGTAGCGCTGGCATAGCCTATAAGCTATGTCAGTATGAGTTTATAAATAAACCCAAGCAATGTTGGGTAAATTTTGCTTGTATATAGATAAAAGTGATTGCACCAGGATTCGAACATCACTTTTATAAATTTAAGTAAAGCTAAGAGCTGAATGATTATGCTAGAGGAGGTATTTTTAAAATCAATGGTTTGATTCAAAGCTTTGATTTAGATTTAGTACTAAAAATAGGTCAATTGATTCTGATTTTTCCTTACCAAGATTAAATTTATCCCACAATTATAATTTTATAAACTCTAGATTAGGATATAATAAACCTCTAACAAAATATAGCCAAAGAACAGTCATGTTGGGTACTGAATTAACAATTTCCTATCTCTCTTAACTTGTATATTTCAAAAAATATTCAATTTGGTTTTTCAAATCAATAGATTATGAACTTGGAATATCAGGTAAAGGGGGAGAGGCCACGTGATTTTGGCTTTAAATGAGTCAAATTAAATGTTGTTGAACCAGTGGCGCCCATTTATCAAAGGCATTTAAAGTTCTTTTTTTAGAAACTATTTAAAGTTCTTTTTTTAGAAACTTACTTAAAAAGTAATTGAGGTGGGTCAACCTTGGGATAAATATACCACAGAGATTTTTTTAGCCAGTACAGGTTTCAAATATGTGTTAAAACCTTTACTAGAGTGGAAGCAGGAATTACCTTGCCAGGCTAACCACCCTTATAGAAACTCATTTTACTTATTATTTTTAACCAACTTTGAAAAAGAAGGTTCTCTATTCAACCTGTATATATTTTTTTGTTTTTTTTTCTTAATGCATTTGTAATAAAATCTCGGATCTTTTATCGAATTTAAGTGATCGATAGATGGATTCGAATTTAAATTGCTTTAATGTGATATACTGTGACAGCTTTAAATGGTCATTATTACCTTTTTAAGCGCGAACCAATTTATATAAATGAAAGTTACTAATGCTTAGTAAGTTATGTTTATTCAAGGCTGGTTTAACATTTTAGACTTTATCCTGGTGGCTTTAAAAGCTTTTCTGAGACTTTAGTAAATAAACGTAAACCTTTAAAGGCTTCTCTGAAACTTTGGTAAATAACGTAAACGCGTTCTAGGTGAGAGATGTCACATATACTACTGCCAGCCGGATTTCAATTCAACTTAGTTATTGGATTTTTGACTTTGTTTCTACCTACAAAAACAAACGGTATAGAATAGTTTGTTGCGATTTGGCACTTGGGCTGTGAAGGTTAGGCTAAAGCGCATCAAATTCCCGGCTAATATTTCCTTATTTTAGGTCGATAAATTTAAGGCAATGGAGTCGCAAACTACCCTCTTGTTCAATAGTCCTGATGAGTCGGACGATGAGGTTGAGGAACAGGAAGTTTTACTTGACAATAAGTTGTTTCAGTTCTTTCCTTACCTCGCCAAACATCTTGCATTTGTTCTCTGCACTTGGATCATTTTGATTATCCCAATAGTGATTATATCCGTGGTTAAAAGCGTAGGTTTTGTTGATTCTATAAAAAACAAGGTTCCCAGTAGTGGTTCGACCTTATACTATGATATTGTCAGGGTTTTGGAAAACCTTTGTCTCATGATCCTTGCCATGAGCTTGATCTCCTTTATCGTTGGGCTATTGCCAAGAATGATCATTTGGACCACGGGTAAGGTGGCTCCCGGGAAGACTGAGCTAGTGAAGCAATATCTGGAGGCAAGGTTCCTGTTTTATCATTTAATAATTTTTAGTTCTACACCGCTCTTACAACAACCTTGAGAGCCGTTCTTTCCGTCATCAGTCTTTTTTCTTTATGGAGCATCACTTTTCCCAACTCCATATTTTGGGAGACAAAAGATTCCTCTAGAGACTGGAAAGTCTTGGGATCTAGAATTACTTTTTGTATTCTCGTCACTTCACTCATCATTTCAGTTGAGAAACTACTGGTTCATGTTATCGCTGTACGGTTCCACCGTAAGGCTTATTGCCAGAGGATGGAGGAAGCTCAGTATGCAACTCATGGTTTGGTTCTTACATAAAAATTCTTATCTTTTATAGTTTTAGATGCTCTAAACAAAGCTAGAAAGAATGCAGCTTTGAGACCTTATACCAATACGTCTGAGATCCAATCATCTAAAGAAAAGCATAGGGATTATACCACACATCAAACTTCAAACTCACATCCAGATTTATTCTCGATACTGTATGATAAAACAGATGCAGTTTATGGGAGCCGTATCACGGAAGAGGATCTTCACTCTCAGACTGAGGCCAAAAAATTGGCACGAAAAATATTTGCTTCGTTGCAGGGGAACCGCCGCTTTATCCTGCTCAAAGATTTCTATCAAATATTTCCAGATGAAGCTGAGGCCCAGAAGGCGTTTAACTTATTTGATCAGGACCAAAATGGGGATATTTCACGGCGAGAGATGCGCGAGCGCATTACCCAAATTTATCGGGAACGGAAAGATCTCACTCTTGCCCTCAACGATACAAGCCAAGCCGTCGGGAAGCTCGATGGAATGCTTTTGGTTATCTTTATTCTCCTCTCTATATTCTCTTGCGCATTGGTTTTGGGAGTGATCTCTACGCGTCCCTGATTCCATTTGGCACCTTTTTTCTCGGTCTATCGTTCATATTTGCTGACTCGGCCAAAGAGCTTTTTCAGTCCATCATCTTTCTATTCGTTATGGTAAGAAAATTCTGAAGGCTTATTGACTTGAAAGCATCCCTATGATGCGGGTGACAGATGTTACATCGAGAAGGAAAAATCTCCTTGTTCAGAAGGTCGGACTTTTGGGTACACGCTTCACTCATGTCAATGGACAGCAGACGTATATTCCTCATAGCATCCTTAAGACCAAAATCATTTACAACATACGAAGGTCCAAGGCACAGACTGATGATATCTGTAAGTCCGATCTCTAACCAATTCTAATTTCAGACTTTGAAATCGATTTTGAAACGCCTAGAGATAAATTTTTGGCCCTCAAAGAACAGGTCAATAAGTATCTCAAAGAGGAGGAAAGTCGCGAGTTTTTTCCCGATCCAGTTATGGGAATTGAAGGAGTCGTTCCTGGAACAAATAAGCTAAAGGTTTACATCTCCCTCGACCACAAGAGTAACTGGCAGGAGGGATGGCGGCGCTGGGCCCGCAAGACCCGTTTCATGCTCGCTTTGAAGGAGATATGCCTTAATCTAGAGATCAAGTTTACACCTTTACCCCAAAAGGTCGAGCTCATCACCTCGAACTCTTTAGCCCCCATGCCTTCTTCTGAAATCCATCAGTGATTTTTTTATTTCGTCCGAAAGGTTTAAGTATTATCTCAGCCTCAAAGTTGATTTGTTTTTATCTTTATGGTTTAAGTTGTAATGGAATATCAATTCGATACGTTTGTTGATTTTCTTGTATTAGCATTTAAATACTCAGCTTGGATCCACCTTTTAATAATCATTTATTTACATGGATGACCTTGCTGACGCATAAAAGTGAAATAAACCTTGTTTTTGTATCATAATTTAACAATACATTTTTTGTTTATTTGGGTAAGGATAGATATAGATTTTATTTAACGTATAAATAAATTAACCTGGGGCTACACGATAAATTAAATCAGCAGAGAGCGCACTAGTTGGGCTAGCTTAAATGGAGTTTGTTGTAGATTATCCCGTTACGATTGCCCTTTTTGCTATGCACGGTAAAATTAATCCATTTGATAATCTAAGCAAGACTGCCAACATCAGTAAAAACTTAATTGAGGCAGGCCAGGTTTTTGCCATCTCTTTTGACAAATGTGGATCAAGGCTGAGATATTTAAGAAAAATCTCAAACTTAGCTTCCTTAACCGCGAGGTTGCAAATTGAAGTTTAAAGCGTTAGAGGATCAGTATAACTGGTACACCAAATTAATGATGCGCTCGAGTTTATAGCTATATCATTGAAGCTATACGCTAATTTGGCTTCTGTAATGATTGATGATTACTTACTAAGCTATATCGTTATAAAAGATAGGTGGTATGATACTTGATACCAAGAGTTTTGCTTTGGGTTACTAACTAATCAAGATTTTAAGTAGACAATTTCAGACTTCACAGATCTCAAAGTTAATTCTATCTCTTTCCAGCGCGCAGAGCAAGGTATACTATCTGTATTAGCTTTGGGGTATCCTATATAGCTTAAGCTCTAAGAAAACAATCCCAAATGTCAGGTTGAAGGCTGCTAGGTGGCAACTGGTAGTTACTGTCAACTTGAAAGGGATCAACTGGAGGTAAAGTGGCTAAAGTAAATAGATAATGGGAAACTAAGTGAAATTTTGTTATAGTTAGAGACAACCTACTATTTTAAAGTTGCCAGTAAAAACCCTTTTTCAATAGTCATGGATTAAAAAATATAATATCCAGAACAGGGAGATTCATTAAGTATACCTATTTTGCTTTATTGAAGCATCCACTTAATGCTCCAAGAGCTTGAATCTTAAATTTGCAATATCTATAATTCTTTAATTCTAAATTACAGTTCTTCCAGATTTTATATCATTTAAGCTTTTTTGGTTAAGCCCATGCTTTGGCCTTCAATAATAAGATTACATAAAAGTAAAAATGTCCCAAACTTTCTTTTCTTATCAAAAAGCTTTCAGATTTAGTTCAAACTATCTCAACCTTGGATCTTATCTTAATTTTTATTAAGATTTTTATCCAAAAATTTTATATATCCTAGAAATTATCTTATTTATTTGAATTGATAATTAGATATACTGATTAAGGTGAGAGATATAAGCTTAGCTTCCCCTTTTTACTTTCCTGAAGTCAATATCTCATCCCATATAAGAGTATAAAGCTTTACTTGCTCCTTACTTTAATTAATTAATAACTTTAATCATACTGAAAATAGCATATAGAGATATATATATACTAATATAGAGCATCCTCAGCTGAGAGTTGACAATCTTACATACTGCTATCTCTAGTATGCTCACAATATTAATATATATACCCTCTTACTATATTTACCTAGTTAATACAATGAGTAAGTAGTGTATATTGCCATACTTAAAATTGCAAGCCTATTGCAACTAATATGCTACTACTGACTATATCTATAGGCTTCCTATATATAACCCAACTGGTGTCACTTCTTTATTAGTTATTGCTGTTAATAGCATATGAATATCATACAAAAGACTAGACAGGCATAAGCTTACTTAAGATTTTATTGGTATTAAGTGGTATGTTAAGATGGCTTCACACCAAATAGAAGTGAAGCAGATGAACAGTTCACATGCTTTCATTTAAGGATTACATTTATAAGAGCTCTAAAAAAGCTAATGCTATCTTATTTAATGATAGAGGAACTCAAAGAGTGGTACCTTAAAATTAGGACTAGGGTGACTACCATTTGATATGTGATAAACCGTGGTGGTTGGGTCCATTATATAGTGGATTTGCCTTTAGACATTACATAAGACTCACATTTTTAATCTAATTTCAAGCCAATTAAGCTTTTTTATTATATCGATGGGTATAAGTGGGTCTGGAATTAGACTGAGTCTCACTAAGCTACCTTTGAGCTCATCCAAGGTTAATAATTTTGTGGAGAAGTACTATATAAGGGAAACTATATAGATATATTATCTTTATCTTCAACCACCATAACTGTTTCTATTTGTAGTCCGCCCTTAACACCAGAGTTGTGTGAGCCCCCACCATGGCCATTAAATTGGACTGGGCATTACATTCCTTCTATTAGGAACCCAGCGTTATTTGGAAATATCTGGCTTTTTTCATGGATACACCAAGACCCACAAGGCCATCCAAGGTCCACAAGCACTGCAGGTTTCAAGGAAATCTGGATGGGTGAGTTGGAAGAGGAGATGTCAGGCTTTAACCTAGTGAATCATTGCTCATATGTTGTTATATAAATAAGATTACCAAATTTATGCAGTTTTCAGATTATAAATTAAATCAATCTAAAGTGGGAAAATAGAAAAATAAAATAGCCAAACAACCTGCACATTAGTAAGGTGTTGGATTATATGGTGGAAAGGGTGGAGAGCTATAAAGCAGAATTGCAATAAGAGGAAACAATTTCAAATTTAAATTTTTGTTAATTAATGTATTTAACTCACAATTTGCCTTGATAGTATTACCCAAAGTTTCCAAGCTATTCTTATGATGATTCCCAACTTCTGAATGTACAAATTCGCATTTTTAGTTTCAGAATGGGGTTTTGGGTTTGACCTCATTTTAAGCTCTTTCTTTTTGATTTTTTGCTCAAAGTTCATCTTAAAAGTATTCTCTTTCAGATTTACTTCTGGTTAAACTACAAGTTAAGGATAAGTAATGGGAACTGAGTATGGGGATTCTGAATTCTTCTAAAGTCTTCACACAATTGCTTGTTTTTTTTCAAATAAAACCTTGCAGATTTTAACACTAAGATGGGTTAGGGTTGAGGAGGAAGTGTGGGAGAGGCCTGTGGCAAACTGAAGGGCAGCAGCTATTTATCTCTCACTCAAGGTATGCCCCAGGTCAGAGATTTAGGTGTGAGGCAGGGTCCTAGGGTTTGAACTTTTTTAATGGACTGCATGCCTCTATCCAGCTTGATAGCTGGAGCCAATACCCTTACACCTTCCAATCATAGAAAAGGAAGGGGCCCTAAGCATAACTGCTCAAGAACATAACGTTTGGGGCATGCCTATAAGAATGATGGGTATCTGCTGCTCCTCCCAACCTTAATTTTAAGGTAGCCTAAAATAGGAGGAATTCTGAATCTGCCATGACTTTTTATTCCTAAAATTTATTTAAAGAAAATTGAGAGTAAGTTGTATAAGCAGATGAGGGCAAAATGGCTGCCTTACCTTTGGCCCTCAGAGTATGTACCTGCTATCCTAGAAGCTCACTCCACTCTAGGTCATGGAGGTGCAAAAAAACTTATAAGTGGATTAAGGATCAGTTTTACTGGGATGGAATTATGAAATCTATTGTTGACGCCTTGGGAGCCTGACTTATGTGTAAGAATCAATCCAGTTTTAAGACTAGATATTAGTATCAACCAACTACACCTCAACAACTGTTCCACACCATCAGTCTGAATGTAGTAGTTCCACTCCCTCAGATTACTAGTGGAAACCAATTTAACCTTGTAGCCAATGACCACTTCACTAAGTGGGTTAAAGCCGTGGCTCTCCCTGCCCAAATGGACAAGACCACAGCCACCTTTTTACATCAGAGTATTTTCTCTCAACATGGCTATCCTCAAGTACTACTCTGCAAAAATGGTAAGAACTTCACCTCCAGAGTAGTAAAAATCCTGGCCATATCCAGGGGAGCTCAACAACTTTTATCAGCTCTGTACAATCCATATATCAACGGGATTGTGGAGAGAGCAAATGGAACCTTAGTATCCATCCTACAAAAAATGGCCTCTTCTGATCCACTTCACTGGGATCAATTCTTACTCAGTGTCCTCATAGCCTACCAAATTAGTTATCACCAGATCTTGAAAATGAACCCATTCTGTGGCTTGTATGGGCAGGAACCAGAAATACCTGTCCTCTTGGTTAAAGATGTATTCTCCTCTAGAGTTGGGGAACCCAAGAAAGTTATAAGAAGATTGGCTCAGTGCATCATCCAACTCCAATATGAGGCTATAAACAATTTAGCAAAAATGGTGACTAAAGAAGGGAAGGCTGCCAATGAGCTCTGAACCTCCTACCTACATTCCAAGTGTTTGACATGGTATTATATTACCATAACTGCATCACTTCTAGAAGCGGTAAGATTGGATCAATTTGGGAGGGTCTTTTCACCATCAACTATAAAAGAGGCAATGAGTACTTCTTTAAATCCTTGGTTACAGGGATCACCATCAATTGGGTATATGGCCGCTTCCTATGGCCTTATTCTCCCCCCAACATTCTTGAGGGGGTGATGCTGGACATTTGCCTCTCAGCTGCAAAAGAAGAATGTTTTGTAGTTTTAAAACATCCAAAAAGGGTAAATGTCAGCCATTTATGAGTTTGAAATGATCCCAAAAAATGATTTTGATATTAATAACAATTTTGTCAACTAGAAGACCCTGGTCAATTCTTGGTGGAACTCCACAACTTGGGATAACACAATTTTGAATGCTACATGTGTAATAGCCATAAAATCAAGCAGTCATATTACTCTGACCACGCAGCAGACCTTGGGGCGTCCATTGGATGGTACTACCCAGCAACAACCAGGTCCCTTCAAGCACCTACATGGGGACCACCCCTTTTATAGGCGTGGCAGGGGTCCCCCAAGGTAAAATAATTTTTTTTGGATGAGGATTGGCTGAAGTTTATTAAATTGTTACCTCACAGGTACATATTGCCAACAGTTAATTCCCCATCCATCGTTCAGCCAAAGTGAAGTGAGTATTCTGAGCTTTGATAGGCTGAATGTGCATATTTCACTATTTGGACTGCAACAAGCCATTATGAACCTATTATTGAATCCCTTCAACCCTTGATACAGTTTAATTGCTGATTGGTCAGATATTGAGGGGGATTTTTTTTTCTTTTATCATGCTAATAATAAAACTCATAAAAAACAGTTTATTTATTATTGTTCTAATTTAATTTTATTGAAACTTTTGTGGAATCCAGCAGCAGTAAGCACCAGCAAGCAGAAATAAGCTGGATTCCTACATAGACCTGCCTTATGTAAGGCCGCCACAACTGCTTCCAAGTCCTTTGCATGTTGTTCAGGAGTTAGGGAGTGTACTAAGATATTGATGATATAAGCAACCGCGCAGATTAACAAGAGATCACCCAGCACACTATCAATCATCCACTGTGATATAGCGGATGCATTCTTTAGCCCAAAAGGCAATACTCAAAAAATTAGAAATACCCCATTTTGTTCAGATTGCATTAAGCGATTCCTGGCCCTCCAGCACCCAAATCTGATTTTAGACATTGACAAGATCAAGTTTTGAGAACACCCACAATTTGGCAATCACTTGCCCAATCATATGTTTCAAAGGCAGAGGGTAGGGATTGTGGACTGTAATCTTATTAAGGTGCTATAATCCATGAAGGGACAAAGGGGACCATTGGCCTTCTTGGCAGAGACGATAGGATAGGCAACCAGGGAAGTTTTTTTTAAAGCCAACCTTTCTGAAGCATTTCATCCAGCCATGCATTGAGGGCAACCTCCTCCTTCGCTGTATGTGAGTACAATGGGCAGTTTATGTTAATTACCTGTACTGTTGTCCAAAACCCCAAGTAAAATTTAGTATAATGGGAGAGATGATCATCCTTGGTAGAGTCAAAAATACTCTAATATCCTATCAACTAAATTAGAAAATCTGATGGAAGACCAACAAGGGAACCAAGGGTTGTAATTGAACTTTGGACACAAGCTTTAGTGAGGGTATTTAACAATGGAAATTCGCCCTCCATCTGACCATTAAATAATGATACATATTAGACTCAAGGTGAATTCTAACGTGCTGCTGACGCCACCAACTCACCCCCAAAATTATTAGAAATACCAAGTTTGGCATTGCGGAGAATTGATTGCAAAAGCTCAACTTGTAAATTGAGAAAGGTACTGGGTAACATACTTTGTATGAGGGCTGGGAGGCCAACAAAGCCACCATCACCATAGGACACAAGTCCAGGTCAAGATCCAGCTGGTGAGCCAACTCTACAATCATAAAGTTACCCACTGCTCTGCTATTAACCAAGGCCTCAAAAGATACCTGGTGTGATCTGATACGAATTTTTATTTGTTAATATGAAGCAGGCGGAATTCTCTTTATTGAAAACTATGGTCAAGTCCATAGATAAAGAAGAGATTGCAACAGGATTGGTGGAAACCACAAGGTTTGCAACAGGGGCAGATGCTTCATAAGTTGAAATGCCAGAATATACTAACATGGGTGCAGGGGCTGCGGCGACTTTGGGAATCCAATTAAATGCTAATTTGGAGCTAAGATTTGACATTAAGGCCATCTCGGTGGCTCCTAGCATGAAAACCCCATTTTAGAGGGTGGGCTGAGCAAATATGGGATACACTAGGCTATTGTGTCCATAGTAGAGCTTCTTCATAACTTATTCATTTGAAAGAAAATGGCCACTGCTGCGCCCATCTCAACCAGAAGGTCAAAAATGGTTAAAAATAATGGACAGTTGATTATGTTATAAAAACAAGGTAAATTTAGATTTTACTGCCAAGCTGAGTGCTGAAGCACCCAAATGACGATCCTGAATGCCAGAGGTACTGCTGCTTGAGTGACTGTATTTAGGATGGGAACAAATGTTGCCAATGAGTGACCATGGGCCATAGTTTTGTATATATGCCTAGCGATAAAACAGACAAACATGGCCCTAGAACCCATGGGTTTTTGAAGTAATTGGGTCAGAATTGGTAGTTTATTTCATAATAAGTTTAGTTTTGGGATATAGGACTTTATTAGAAATGTAAAAGAGAAAATCAACCGTCAATTTTCTCAGTGTGCTATAACTGATTAAATAGATGATTGATGTTAGGGAATAGCTTATAAAGTTTGGGATTGAGGCCTCAAGATTTGATCTAAACTGGTGAACTTTGAGCGTGAGAAAAAATGAGAATATACCTAATTGGAATTGACATTGTAAGAGTTGGTGGTGAGCTGAGTCACTGCTGATTCAGCCTTAGATGCCCAAATTGTGGCTTTACCATTTTTTTGTTGGTTAGTGCAATGCGTCTCACCTGATGGGCAACGGGAACCTCCCAGGGCCACCCCACATAGGGGCGGTCCCAATAGGTTAAGAAAAGGTTCAGCATTCCCAACCCTACTGCACCCAGTTACTTTGGCATCCGTTCAGCCAAATGTGATTTTTTGAGCACTGATCCTGATATGAGAGGGGAGGATTCCAAGTTGATGACAACTTTTAACTATGACCCACCGCCTTTGGCAAATTTCACCACAGATCTGACATCAAGCATACTTGCCTTAGTTACAAGCCCATTGGGCTTTGTTTCCAAAGTTTTGAAGGCAGATTTAGAATCTATATTTTACAATAACCCAATGCCATTGATGAGTTCTGATGGAACTAATCTTGGACACCTTCTTTTGGCGGATAAACGCCCATCAGGCTCTGTTTCCAATGGTTTTGAAGCAGGTTTCAAACTGACAACTAAATTTTGCAGAGGCTTGATGCCACTGGCAATTGTGACTGAGGGTTCAACGTGGTACTCCTTTTCCTGAATATTCACGCCCACCAGCTTTGTTGCGATGGGTGCAAGGTTTCTGAATATTTCAGCACAAATTTCTGCAATTTGCTATACTAAATCAGTAGAATAAATTGCAGGGACAGGTGGGGGAATCTATAGAGGGATGGCTGTTACCCAACGCTTGTCTACCACATGGGCGAGATAACCTTGCGTGATTAGAGGGACAGCTGCCATCTTTGGACCCTTCTTAGTGGGAAATGGGAACGCTACCCAGTCTAGGCAGAGTGGTCGATCCCCCAGAATTACACGCCCACTGCAAACAGTTCTGCTGATGTCACCAAATACCCCATCACCTGCTCCAGGGTGGGGCAATGGTGAAACACCCCTAGCATTTTCTTCCCTGTGGGAAAACACATTCAGACTGGCTCATTCAGTCCTCCCAAATCCTTGGGAGGGTTTGTCCCTAACAAGGATCTCAAAATTCATCTTGCTCATATCCAGGCAGTGCCTTGAAGCTTCCTGGTGCTCCCTCAGAGCAGCATGCATTTTTGCCTTGAAGTAAAATATGGGAAATTGTTCCCATATTATGAATGAGCTATCTTTAAACTGGCTTTAGAGTTGATGAAACCTGCCAGGTTTATAACCTTTCGCCCCTTTAAGGAGTACTTCAACTTGGGCTTCTCTTGTAAAGTCAACGCCGCCACTGTGGTGACTGTGCCCCTGGTGATTCAGGGAACCCCTCTCCCCACCACTCATACCAGGCTTCCAACAGAAACCACTTTGGTGGTTCATTTCATGGGTTTGCCCAACCACCCCCCCACAGTGCCCAACAGGAGCTGTCAGGAGAGTGCCTTTAACTCTCCAGTTGCCAGCTTGGCGGTGCACGAAGCACTGGACCAAAGTAAGGAAATCGTCATCAGGAATTAACAAAAATATAGCCCTGCAGAGGGAGAGGAGCTAAGAAGACATAGGATGAACGTGTTGAGCACAGGAATGTAATAATATGTCAAACAAACAGCAATACTTGGCTGTGCACCAAAAGGATTATTAACCAAGTTTTGTACAAAGCTAAAGTGCACTGGCAACCTGATTTGGAGGGAACTGGGTAAGCCCAGCGATGTATCTGATGCTGTAATAAACTTTAAAAATGATAAATTGACTAAAAAGTTGCAAGACTTCCTCAAAGAGGTCTACACACAGGTTTGCCCAAGTCAACATATAAAAAGCGTAAAAATGACTATGGGTTTACTCAAGGGAAGAAGACCAATGAGAAACATTGATCTTGAGCAAACATAATTGAGCCAACTCAGGGAAACTATGGATCAGCAAAAGTGGTACCAAGCCTTGATGCACTTATAGGTGCATGCTTTCATCTGAAAGGGTAACATACTGTAAGTCCCAGGGAACATCCTCTGGGCATCGATCAGGCCATTTTTCCATTCCTGAGCAAGAAGCGCTGGGTAACAGCCCTTCTGCTTCAAATCCCACTTCCAGTACCCACACTCTCCTCAGCAGAACTTTTACGAGGAATCAGTGAAATCTGTGCTGAGATTGCTGAACTGAAATCAATCACAACTAATTCAAGTGGCAATCAGCCCAATGCTTGGATTTCAAATGGTTGAAAAGGTATGAAGACCAATCTATTGGCCAGAATGCCCAATGGTTGCAATTCAGTTAACATGATGATCAAAAAAAAATCTCCCCCCTCCCAAATCTGTTGGGCATCACCCCCAATGGGCAGCTAATAGCATCAGACACCATCGATGAGGTTTTGAAGCTTCCTGCCGGCAAATTGGGTGTTGCGCCTGATGAAATGCCACTGACTGAATGAACATATCAGCGACCAAACATAGGTGGGTTGGGCGTTCTGAACCCATTCCCAACCAAATGGGTCTACCCATATGTGGGGTGGTCTTGGGGATTTCCCGCTGCTCGTTGGGCCAAACACCATTGTGCCAACTGTCAGAAACATAGTTGGGCGTTAGTTCAGATGTTCGAGGTCAAACTGACAGCAACTCAGTTTACCGCCAAATTTTGTGATGTCAGTTTCCATGGAACTAACCCGCCCATTCCCAAATAATTCACCACTTAGGTTGAACTTGTGGGACCCAATCCTGGCTTGTTTTTCCTCAAAATTGATGACTATCTAATCAGGTGCATTGCACTGAGAAAATCGTTGGTTGATTCTCCTTCCTTAAATTTCCAATAAAAACAACCTTCCCCAAAATTCAGTTTTTATATGTTGAAAATCAAGCTCCCTTCCAGTTCCATATTCGTCATACCAGCAGCAGTGCCTCTGGCATTCTGGTTTGCCATTTGGGTGCTCTGGGATCCGGGCTGGCAGGCCAGTCTAATTCTTACTTTCTGTTCGCCTGACACATACCTCAAAACCAACCTTACTTGAGTGATCAACTGAATTTAAACCTGAAATGAGCATTCAATTTCATAAATATAATGGGTTTCAAACCCCCATTTCCTTATTAACCAAATTGAGCCATCATCATTTAGTTTAAAACTCGTTTGTTTTAGCACTAGAGATGAAACAAGGGTCTGGGATTTAATTTCACTTGTACCAACCTGGCATACCTATCCTGTACCCAGCGTTGATCCAAGGTGTGCTTGCGGTCAGAAAGGTCCTGCAATTTGACCCTTTGAACCTCCTGCCTCCCAGCCTTGTCCTTGCTGTTGGTGCCCTCAATAAAGTTATGTAAACATGACATTGCCCTCTCCTCTTTTTTGGACTCCACCCCCACCCTCCGGAAGCTTTTCCAAAGAAAAGTTTTTGTGGGCAGGGGCCAACTTCATGGCAGCAATGGCTTGGTTGAACTTTAATCCTGCAGCCTCAGGGAAACGCTCGTGTAATGCTACAATTAGGTCTTGGGCATAGGCGCAGTCATGCGCTGGGACCCAACTGTTTTCCGCAGCATCAAGTCCCTTCCAGGATACAAGATACTCAAGTCTTCTTCTTACCCAACGAGAGGCTACATTCTCCTCCACTTCCCACTCTGGCACCCCATTCACAGATAAGCCTTGGGAGTCTCTGGAGGGGGCCCCAAACAATGAGAGCTTGATTTCATGGAATACTGAAAAGATTTGAAATGAGTAGGGGGTGTTCCAACTGGTATGAGGCGTGGCCCATCTTTTTGACAATGCTGTATGGCCCAATGCCCTTTGGTCCCAGTTTTTTGCATGGTTGTTTGATTGGGATGTTTTTAGCATTCAGGATAATGAGATCTCCTTCCTTGTACGCTGGTAAAACTCGTCTCTTACCATCAGCGTTCTCCTTGTAAACCTTCATGGCTGCAGCTAAATTCGTGCACACCCCTTGCGTACGTTCTTGATCATTTTTGCGAAATCCACCACCGCTTCTACCTTGGATCCACAACTGAGCTCCATGTTGAAGGTGGGATTGAAGCCATAGTTGGTGAATAAGGGTTAACAACCAATTGATGCATGTTGGGCGTTGTTATAACTGGAATGGGCCATGTGGAGATGGGAAATACAATCTGAATGATCTGCGGCGGTGTAACAATGCAAGAACTGTTTGAGGCACTAGTTCACTCGTTCAGTCTGCCCATCTGATTAAGGGTGATAGGCAGTTGGACAGCAAGGGCGAATCTAAAGAGTCTTACACAACTCTTCCCAAAAGATGGAAATAAACTGGGGTACCCAACTGCTAATTATTTTTTTGAGGGACCCTGTGAAGAGCAAACACATGAGTAACAAAAAGTTTAGCCATATCAGCCGCAGTGACTGTGGTTCTGTAAGGGATAAAGTGGGAAAACTTTGTAAAACGATCCACCACCACCAGTTAGAATTGTAACCATCAGATACAGGCAATTTTCAATAAACTCACTGATAAGGAAATTTAAGGCCCATCAACCTTTTCAACTGGTACCAACAGCCCCGCTAGAGGCTGGTGATTCAGTTTCATTTGGTTGCAAACTAAGCACTCTTTACAATATCTGCCTACCTGAGCGGCTAACCCCTTCCAATTGTAAGTGCAGCAAATTATCTCTAACATCTTTGCCTTCCCAGAATGGCCAACGATAATTCCAAAATGATGGTCCTGGATGATTTCCAGGTGAAGTGGTCCAGCAGGAACCCATAGGCGCCCCTGAAACCACACCATATCATCCTTTACGTGATATCCTCTGGTAATGTCCTCCTGATTCAATGTGCTCTTGGCAAGGACTATAGTATATTTGGCTGACAAAGGCTGAGAAAGGACTACCTTTATGAACATACCATATTCCTCCGCATTTTCCGGAGGAACAAGCGCTGGACCATTGGCAAAAGGGGAGGGAAGTTGAGACACAATTTTACCTGGTGGAATCATCAAATGAGTATTATGCACCTCAACCTTCTTAGTATTGGAGCTAGTGCAGGGTTGCGGCTCAAAGCATCCGCCAAACCATTCTCCTTACACTCAGTATACTTATAAGAAAACGTGAATTGGGCAAGGGTCTCATGCCAGAGGGTTTGCTGTGGAATTAAGACATGAGGTATGCATTAAAATGGTAAGGCACGGTGATCTGTACATATGTGAAAGAGTTGGGATGATCCATGCAAGTAATGATGCCAATAGGTCAGCGCCTCAACCACTGGTAACAACGTTTTATCATATACGGCATATTTTTCTCTGGTAGAGACATCTTCCTAGAAGTTTATCCCACTGGATGCTTATTCATCTTCGCCTACTTGTAATAGGGCTGCCACTATGGCGAAGTTGGAGGCATCTGAAGCAACAATAAACTCTTTATCGGGGTCAACATGGCAAAGAATGGATGTGGATAGAAAAGTATACTTTACTGCTTGGAAGTTATCCTGCAAAGTTGGAGATCACTGAAGCACTTTTGCCCCACTTGCCTTATACAAAGGCACTGCAAATTCAGAAAGGTTTGGTGTGAAATTCTTAAGGAACATACGCGTCCCCAAAAACCCTCAATTCCTTAACTGAAGTTGGAGTGGGCTGCTATGAAACTCCTTCTTATTGTCTGAAGTTATCATGTGCCCTTAGTCATACATGACGTTGCCCAGAAAGGTGACCTGGGACTTGAAGAATTAGAACTTACTTACTTTTAATGTGAGTCAGCTGCCCTCAAGCTCTCCACCACCTTCCAAAGGTGTACTGCATGGGAGTCATTGTCAGGTAAGAATACCAAAATATCATCCACATAAGCTGGTGAGCTTTTGCCCATATTCCGGGCCTGCTAGATTACCAGGAATAGCTAGAGAATAATTCCCTAATGTGAGGTAAATTGGAAATTGGTTGACCCTTATTTTAAAGTAACTATGTTCAGAGGATTTTAGGATATTCGCCTGGTCAGATCCATTGGGGATCAATATGGATGTATATTTTAAGATCTCTTCAGGCAGAATTGCTGACTAAATAATGGCATCTGATAGTGATTAACTATCAGGTGTACCAATTGGGATCAGTTGGGTTTCATCACCAACTGATTGGGGATGTAAGTAGTAAGTTGCGAGGTGAGTGATGCCATATGCAACTAGTGTATCAATCAGCTGGTTTGTGACCTGCCTTAATGGGTAACAAATCCCATCACCTAAGAAGGTCGCTAGCCAAATATAGTTGGTTCACTTGGATCAAGAGGAAAACATTAGGGACATGTTTACTGACTCTTTTCATTTTAGGTCTTAAGGATGTCCAATGATGGAATCCTAGCCAGGATGGGGAAGACCATCGCTGCTGATATGAGGATGTGTGATTCAATGACAACAGCTGCCATTTCATCGAAGAGGTGTCAACTGAAGGTTGAGCATTAAATCCCCACTATAAATATCTTAGAATTCACCAAAAGATAAATAAGTTTTTATCCAGTATATAGCTTTAAGTAGTAAACTTTATCAGCTTTTAATTTGTTTCATTCTTTCTCAGGGATATTATTGCTGTGTGCAATAATTGGGAGACTCTTTAAGGAAAAGAGTAAGGATCTGATCGAGGATCCAAAGAAGAAGAGGAAATAAATTGGGGATTGCTGCCGACTGTGTGTTGAACCAGAGAAACTGTCACTTGGGAATCTCAGAGAAGATTGGGTTAAATTGTACAAGGGAACAAATCCCTATTTTAAGACATCTCAAGTATTTTGAGCAGAAACACTGAATGAGCGTTGGGATGATATCTAAGAATTCCATTCAACTATGGATAATAGAAATCATAATATTATCAACTGATTATATCAGCAACAATACAATGCAGATGAATTGCTCAATAACCAAACCTGTGCAAGTAATAAGTTTATAGGGTCTATTGGCTGATAATAATAACCAGACCCATAACTTTTTACAAAGTGGTGCTCACTACAGAGGTGTAGTCGAGTAGAAGAACTTAGAACATGATGTCCTATAAAGATGTTTCTAAATCTGAATGTGAAGTGGACCACATTCATTGGCGTTCACCCAGCTCATAATTGGAGCTTTGAGTGAAGCAAAATGAAGTTACTCATTACCAGGGAAAAGGACTTGCAGCCTAGTTATGGAACTATCTAGCTCTGCAAGAAAACCTGTTCCACCCGACATCTACCTGAGATGAATAGTATCAGCAGGGCCAACTCAGATTGAAATTGGGTCCTCTTTAATAGTCCAAAGGAGTGAGTGTTTATATGAGGCATTGGACGAAATAGGAAGCAATTAATCAGGAGAATTGGAGTGCTATACCAATGAAGATATGAAGGAAAAACAGGAACCGTTTGACCCAAGATAGTGGAGAAAATCGTTTGACTAAATAACACTAACCAATGATCAGAAGTTGCTGGAGAAGTGTTCATCAATTCAGGATAAATTGGATGAAGATAATGAGGACATAACGACCTGTGTAATTAAAGATGGCAATGAATGACAAAATTTCGTTTTCAGGAGAAAAACAATTTGAACAATCGGATGGAACTGTTGGATAATGAGATATGAGGATCCAAGCATCAGTTGCCGAAATATGAGATGAAATTAGGACCTGTGGGATGAATAACCAGTCGGGATCTAAGACCTAGTATATTTAAAAGTATTACCAAAGTCGGCAAGTGTAGCCTATATGTGAAGAAACAGCGCTGCTGGTCATATGGTGAAGAAGGTCAATATTAATTGGAAGTATTGAGCCTAAGAGAAAATATTTGCAATGTTCTCAGCGGACCTATGAACCATTGAATAGCTATGTCCTGAGATTTTGGTCAAGTCCTAGAAGAGGATCACTGAACCAAATGGATGGTTAAATCTTAAGAGGATAAGATATTGAACCATGATAACTGGTAGGTCAGAGTTACCTAGGACCCAGTTTGGATGAAAGGGAAAAGAAGAACTTATGAACTTTTTTGTAGGTTACAAGTCCCATTGCAAAAGAAAAATACAAAAAAATATATAAAAGATATAAAAATTTGATTTTTATGGTCTATGAGTTTTGGACCTAGGAAGCGACAAGAAATCTCAATGGCCAAATTGAGGAGATTCCACAATTTGGGACCCTCAATGAGATGCAATTATCAGCTGAGGTAACTAAGAGAATCAACCTATTGATTGATCAATAGCAACTCGATGATCTGACAGAAGGACAGCAAGAAGAGGTGCTCAAATTGTTCAAAAAGTATCAGAAAGTATCCGCCCAGGACAACCATGATTTTGGATGTGTGAGAGATGTGATCCACAAAGTCAAGGCTGGGGAAAATCTGCCAATCAGGATGAGACTGATTTGATGGTCCAAGGCGACTGGGCTAGGGCTTCTCATCAGAATATGGATGGCTTATCACAGTTTCAATGGTCCAGATGGTATACCCACAGGTGGATGAGTTATTCCAGAGGATGGTTGATGGAGAAATCGGGAATGAGCCCTGAAAAATCCAAGGTGTGCTTCAAAAAGTGATGGAAAACACTGAGACCATGGATGGACAAGTGTTTAAGACGATTAATGGGAAGAAGTTATTATTCCTAAAGCCATTGGAAAGAGCAGCTATCATTAAAGCCACTCATAAGGTTGTTGGGCATGGAGGCCTGAGAAAAACGACCAATTATAACTACTAGTACTACTACTGGGAGTCAATCAACTATGATTTCGCCAAATATCTAGCTTGTTGCGTGGAGTGCCAGCTGCACAAGTCACATAAGAATTCAACTGGATATTGACTGGTCCACCCTGGATTTGCCTGGCATACGGTGTCCATTGACATGATGAGACCGCTGACAATGAGCACAGGGGGAGTCAAGTACATAATAGTTGCTATCAACCATCCGTTGAGATGCGTTGAGATAAAGGACCTGGAAAAAGTAGATTCCACCAGCACTGCGAAGTTCATCCTGGATTTAGTATACTGACATGGATGCCCACAGGTCCTGCTTAGCAATAATGGGAAAACTTCATGTCTCATATAAAGCCAAGGTCAAATGATATAATGATATGAGGAGTTATGTCCATACCCTACCAGCTGGAGATGAATGGACTGGTAGAACGAGTGAATGGAATTCTGGCCATGACGTTAAGCAAGCTGGTTTCAGGAAGAACTTCTGCGTGGGGAATGTACCTGAGTTTGGTGAAGTTTACCTACAATATCAGTCATCATATGGCGACAGGAAAAACGTCATTTGAATTGCTATATGAGAGGAAGTCCGCGTTGCCTCTGATTTTATATTTGGTGGTGGAACCAACATTGGGGATGAGTGCCAAACAGTACTTGAACTGTTTGACAAATATTATGATCGATATGCTATTGCAAGCATTTGATACTATGTTGAAGCAAAGGATACACGAAATTGATGGAATATAAGAACCAACCAGCCTTATCAGAATATCAAATAGGTGAAAGAGTTGCCTACCGTGATAGAAAGTTTTAGGAAAAGAAACAAACTGGATGCGGTGCAGTCAGGTCTGTTATAGATTATTGCTAAGATGCAACGGACGCTTACTCCATCAAAAACTCTTGGATGGAAGAGTAGTAAATCGAGTCCATGCTATGTATTTGAAGCGATGGATCAATGAAAAAAACAAAAAAGAGTTCCCAAAGGACTGATGAACCATTAAGTTGGCTAAGTCCTGATGATTAGGTCAAGTCTGAAAAAAGGACCTCTGAACCAATCCAGATGGGTAAGTCTGAAAAATGGACTTCTGAACCATAGAAAACTGGTAGGTTTAAGAATAACTAGGACCCAGTTTGTAGAAAAATAAAAAAATGAACTGCTAAACCAAAACAAGGTTAAGTCCCATGAAAAAAAGAAGAAAAGATAAAAGATTGATAAAAGATATAGGAAAAAAGATTATAAACTGCATTGAAAAAAACCAATATATTTTTATAATTTCTATTTTTTATTGATTATCCTCAATAAGGGGATGATTCCACTAATGTCACCTCTTGGGGGAGGGAGGATGGATCGCTGTAGGAATGGATAACCCATCAAAATTTATGTGAGATTTGTTTCTAGAAAGGGCTAAACCTACACAAAACCAAGTTTTTTGAGCGGAAACAGATCCCTGCAAGAAAGTAATTAAGGGAAGGGAAATTGAGATGTTGGAAGAAGCATCGCAAAACCCTGGAGTGGGGAGGGAAGCAACATTACAGAAAGAGGCATTCAGCAAATAACCTTGAGTAATCATGATATGGTACTGGAGCTGGAAGATTAGTCTTGAGCGCTTGCTGACAGGCTTTGTCAAGAACATCAGACATATGGGCCAGCAGCAAACAAGGGATGCTAGATGGGTGTTGTCAAATCATGCCCCCTGTTAAAGCCATCAGTGGAAGATACCAATGGGAAGCGCTGGATTCAAGATAGTCATGAAAGGAGCGAATGGAATCCTGCAAATGACAACTATGAGCTTCTCAGAAGCTGAAGCAGAAGGAGCGATGGAACCTGGGAGAGGCTGGAAGCTTTGCGGCCCAATTTTGAAGAACTTGGCCAGCAAAGCAAAGAGCATAAGTGGAAATATCATGATATAGGATGTTCTCAAGATTGGAGGGATTAACGCTAGGGATAAAGCCTCGGTGACTTGAGCCCTCAATTGTGTGTAGGGAGTTTAAAATGTATGCTGTTGCTGATGGTGAGCTTGGTAGCCAAGACAGCAGGTTTGTAGTATTTTCCTAGTTGGAAGAGGAACTCAGGAAGTAAGTCTGACCCAGCAAGAAAGGAGCGATCAAGAGCGAAGGGCATAATTCAGGAGCATCCATGATGATATTTGGTGCATCTGTGAAAGGAGCTGAATCCAGGAGAGTTTTGTAATCCAACTCTGGAATTGACGACAGAGAAAGAATTGGCTGAGAGTCATTCGAGATGATTGCTAGCCTGGTTTCTGAAGGATTGGTTACCATCTCCAATAATTTAATGGAAGGACTTGCCACTGGTGCCAGACTAGGCATATGAGTCCTGGAAAGACCATAAAAGAGGTTCTGTCACACATCCTGACTCATCTGCTGGAAGAGCTGAAGGTCTTGATCAGACAAACTGTTAAGTAGCTGTTGGTACCATGACTCATAATTTGACATATGAGCTGGATGAGTGGGGATGTCAGACTTATATGGAAGTTGACATTATTCCCTCTAAAATCCATTAAGCTCCAATTTAGGAGAAATTAATCTCAAAATTAATGGGATAAGCTCTCCTGAGAAGAATTAAGAATAATATGAGCCAAGAATTTATGAGAAGATATCAAGGGCAAACATAAATAAGCATTCTTGTTTGAGCAGCAAAGCAAACATTGATGGCAAGAGCCTCATTTCTAGGGTGAGGAGAAAATCACAAAATTGAGGATGCCAGACCAAGAATCCTGAATATGACAGTGGGTCATATGCCCTGATGGGGGAAAACTGGATCCCATAATTAATATCATCATGAGTAAATTGATCAGCCTGGCATGATGGTAGATCCTGGAGACTATGCTCTGAGTAGGCAGTAGTGAGGAGGAAAAGGAAGAGAGCTGCATGCCAAAGGTTGTCCTGAGCAGCGTTGAGTATTAAAGATCATACTCTGCTTGAGCAAATGAAGTATCTGACCGAGTGTCTGAAGCAGTGTTCTCCTACCCCAGTCCTTTTATCTCTGGAAATCTATGCAAGAGGAAGGATGTGTTGGGATTTTTGCCCATATCCCCTTCTGCTAGATTACCAGGAATCGCTAGGGGATAGTTCCCTAATGTAAGGTGAGTTGGAAATCAGTTGACCCTGATTTTGGAGTAACTATGTTTGAAGGATTTTAGGATATTCAACTGGTCAGATCCATTGAGGATCTATCTAAACAAATGGATAAGATCTCATTGGCCAGAGCTGCCAATGAAATAGGGGCATTTGATAGTAATTAACTATCAGGTTTACCAATTATGATCAGTCAGGTTTCATCACCAACTGATTGGGATTGTAAGTAGTAAGATGCGAGGTGAGTGACGCTACATGTAACTAGTGAATCAAACAGCTGGTTCGTGACCTGCCTTAATGGGTAACAAATCCCATTACCTAAGAAGGTCGCTAGCCAAATATGGGTGGTTCACTTGGATCAAGATGAAACGTTAGGGTCATGTTTTCTGACTCTTTTCATTTTAGATCTTAAGGATGTCCAATGATGGAATCCTAGCCAGGATGGGGAAGACCATCGCTGCTGATATGAGGATGTGTGATTCAATGACAACAGCTACCATTTCATCGAAGAGGTGTCAACTGAAGGTTGAGCATTAAATCCCCACTATAAATATCTTAGAATTCACCAAAAGATAAATAAGTTTTTATCCAGTATATAGTTTTAAGTAGTAAACTTTATCAGCTTTTAATTTGTTTCATTCTTTCTCAAGGATATTATTGCTGTGTGCAATAATTGGGAGACTCTTTAAGGAAAAGAGTAAGGATCTGAGCAAGGATCCAGAGAAGAAGAGGAAACAAATTGGGGATTGCTGCCGAATGTGTGTTGAACCAGAGAAACTGTCACCAGGGAATCTCAGAGAAGATTGGGTTAGATGGTACAAGGGAACAAATCCCTATTTGTTGAGACATCTCAAGTATCTTAAGCAGAAATATTGGCTAAGCGTTGGGTCAATATCTAAGTATTCCATTCAACTATGGATAATAGTCATCATACTATTATCAACTGATTATATCAACAACAATGCAATGCAGATGAATTGCACAATACCCAAACCTGGGCAAGTAATAAGTTTATGGGGGTTATTGGCCAGTAATAATAACCAGATCCATAAATTTTTACATAAGCTACTGCGCATACCCCCAGCAGGTCCCCCAAAGCCACTTCAATTTGACGTTGAAAGTAGTGGGCATTTTTAATCCAAAAGGGAATATCCTGAAATTAAAAGATTCCTTTTTTGGTACGGAATGTGGTCAACCACTCCTGGCCCTTCTTGATACAGATCTGATTAAAAGCAATTAAACAATCCATCTTAAAGAAGACTCTCACCTTCTCCACATAGCGTGCAATCTGTGAGTCCAGGGGGATGGGATGTAAGTCTGGTACAGTGATGTTGTTGAGATTCCCATAATCTACGCAAGGGCGTAATTGCATCAGCCTTTTCTACAAAGAGTTGTGGAACATAAAGGGGGAGGTTCTCTGAAAAATAGCAACTTTGGCTAACTGCTCCTTAACCCACACATCTAAGGCCGCTTTCTTTCACAATGGCAATGGATAAATTGGGGAAGATATATGCATCAAATCAACGATGAGCTTGATGTTGCAAATAAACTCTGAATGATCTGGTAGTACATTTTCTGAAACCCATCAAACGAAGATGTCAACCCCTCCAAACAGGAAGGTTGTGAACCTCCACAGAGGGCTTCAGCAACGGAACAAGACTGAGAGTATGGATATTGAGCCAGTGGGTCAAATCGCCCTGAAAGTTGGCTCCAGCCAAAGGAACAACCAACTAGTGACCATTCCTCAAAGTTAGGGATAGGTTATTTTCTTTCAAGTTAGTCCTGACGTCAAACTTTCGCCATCACTCTACACCCAAAATGATGGGGTACAAGAGGTTTTTGATAGCTTGTAAGTGGTCAAACAAATGATAGGTGCCAACTTGATAGTCCACTAACCCCATGATTTTCAGCGTGGGAATACCTTGAGAAGCCTCTCCTCGAACCATACCACCTGGCAAGAATCACAGCTCAAGGTAGTCGGCTATGTCTTGGTCCATAAAATTCTCAGAGACTTCAGTATCCATCAAGATAGTAGTGCTGATTTTCCCTAAAGAAGATGAAAGGGTAGCATTTAACAAAAAATAACCCAAATGACTTTTACTATAGCAGAAAACGCCAAAACTTCACTACAAAAATCTTCTTCAGGGTCATACATACCCCAGGGTACGTTTCTGCATCAAAGAATGGAGAGGAATATGGCCACTCTTTTACTGAGGCCATATATCCCGCCATATCTTCAGCAGCTGCATAAATGCTTTTAAATTGTATAGTAACTCCTTCTCCACCTCCTGGGCTTTGAAGATCATTGTTGTGGTCAAGCGTGGGTTTTCTGAGTTGATTTGATATACTGAAATAACCATATCTAAACCATAAAAGAAGATATATGACTCAGTAATATATATGGAAACGTCATTATAAAACACGTTTTAGGCCGTGAATGACCCTATACCCCTTTCCGCTATGAATTATACAACATTATCCAAGGCCAACACCACCAGGCCCTTCATTGGTAATCCTGCCTGCACTGCCCAAACACAGTGCCAAAGAAAAAACGATTTGTGAGTGTTGATTTTATTAAATTCAGTGGAAAGTCAGGGAATCATGACTCTTAGATTGTGAAGCGTCTGTATCCACCAGGTATGGGCAATAAGGGTAAATACTTTTCAGTTGGAGGTAGCAAGGATAATTCTGGAATGCTTTAACCCTCAGCAAATTGCAAAAACAGTGGTGAGCCCCACCACGGCTGTGGCCACCAGCTGGCGCACACTGTTTGCACTCTGCAAAAGTCCCACACAGAAAAGTTTGTTCCCATAAAGTTAAGGGTTGGTCATTTAATGTCATGAGAGTGTCTATAACTCTCCAGTTCCCAGCTTGGCGGTGCACAAAGCACTGTACCAAAACAAGGGAACTTGTCATCAAGATTAACAAAAAGATAGCCCAGCAGATGGAGCCAGAGCTAAGAAGACATAGGGCGAGGGTGTTGAGCACAGTGAAAGTAATAATGTGTTGAGAAAACAGAAAACTTGACTGTGACCCAAAGGGAAGTTTTTAACTGAGTTTTGTACAGGGCTAGAGTGCACTGGTGACCTGGTTTGGAGGGAACTGGGTAAGCCCAGCGGTGTATCTGATGCTGTAATAATTTTAAAAATAAATTTACTAACAAGTTGCAAGACCTCCTCAAAGAGGTCTGTGCACAGGTTTGCCCAAGTCAACATATAAAAAGCGTAAAAACAACTATAGGTTTATTTAAGAGAGATGACCAACGAGAAACGTTGGTCTCAAGCAAACATAATTAAGTTAACTTGGGAAATTATGGATCAGTGAAAGTGGTACTAAGCCTTGGTGCATCAATAGGCGCACGCTTCTATCTAAAAGAATAACATACTTCAAAACTGACCTTACTAGAGTGATTGATTGAAGTTAAATCTGACCTGAGATCGCAATTTCATAGTAAAATGAGTTTCAAACCCCCATTTCCTTATTAACCAAATTGAGCCATCATTGTTTAATTCAAGACTCATTCATTTTAGCTCTAGAGACAAAACAAGGGGCTGGGCTTTGGACACCTCACTAGTACCAACCTGGAAATACCTATCCTATACCCAGCGTTGATCCAAGGTGTGCTTGCAGTCAGAAAGGTCCTACAATTTGACCCTTTGGACCTTCTGCCTCCCAGCCTTGTCTCTGCTGTTGGTGCCCTCAATAAGGTCATGTAAACATGACAGGTGCTGATGGTTGGTTTAGCCACATATGGCTCAGACACCATCCTTCAGTTTATGGTCCTTAATGGGGCCAGACGTCTTTCAGGGTCTCAGGCATTTTCCACAATAATCCTTATTCAAAAAAATTTCTCCGCTGATCCTCCCATATTCTATCCTCCTTTATGCTTTTGATCATCCGTTCTGAGCCCACATCAAGGGTGGCCAGTCAATCTGCCCAGTCTGGTTTAAGTTGGATCATTCAAAATGAAAATGCCCCTCCCTTGACACTTCCGCTGGCTCTGACTCCACTTCTTCCAGTACCCAACCCACCATCAAAGACCACGGCATTTTCAGTCTGGGGTAACATAATGCCCCCCCAAAGCCTGCTGCTTCCACGGTTCTCAAAACAGCTAATCAGGCCTAACCTCTCCCACTTTCACACCCATCCCAGACAATCATGACTTGGTTTAAACTAACTAACAAACCTGAGCTTCCTCCAATTCATCAGCTAAACTTCATATCTACGCTTATGTTATGATTTAGTATAATCATAATCACTGTGCCTTATTGGCTGAGGTTTCTAAATCAGGCGATCTTAGTGAACCATCTGCCTTTACTTTAGAATGGTTTTTACAAGCTGATTATGACGCCCAGTTCTCCCGCCACTTTTAATCCCACAAACAAATGCAACGCCATCTGCTCTGATCATCAGCTTGCTGTCAAAGTGGCTTCCTCGCCTGACCGCTATCTTCTCCACAAAGCTGTCAATAAGTTGGTGACAATGTTGACCAAGGGTGTTCCCCCCTTTGTCCCAGATCGCCTTTCCACAGCAGATAAGCGGGACCCATAAGTTTTATTGGCCGTCCATGACTCAGTCTTGAATGTCATGGAAATTACAATTAACTCCAAAGCAAAAATAACTACACAAACATTGCCACCCTCATCAAGCTCCCCAAAGCATGTCTCCAGGACGAGTAATAATTGTCTCAATATTTACCGCCTTTTTGGTGGCGCATGGTGTTAGATTTGATGGTTGACTCAAAAATAAACCCTTTGAGAAAACCATCAATGATAATAATTTACTCCCATTGATAAATCCTTCGAGCCTTCCCATTTTATCTGCATAATCTGATAAATCAGATTCTTCTAAACCTCCTTTATTGAATCTAAATATCCTAATCATTGTAGCTAATAATAGCTATGATATAATTACATTATGGCTGATTATGGGATCCACTTGGGTGAACCAAGTGAATTTATGTCAAAAACTTAATTGCATTTTGAATCTAATGCATTTATGATTAATGAGTTCTATATTTATGTATGTCAATCATCATAATCAGCATGATAGTACTTGCACATGGATGGCCCAAATAGGGAGTACCTAGTACTATTGAGAGGTCTGCTGACGTCTTGATTAGGGTTGTGTCATTATTAAAACTCTATATGTTTTTTCTCCCCGTTTATTGTATTTCATCATCTGTATGACGAAACATAATCAGGATGGTTAGAGGCGAATATACACCAATAATGTGCTAATATTAAGCCTAATAAACTTCCTGATTATGAGGGTAGTAGTACCTCCAATCAGGCTGAAATGATTGTAATTTAGTTAATTCAAGGGCTGAATTAACTTAAGGATATTTTAATAACCACTGCCATAATCCATAGAGAGGTTAAATGGTTTTAATGAACTCATCTAATAGATGAGTATGACCAGAAGATGCCCTAGAGGTATAAAATACCGGCGCCTGGCCCTAAAATAAACATCATCATCTTTCCATTTAATCTTATTTTTGTCTTATATCATCTTATATCAATTATATTTTCATATTAGGAATTGTAGACAAGCATTGAGGGGAGCTTGTAACAATTACTTGTGTCTGGAGACTTCCCAATTAGAGATAGAAAATATACCCATAAGATACCAAAAGAGTCTAATATTGTTGTTTAGCTTTGTGAGCTTCTGAATGGTTAGGAAATACTGTAATACACATGGCATAATTGAGGAATTATTGGCTGAAACTCTTCCCAACTATTGAAACAGGAATATCATTAATAAGCGAGCTAATCCTCAAAACTCTCACACATGGTAACTGGCCTGACCCTCCATTGGGCGATATTGAGCACCACACTGCTGATGTCCCAACTCCCTTGCTGCCCTTCTGGGCTTGCGCCATGCTTAATGGCGCCAATGCTGAGGACGTGCCCACTGACCACCCTGTCATTGAGCGTTCTTGTATAATAATAATTAGACCAGCATGGAGCTCCAGGTGAGTTACCACCCAAAACCTAAGCCATAATGCCGAGGGCACAGCCATCTAAATTGACATGTTATTTATGATAAACCTGGCCATGAGGACCAGCAAGGAGGTGGTAGGATTGGGGGTCCTCACACCTTTGATTTATAATAAAAAATTTTCAAAGTCAATATTTTTGGTTTTCTTAATAAATTTTTTTGAACTGAAATGGGTTGAAAATAAGAAAAATGGAGTGACAGAGGTACCTGTAATGGACTGCTGTGTAAAAGCTTGCTGTGGAAAAGTGTGATTCATGTGCAACTGCTATTGGGAATAAACTCAAACCAATCCGTTGGATTATGTTCCTAAATTTATATTTGCAACCAACTCTGATATGACCCAATCAGCTGAATTCATTTTGGTCTTGTTTCGCAAAACTAACTTTTTTTGTGCACATGCATTCTGTGCTGTCAACAACGTTTTGAGCGTTCAGCAGGTAGTCCTATGGAGACCACATAAAGCAAGTCCAGATGGGGGGAAGGGGTTGACCGCCCTCATACCTGTTGTGGACAGGTGTGACTCAAATACAATGGTGAGATTTTGGCAGTTTTGGGGCGTTTTACACAATCTTGCCATCTCCCAGCAAACCTTCTAGATATTTTACACCAGCACAATGAAAGATATTGTGGAGAGGGGGACTACAACCCTCAGGGGGTCGCTGTGACCCACCTCTCATCCACCACATGGGCCAAATCGCCCTGGGGGATGAGAGGTACAGTTGCTGGCTTATTCCCCTTTTTTGAGTGGAATGGGAATTGATCCCAATCCAGGCGTAGGGGTTCTGCCCAAGACTTACACACCATCCCTCTTTGTCATAGCCATTTGATGGTTTGCCATTGCCAGCCTGGGTGGACTAATTAGTTTAGTCTTGGTGCATTTTGCTTTTTGATCTTTCAACCCATTTTATTTTTTATTTCTTTCTGGAAATGTCTGTCCCCTGGTTGGCTTACCTTATATAAACAATGAGTCAGTTAATTAATTATATTTATTTATAACAGAAAGCAGTCAAGATGTATTGGATGATATAAATCAATGCTTATTTTTTACAAGACGTAAATAAATTCTATGCTGAGTTAAAATACATAATCCAAACATTCATTGAGGATCAATTCCTTATCTCTAGAGGAGCGTTTCTACTATAATTAAAACACATAAAGGTTGTAGACAATGATCTGAGGTACAAAATAAGTATTAACACTCTTCACATAGATATAAGATTTAAAAGACAAACAAAAATACTACATTATAATATAGAATGTTGGGATTGCCAATATGGAATATAAAGAGTTTTTAACAAAAATTCCAGTTCTATTGCTTTTTATCATTTTCTAGTATTTACATACACCTGAAAATAAACAAAAGGTCAAACTCAAGAAGCTTAAAAAAGATTAAAATTTAAAATATAATATTGTGGCAATAATTTGTTCTAACCAACTGTCGTAATGTAACCAAATGGTATTTTGGTTTTAATATAACAATTAAATTTAAATTTATTAATTTATGCTGTCTCTAGAGTCACAAGGCATCTCTTAGGTGTTGTAAAAATCTATAAAAAAGCTAAACAAAATAGAGTCACTACAGCTTAAAGACCAAATAAGGTAACTAATTTTATCTGCTTTATTGAAGATACCTCACCATTTTAAAACTAAATTTAACATAGCCCAATCTGCAAAACATATCTAATTGATATCTCAATTGAATAAAGTCTACCCCAGTGTTGTTATGTCTGTAAGAATACTATCACCTATTTAATGCAATAGTATATCATTATAAAGACAATCACCTAAGTTGGTGTTAAAAGCATTCTTAAAGATGTTTAGTTTGTAAATAATTGAGAAAACAATCGTATTATCACAACACTGATGATTAATTTTAAATGACTTTAATTAAACTTATTTATGCCATATTAACTAATAGTAACTAGAATCTTTTAATGTGTATAACGCATTAATAATAATTTTGTAATCTACAAGGAATGTCTACTTGTTAGGAGGATTTTATGAAGATAAAAATACATCAAATGATTTTATTTTTGATTATATTAAAAATTTGCAAAAAGAAATCATTTTAAAAAAATTGTTCAAGAGCCTCTCTAACTTTTCAAGATAAGACTATCATTAAAAACAATTTAAAAACACCTAGTACGGTGCCAAACCCTCCATAGCTTATTAGGAGACCCCAGGAAATCTCCAAAATAAAGTAACCTGTAAGGGCATCAAAAGGTAATGGAGAAAAATATAAAAAATGGCCGTACTATGGGAAAGAGAAGACCAACAGAGAGATTGGTAGGACAAGCTCTACTATAAGGAAAAATAGGGAACTAGTCCTTGATCATTTTTTAGTATTAGAATTGGTTCTGGTCAATCAATGAGATTAGCACAGTCGGTAGTTCTATAACTCAAGTATGTGAAAATTTAGGACTTTAATATAAGCTGAATATGGCTGTTTTTAGTGATATTGAATTTAGTAAATTTATTAATCCACGTTTTAAAATTAAATGTATTGTACCATCATCATTAAAGTTTTAATGGGAAATCTTCAGCCCCGTTGATGTAACATCTCAGGCCCATCACATAATTCTGGAGATTTACCTGTATCTTCTTAGTCTTGACTCAGCGTTTATTCACGGTGTACCTGAGGTCATTAATGGCAGCCAAATTTACCCCTTTGGCCTTGCTCATTTCCTTCTTGACATTTTGTTTCACTCCAGAAATCATGCCATGGGACAATATATTACCTCCAGTATCTGTGGCACTATCCCACCCCAGGGTTCGTTGGCCAGAGGGAAGTTCTTATGTGCAGGGGGTACTTTTATGGCTTCAATCCTGGAGGTAAACTTAGGAACAGCGGTAAAATTTTAGTGGCATTGAAACCTCTTATAAGATTCTGTGCATGGGAATAATCATGAGCTAACCTAGCTAATTTAAACTGTATTGAAATTTTTTCCACAATAAGAGGTACTCAAACCTTCTTCTAGACCTAAGTAAACCAAATTTTTCCATTTCCCTTTCAGTGCCCCATCTAATAAATATGACTTGGGGGCTTCAATGGGGAGCACTCAAAAGGAGTTGGCTTACTCTCATGAAAAGTGGCAAAAGTTGAACTTTGGCGGAAGATCCAGCTGGTAGGGGTGGCCTTTTTTAACAATGCAGTAAGTCATATCCTTTTAGAACCAGATTCTTACATGGCTGCTTGATAGGAATGTATTTTGGCATTGAGCATTACAAGGTCTCCCTCCTTATATTCAGAAACCAATCTCTCTTACCGTCAGCATTCTTCTTGTAAATCTTCATGGTCGCCTCCAAGTTTGTGTTTACCCCTGGTGTATTTTCTTGATAGCTTAACAAAGTCTATTCACGCTTACACTTTATAAAACACCTGAGCTTCATGTTGATTTTTGGTTATATTCATAATTTGAAAAGAAAGAATAACCACCTGTAGAGAAATGATGAGCGTTCTTATAACTGAATTGCGCTAAAGGGAGGTGAGAGGCCCAATATAAATGCTTCAGCCATGTATCATTTAAGAATTGTACAAGTATTGGTTCAATCATTCTTTCTGCCCTTCTGATTGTGGTTGGAAGGCAGTAGAGCAGAATGGACAAATTTGAAGAGCATTGCATAACTCCACTTAAAATTTGATGTGAACTGAGGTCTAAAATTATTGATGATCTCCTTTGGGACGCCATGGGCGGAAAAATGTGGAAGACAAACAGCTTAGCCATTTGTACCGCAGTCACTGTGGAGTGTGATAAGATAGAAGTTGATGAAATGGTCCACCAACGCCATTATGGCATCATAAGCCTCAGATAATGGTAACTCCAAAATGATCAACTGATATGGAAGATTAAGATCCTCTGCTTTCTGGATAAATACCAACAAGCAATCAAGGGACTAACAACTTAGTTTCATCCTGTTTCAAGCAAGGTTTTTTGTATAATGTGAAACCAGTGCTAGTTTCCCTTCCAAGTATATGTGCGGTAGATAA